>VSDK01015185.1:37821-125321 GCA_009767595.1 Symbiodinium kawagutii
CTGATGTTGCGGCTGACATTGGGAAGTGGATTGCCAAAGCTCTTCAAGGGCAACGCAGAGGACCTTCTGGGCGCGAGAAGATTGCGCTCCAATCCAGGGTCTACCTGATCTTCCAGGACCTCTCTGGAGTGGTGCACAACCCGCCCTTGTTCTTTGAGCGGTGGGGAGACGCCAAGCCCCATTGCACTGTTGCTGGACACTCTGCCAACGACAGCATCTTTGTGGGCCTGCCATCGAAAGCTGAGGCCAGGATCGTCACTCTCAGTGCTGGGAATTCCTTGCCTGAGAGACTCCTGCGATGAACGACGGAGAAGCTAGTGGTTCTGCTGCCGGAGAAGAACCACTGGAAGAACTTACTCTCCGGACCAATTTTGTGTGTGAGTCAGACGAAGGTGTTGACTTTGAGTACGCCTTGGGAGTTTTGAACTTTGCCGCCCCTTCGAAGACATGCAGCGTCATAGCCGTTGTCGAGGTGGATGGCAAGGTCTTGGTTGCGGTGCCCGACAATGTCTGGCACAGGAAGAAGAACAAGCGCAGCATCCCTGTCGACGCACTGTCCCGAGCAGTGCGTGTCATGGTGCAGTCATGTGCTGCACATCATCGTCTTACCCCTCGAGGAGATCCAGATCTCAGCGTTTGGCTGGCTTTGCTGAATCCCGCCTACGAGGACTATGGCTTGTTCGATGGCAACGAGGACTCAGCTGCAGAGCGCTACTTTCCGATGGATGGGGCTGGCCTTCAGACCTTGCCGTACGCTCCATCTTTGGTCGCTGTGGCCAAGGATCACTTCACATTCCTTTCAGCAGAGTCAGGTGTTCGAACTCGAGGAGATTCAAGTCGAGATGCTCGGCTGTCTGCGGTGGAGGCTACTATGCAACAAATTTTGGGAAGGTTAGATTCCCTTGCGCCTCCAGCGGGGTCTCCCGCAGTGGACGTGCCTCCACCCCCTCGAACTACAAGAACAAGAGCTGCCAAAACCTCAGCTACAAAGCGCCCAGGTTCTACTGCTCCTCCTGGACTCGATGCCGGTCTTTTGCATCAAGCTGCAGCCGCAGGAGTTTCTCAAGGAGCACTGGCAGAGCTGTCAGGGTTTGTGAAGGATCAGGCCAGCATGGGAATGGCAGAAGATCGCCTCCCCTTGGAAGCAGTGGCCGAGGTGTCATCGGACGAAGGAGAGGTGGAGCTCGATGGTGGTGCTCAAGATCCTATGTCTGCAGCAGTCCTCCAGTTGACGAAGATTGTGAAGTCCATCAGCAAGGACAAGGGCACAAAGAAGGCTGGAGGACTCGAAGATATCCTCGATCGGGCCGAATCTGGGTCGACCAAAGAACCTGGAATCAGTACTCGCTCCAAAGCTGCAGCATTGCGAGCCTTGCAGCAACTTCTGGTGAACAACCCGACGCTGATCTACCAGAGTCTGGAGCGCCGACTTCAACAAGACTGGGATTGCGCTCAGAGCATGCCTGGAATCTCAGCCTCTCAGATTTCAGCACGTGGTTGGGTAGAACACCGAAGCAGAATACAAAACTATGCCACGTCGGTCCACTACAGTTGGATCTTAGCTGGAATATGGGACGCGCTGCGTCTGGGGCGAATACCAGAAGCCCGTGCAAGGGCAGCGCTTGGAGTTGCAGTGGTGGACCAGGTCAACATCGACAGGGGGAGCTTCCTCTTGGCTCGAGAGCTGATGTTGGAGGAGGCCCCACCAGCTCATGCTTTCAATGCGCACCACTTGCCAGATCAGTGGGAAGCTGCCCACACAAGGTTAGTGGACAGCCGCTGGTTGGAGCTCATCATGGCCAAGCTCACCGACGTGGCCCAGTTCCAAGAGAAGAAAGTCAAGCTGGCTCCAACCAAGAAAGCCGACGACAGCAAGCCGGCACCGAAGACCGAAGCAAAACCCAAGGCCAAGAAGAAAGGTGGAGGGAAGGGAGACGACAAAGCTCCCCCTCCAGCTGCGGAGTCAACCACCAGTTGAGGAACCATGTGCCAGTGGTAGGAAGCTGTGCCGATGTTAACATTGGTGCTGCTGGCACGTCCTCCTCAGCTTCAATGCCTGTGCCTGGGATGTCTGCACCGGTGAGCGATGTGAACACCCTTTGGAATTCAATGATGCGATGGGTGAGTTCGAAGCCATCCCCCTTCGCTTCATTCTTGAAGAGCCTGCCCCGCCTTTCACCTTCCAGCAAGGAAGGAACGGCTCCAGCTTTGTGGCCCATCCCTCCTCCGTATCCTCAGCAGTGGCTCCCCGAAGATGAGGCTGGCAAAGTGCCTTTTTCAGTTCGAGCGAGGCAAAGAGCAGTCAACCTGTGTGTGATGGCTTTGAACTGGTTGCACATGAAAAAGCCAAAGCATGCCCCTCAGGAGATTGCCCTTGGTGCCCCACTAAAGCGGGGCCAGGGAGCCATTGTGCAGCGACTGGAGAAATTCTTCGAGGAGATCAGTTGGGATGGACCAGTTGGCCCTAAAGAGATGGGGCGAACTGCTGCAAAGTTTGAGAGCTTGGATGAATTAGTTTACCGTTTGCAAGATGAGCTCAGCAAGCTGGAACGTGAGAAGTACCAGCGCTTTTTTTGGACTGGGACACGCTCGAAGTAGTGGTGCAGTCCATGAATCCAAGCATGTCGGCGAAGTGGTTGGGCGACTTAAGACGCAGCTGCCCCTGGAAGCGAAGCCTTTGCAAGCAGAGCGACTGTCCTTGCCCAAAGATCCACCGCTTTTCGACCCGGCCAAGTTTTTAAAGGAGCCCTACCACCAAATCTATGTGGACCCTGCCAGCCGAGCCGTCGAGCTTGATGAAAGCGTGCAGCTTCCTCGAGTTCGAGTACACGGCACGGCAGAGCAGAACTGGGCCTTTGTAAAGTTTTTAGATAGCCACCACCGGCTGTACTTGGCCTCCGAGAAAAAGGTCAGGCCGAACTTGCTGTGTGGCGCTTTTGCTTTGGGCAAAGATGCAACTTCGGATCGGTTGATAGTCGATGCTCGTTTGCCGAATGCTGCAGAGCCAACGGAATCTGAATGGGTTAAAACTCTAGGATCAGTTCAAGCTCTACTACAACTAGAAGTTGCATCCCACGACTGTTTGAGATTTTCAGGAACAGACCTCAAGGACTATTACTATTCATACAAAGTTTCTTCAGCACGATCACGTCGAAACGCTCTTCGTTTGCCACTGCAGCCAGCCCAAGTTCAACATCTCATGGCATATAGATCAGAGCTAGATGAAGACAGAGTTGTATACCCTTGTCTACGAACAATGGCGATGGGCGACAACAACGCTGTAGAACTGGGTCAATTGTGTCACATACAGTTAGGACTGCAGAGCAATTCCTTCACCCCTAGTGAGCTGTTATGTATCCACGGCCGGGCTCCTCGTGGTCCTATGGCGGCGGGTATCATCATCGATGATGTCCTACTTGCAGAGCAGCTTAGTTGGGAGGAAGCCAGTGCAGCTGAAGAAGGCAACCTTTTGACTGAAGGTGCCAAGCGGTTGAGCGGACTATGTGAGGAGTACCTGGACAAAGGTTTGAATCCTCACCCCAAGAAGACGTTTCGAGACGCTAAGGAGACTGACATCTGGGGAGCACATCTCAATGGGGATTCAGGTATCGTTCGTCCCTCTGCCAGGCGATTGGTTCCTTTGCTACATGTGACAGTGCAGGTTGCTCGCCTGGGTCTGTGTAGTGTGGCTATGCTGGAGGTACTGTGCGGAGCTTGGATTTCAATCTTGCAGTTTCGCCGCCGTATGATGTGCCTTCTGGACATTTGCTATGCTATGCAGGTTGGTAGAGAACGAGACGAACTGATCCAGCTGCCTGGGGCTGCTTTAGCTGAACTATGGGTGCTGATAGCGTTAGCACCTTTGGCCGCCACCAATGTCAGAGCAGAGTCGATGACTGACATCTTCCTCACCGATGCTTCGGAGGAGGTTGTGGCGGGAGTGAGAGCTTCAGTTGGCTTTTGCTTTGCTAAGGAGCTTCAACGGCACTGCTTGCTGAGGGGCGCTTGGTCACGCTTGCTGAGTCCATGGCAAAGCTGGCTTAAGCGCTATGGAAAGCTACAACCTGAAGAAGAGTTGCCGGATGGGGTACCTTTAGTGTGCCATCCTTTGTGGACCGCAGTCATCAAGGTGTTGCAGTTCAAGTTGCGCTACGAGTTCCAGGTGAAGAAACGCAGACACATAAACTTGCTGGAACTGCAAGGAGTGCTTGAGGTGGAGCGCCGGCTATCGGCTACCAGGCAAGATGTTCGATACTTGCTTGGTGCTGACAGTCAAGTTGCTTTAGCTGCATTGACAAAGGGCAGAAGCAGCTCCCCTCATTTGAATGGCATGTTGCAAGAGAGCCTTGCCTCTTTGCTTGGGGCAGGACTCTATGGAAACTATGGCTATGTGCCCTCTTTGGCGAACTGCGCAGATGACCCCACCCGTGATCGACCAATTCGAGCTCCAGCTGCTGATATCCCCGAATGGTTGCAGCATGCGCTTCAGGGACGTTTTGAACTCATGGACAGCTGGTTGGCTAGTTTAGGTTTTTCACCCATTCAAGTAGCAGGTTTGCCTTGTAGCGATGATCCCAGTGTCATTTCTCCACAAGCTCAGCAGGCGATGCTAGCTGGGCTTCGTGACGTAGCCAAGCCCGAGCGTCTGAAGAATTTCGACGCCAGTCAGAGAGAACAAAAGATGAAATCAAGAGAGCATCAGGAGCCTGAAGGCCAAACCAAGATTGATGACAAGACCCCGTCAAGATCCAAGGAAACGGCGGAAGGGGCAGAGAATCATTTTGTTGCTTCAAAAGAGGTAGCTCCTCCTCTGTCAAAACACGCACATACACACATACATACCCATGTCCATGCTGAGCCTGAGCGAACTTCGAGCAAAGCCATCTTCGAGAACTCGCTTGCCCCTGAGATCTCTGCTGATGCGCGGGCGCTGTTGCAGAGCTTGGAGCCTTCGCAAGTGATCCTTCCTGGCGGCGTGCGAGCGCAATCAGCAGCTGACCTGGCAGGTCTTCACCGCGCCGGGTTCCTTGATCTCTATAGTGGCAAGGCTGGAGTGGCTATGGAAATCAGCAAAAAGTTTCAAGTTTGGGTAGTGACGTTTGATTTTGAACGGGGACCCCACCAGGATTTGCTTTGTAAGAAAGTTCAACAAAAAGTTTTTAGCGTGATAGAAGCCCACATGTTCCTCGGAGTTGGTGCAGCTCCGGAGTGTGCTAGCTTCAGCAGAGCTGTGTGGCCAGTGGTGCGAGATGCTCAACACCCCCAAGGCCTACAAGACATCTCTGCTAACATGAGGATCAAAGTGGATCGGGGTAACCAGCATGCTGCCTTTTGCGCTGTCGTTCTTGCACGAGCAGACGCACTGGGGATGGGCTATTGGCTGGAGAACCCTGACGGTTCATTCATCTGGTTGCAGCCAGAGTACTTGCGGCGTGGTATCGGTCGACCAGAGCACAGCTACAGGTTCGACATGTGCCGCTACCGCACTCGCTGGAGGAAGAGAACAAGAATTGCCACCAACACATTTCTGCAGGGACAGCGATGTTTGTGTCAGGGCAACCGCTCGCATCAAAGACTTCGTGGTCGCAGCGCAGCTCATAAGTGTTCCTGGACTCGCTTGGCTCAGGTGTATCCTCGTCAGCTGTGTGTTGAGCTTGCAGCTGCTATGGGTGCACATGCTGGACTTGCAGACCCTTCGAAGCTGCGATTCAGTGTTGCTGCTTGTGCAAAGTGCGGCCATGACCGCATTGGAGAAGCGGCGAACCCTGGACCTCGTCAACGCAGTGAAGTTCGGCGGGATGCCTCAGAGTTGCTCAATGCACCACTGGTTGAGGATACAACTTTGCATCTTCAAGACCGAGTGTGGGAGCGTTTCAGGCGATGGCTGCATAGTCACTTGAGTGAGAACACTTGCAGGGAGCTGTTTGTCTGCCCAGCACTTGCAGCTTGCGTGGTGGAGCGCTATGGAGTGCACCTTTTTCGCACTGGAGCAGGTCTGTATGAACTTCGGCATCTTTTGGTGCTCATTCAACAGCAGCGACCAGAAGTGCGGATCCACCTAGCTGGCTCTTGGCAGTTGGTCAACAAATGGGAACAGGTGCGCCCCTTAGTGCATCGAACTCCTTTGCCTGAAGTGTTGTACAAAGCCATGGTAGCCGTTGCTGCGTGCTGGGGCTGGACTCGTTGGGTGGTAGCTTTGGTGGTAGGCTTTCAAGGAATCACACGTATCGGTGAAGCCCTATCTGCCTGTCGCTGTGATCTCGTTCTCCCCTGCGACAACTTTGATGATGAGCTTAAGATAGCCTTCCTGCAGATCCGCAAGCCGAAGACTCGCAGACGTGGGAAAGGACGAGTTCAACATGCTCGCATTGAGCAAGCAGCTGAGGTCAGGTACTTGGAACAGCACTTGGCCAAACTGGATGCTGCTGTGAAGCTCTTTCCCCTTTCTGCTTCAGCTTTCCGAGCGCGATGGGATCGGGTGATGGAACACTTCAAGATACCGGTGCCGAAACGCCCCACTCCTGCATCTGTGAGAGGTGGCGGAGCCATCGCTGCTTATCGGCGAGGTAAGCCGATTCAGGATTTGCTGTGGGCTATGCGGATTAGCTCTCAACCTACTTTGGAAAGTTACCTCCAGGAGCTTGCAGCAGACAACTTTTTATTCAAGCTCCCGGAGGATTCGAAAAGACGAATCAAGCAATCAGCTGCTATGTACCATAGTGTCATCGCACAGTGACCCGTAGCTTAGTGCTGCTTTTGGTCTATCTTTTCCTTTTCTTTCCTGGTCACCGGACTTCGTCAAACCAGTACAGCTCGTACCCAAGGTGACAGCCTCTTGAGAGGTGGATTGCAGTGAGTTTGGCATCCAGCTATTCCAGCCATTTCCTCCTCGTCTTTAAGGAGGACTTTTAACGGCTTGAGGATTTGGAAGCTGATGCAAAGCTGCAGGGTGCCACCCAAAGTTTTACTCAGAGGCGGAAGCAGGAAAAGTGAAGTGAGTCCGTGACCTGCATGACCCTTCATGCAATTCATGACTCACCAGCAATTTGGGGCCCACATGCCTCCCACCCGTGATTGCAGTGAGTTTGGCATCCAGCTATTCCAGCCATTTCCTCCTCGTCTTTAAGGAGGACTTTTAACGGCTTGAGGATTTGGAAGCTGATGCAAAGCTGCAGGGTGCCACCCAAAGTTTTACTCAGAGGCGGAAGCAGGAAAAGTGAAGTGAGTCCGTGACCTGCATGAATATGTAGATAAATAAAGCACTAATCAAATAGATAGATAAATAGATAAATACACGAATCGATTAATCAATCAATGAACAGGCATGTAAATAAACAAATAGATGAACAAAATGGACAAAAACGAATATCATAGATATTTTCATACATCAGTATATATATATACACAGATAGATACATATACTCTACATAAAGAAGCACATGGCCGTTGGATCATGCAACGAGAAAGTCAGCACCTGCTCAGCTTGTGGCTTCTGTTCCCATGCGCCATGCCGCTGGGCGTTGGCTGCTTTGGATAGGTGCGGCAGGACCATTGAGCCGGGAATTTTGCGCCTTGGAATCCAGGTGCCTTCTGGTAAAGTGAATCAATGCTCGACACGTTGCGTGCATATGCGCATAGATATAAGCAGCTCCCTTCCGATAGAATGCGTCCGCTACACTTTCTGTCAATGTTTTGTGCTTGTTTTACGTGGCCAAGATACTAGACTCTTTTTTGTACCCAGGTTGGCGGAGCCCTAGTAGTGGTGAGCTAGCTTTCAATTCCTAGATGCATGATGCCCATGATGGTGCCAATGATGATGATGATGATGATGATGGTGATGATGATGATGATGATAATGATGGTGATAATGATGTTGTTGATCATGATGATGATGATGATGGTGATGATGATGATGATGATTATGATGATGGTGATAATGATGGTGATAATGATGTTGTTGATCATGATGATGATGATGATGGTGATGATGGTGATAATGATGGTGATAATGATGTTGTTGATGATGATGGTGATGATGATGATGGTGATGCTGGTGATAATGATGGTGATAATGATGATGATGATGATGGTGATGATGATGATGGTGATGCTGGTGATAATGATGGTGATAATGATGTTGATGATGATGGTGATGATGATGATGATGATGGTGATAATGATGGTGATAATGATGTTGTTGATCATGATGATGATGATGATGATGGTGATGATGGTGATAATGAGGGTGATAATGATGTTGTTGATGATGATGGTGATGATGATGATGATGGTGATGCTGGTGATAATGATGGTGATAATGATGTTGTTGATGATGATGGTGATGATGATGATGGTGATGCTGGTGATAATGATGGTGGTAATGATGTTGATGATGATGGTGATGGTGATGATGATGATGATGATGATGGTGATCATCATTCTCAACATAGAGAGGGTCGGAGCAGAATCGTAATCCGTTACAATACTGGTAGGGCTGACAGCTGGTTACTGTTCACCTCCAAAATTGTAGCTTATTCGACCCCCTGTTGTTGGTTAAGTTGTGTCCCTGGTGGATTGGTTCACAAGAAAAGTTCTTGCTGGCCATCGGGAAAAGTTTGTGGTCCCAAGATGACTTACCACCAAAATCAGTGACACCACTAGAAATGCCACTTTTTGGAACTGTTGGACAGCATCGCAATTTGATGGACGTGGTCGTAGTCGGTATATCATTCTGTTGCTGGTCATTCACACTCAGTGACCATTTACGCGAAAATCTATTTTGAAACGATTGGTCAAACATTCCCCAACCATCCACCAACCATCCACCAACCACACCATGACCCAACCATGACCCAACCATTGGAGCCCTTGGAGTTCTGCAGCTCCCCAGGACTGGTACCGTGGCCTCTGAGCTCCCTGCTGGGTGCTCCGCCACACCGGTCACGCAGCCGCACCTGCTGCCGGGGCGGCGAGGTCGCCTGACGGGCCTGGGGGTTTCTGAGTCGAGGAACGGTGGTGGAACCGTGGAGAACCAAGTCATAGGAGGCCTGGTAAGGGTACAGCAGTCGTAGTTGTTATTGTTGTTGTTGTTGTTGTTGTTGTTGTTGTTGTTGTTGCCGTTGTTGCCGTTGTTGTTGTTGTTGCTGTTGTTGCCGTTATAGTTGCCGTAGTTGTTATAGTTGCCTGTTGTTGTTGTTATTGTTGTTGTTGTTGTTGGCGTTGTTGTTGGCGTTGTTGTTGTTGTTGTTGTTGTTGCTGCTGCTGCTGCTGTTGTTGTTGTTGTTGTTGTCGTAGTTGTTGTTGTTGTTGTTGTTGTTGGCGTTGTTGTTGGCGTTGTTGTTGTTGTTGTTGTTGTTGCTGCTGCTGCTGCTGTTGTTGTTGTTGTTGTTGTCGTAGTTGTTGTTGTTGTTGTTGTTGTTGGCGTTGTTGTTGGCGTTGTTGTTGTTGTTGTTGTTGTTGCTGCTGCTGCTGCTGTTGTTGTTGTTGTTGTTGTCGTAGTTGTTGTTGTTGTTGTTGTTGTTGGCGTTGTTGTTGGCGTTGTTGTTGTTGTTGTTGTTGTTGCTGCTGCTGCTGCTGTTGTTGTTGTTGTTGTTGTCGTAGTTGTTGTTGTTGTTGTTGTTGTTGGCGTTGTTGTTGGCGTTGTTGTTGTTGTTGTTGTTGTTGCTGCTGCTGCTGCTGTTGTTGTTGTTGTTGTTGTCGTAGTTGTTGTTGTTGTTGTTGTTGTTGGCGTTGTTGTTGGCGTTGTTGTTGTTGTTGTTGTTGTTGCTGCTGCTGCTGCTGTTGTTGTTGTTGTTGTTGTCGTAGTTGTTGTTGTTGTTGTTGTTGTTGGCGTTGTTGTTGGCGTTGTTGTTGTTGTTGTTGTTGTTGCTGCTGCTGCTGCTGTTGTTGTTGTTGTTGTTGTCGTAGTTGTTGTTGTTGTTGTTGTTGTTGGCGTTGTTGTTGGCGTTGTTGTTGTTGTTGTTGTTGTTGCTGCTGCTGCTGCTGTTGTTGTTGTTGTTGTTGTCGTAGTTGTTGTTGTTGTTGTTGTTGTTGGCGTTGTTGTTGGCGTTGTTGTTGTTGTTGTTGTTGTTGCTGCTGCTGCTGCTGTTGTTGTTGTTGTTGTTGTCGTAGTTGTTGTTGTTGTTGTTGTTGTTGGCGTTGTTGTTGGCGTTGTTGTTGTTGTTGTTGTTGTTGCTGCTGCTGCTGCTGTTGTTGTTGTTGTTGTTGTCGTAGTTGTTGTTGTTGTTGTTGTTGTTGGCGTTGTTGTTGGCGTTGTTGTTGTTGTTGTTGTTGTTGCTGCTGCTGCTGCTGTTGTTGTTGTTGTTGTTGTCGTAGTTGTTGTTGTTGTTGTTGTTGTTGGCGTTGTTGTTGGCGTTGTTGTTGTTGTTGTTGTTGTTGCTGCTGCTGCTGCTGTTGTTGTTGTTGTTGTTGTCGTAGTTGTTGTTGTTGTTGTTGTTGTTGGCGTTGTTGTTGGCGTTGTTGTTGTTGTTGTTGTTGTTGCTGCTGCTGCTGCTGTTGTTGTTGTTGTTGTTGTCGTAGTTGTTGTTGTTGTTGTTGTTGTTGGCGTTGTTGTTGGCGTTGTTGTTGTTGTTGTTGTTGTTGCTGCTGCTGCTGCTGTTGTTGTTGTTGTTGTTGTCGTAGTTGTTGTTGTTGTTGTTGTTGTTGGCGTTGTTGTTGGCGTTGTTGTTGTTGTTGTTGTTGTTGCTGCTGCTGCTGCTGTTGTTGTTGTTGTTGTTGTCGTAGTTGTTGTTGTTGTTGTTGTTGTTGGCGTTGTTGTTGGCGTTGTTGTTGTTGTTGTTGTTGTTGCTGCACTAGTTCCTAGTTGTGTTTGCTGCTGCCGCTGCAGTGTTGCCTGCCAATCATGTGCCTGTACATCCAGCTGATAGCATTGATAGCTATGCTGCAGCAGTTGCTACGACGATCCATGCCGGTTGGGTGTCGTAGCCAACTAAACAAGTAGCCACAAATCGTTGGACATGGCAATAGACCACCATGTGTACAATATAATGATGGGGAATTCTCTTCTACAATCAACTGTTGATTCTGAGTGGTTGGCTCAGAGACCTACCTCTAATTCTCGGAGATTCTCCAAATTTACAGGCAATTCCCTGCTACCAGCATCCTAAGGAATGGAGTACCAGGTGATACAAAATCCATTGCCCAGATGGAATGGAAGGAGGTGTCGCTGTAATTTTTTACGTATCACGCAATTCAGTGATTGTGGAATGGTTCAAACAAGAGGCGCTAAGAGTTTGACACATTGGAAAAAAATGAGCCGTGTGCAGTGAATAGTTTCGACCCATGTGCACCCTTGGTAGAGTGATCTCCAATTCCAATTTATCAAGCGGAGTTTCCTCGCTTTTCTTTGTTGAGAAGTTTTGCAAACCACTGATTGATCATTGGAAATAGTGGTGCTACCAGCATCTACCAGCTGGTTTGTTGGGCTTTTGCATGGCCACTCGTGTTTTGGCAAAAACCAAGCAGTATAAGCAATCCCCAAGTCCGCTAGTGCCAGGGGCATGTTGCAAGCAATTTACAGTTGACCTAAAACAGACGAAACCTATTAGTTGTCATTGCTCCTACTGGTCAAAATTGCAAAACCTATTAGTTTCCCTCTTTGTGAAACCTATTAGTTGTCATTGTTGGTTGTTCACCTGCCATTGGTTGTTGGTTGTTGTTGGTTGTTGTTGGTTGTCATTGTCCCCTGACCAGAATCACCAGCCAGGTGCCTGCGGCCTATGCTGAACAGTTCGCCGGAATTCTTCCTGATGGTTTCTGCTGGGAGGAGCGGAGTTGTGCCCGCTGTGCTCTTCCACCGTCTGGGTTGTTGTGATTGACAGTGGTGGATTGATGGTGGGCGCCGCTGCGGCTGTTTGTTTTGTTGCGGTTGCTGTTCTTGTTCTTCTTGTTGTTTCTTGTTGTTGCTATTGTTATTGTTTGTGTCGGTTGCTTGGTTGTGGTTGTGGTTGTCGTGGTGGTCGTTGCAGCAGCGATGTTGTTGTTGGATTGTTCCAGGGGATCAATTAAGCCACCCAGTAGGTAAGCTCACTTACATACTGAAATCTGGGACCATAGTAAGCGGTATAGTATAGATTGATAGAAATGCAGACAGATATAACATGATATACGTAGTACAGCGAATAGCTGTCAGACAGAGACGGAGGTATCCAGAGAGATTGATGTATATATTTATATATAATAGATAACTCTATAGATGGATAGATAGGTAGATAGATATGTAGATACAGCATGGTAATCGATTAGGACAGTGTGGCTCTCATGACTGTCAGCTGTGCCTGAGCACTCTTGTGTGTTTCGGTGTCTTCGCTTCGTTGCCATACTTTTGACAGTTCTACGTTACCGGTTTTTTTGCTAGTGCCACATCAGCATTTTTGTCAGTCATGACTTGTAAACCTGGTGTTGTCGGTTTATACCTTTTATCAACGCTTTTCCGCCAACTTGTTATTGACATGTCCACCTTGCAGGGGTGCATCCGTTGCACCAACTTTGTTGGTTGCGTTTCCAGTGAAGTGTTTGTTGAGATCCATTTGAGAGATTGATTTGAGAGCGCTTTACGGCCACCTTTTCCGTAGTGTTCCATCCAACTTATTGCTTGAAGTATATCAGTGTATCATCATGATTCCCTTCACATATTGCCATATCATAAATCGGATCACCCTCGCCTTTGGATAATTATGATCCTCCTGCAATATTTGGCTTGTTAGTCAGTTGACTCGTTCGCACTGTTACAACATGAGCGTACCAGTACAAAACGGTGATTTGAGAGAGGCCTCGAAAAAAATGTTGAAAATTCACCGTCCAGCGGCTCATACTGCTAGGACCTGAGGCTTGGCTGTTTCTCAAAATAGGGGTGCCCCGAAATCATCCTTTATTAATCATTTCTCCTCATTAAGGCATTTTTGGGGGTTCCCTATGGCTTGAGAAACCACCGAAATGGGGGGATGTCTCAAGCTGACCACTGGGCGGAGGAGTTCTTGGAAGCTTCCAAGCGGCCATTGCGGCCCTGTGTGCGGGTGAACTCGCTGAAGGGCAGCCCCAGAAGTATCTCAGCGAAAGTTGTGGGCGGCTTGGAGTAGCACATGCGTAGCAGGTGCGAAGATACATGTATATATTGTGTATGTATATATATATATATGGTCACCGTCGTACTTTCAACCGGAACGGGAAAGATCCCAGAGTCCCCGACGTGAGCCCGGCACACCTTTGGACTCCCCTCCATTTTTTTCTCCTCACACTCCCCCCGGTCCACCGCCGAGTACCCCAGAGTTGGGACCGACGCTTCCAACCACCCCGTCTGAGCTTTTAGATCCGCAGCCTGGAACGCCAGAAAGTCAATGAATGAATTGACGTGTCTGCCTGCGGATCAATGTAGTGCAATGATATGACTATTGTTTGCATGAGCAATTGAGTGTCTGTTAAATGTCAGAATAGATTTGCAATCTTTGTTTGAACATTTGACTTCTATTGATCCGCAGCTAGGTAAATGGCATGGATATATCAGTTGTATCCATTAAGACCATTCCAGAAGCCCGCTGAGATTTGCATACCGTGTTCGCTCCCCACACAGAAAAGACATGCGTGGCAGCGTCAGTGTGCATGATACTGGTTACATGTCCTCGCGAGGTAGGCCCTCGCGGGGGCGCTGAGCATATATATATATATATATATATATTTATGTAAATATATATATATATATGTATATATATATATATTTTTTTTTTTTATGGGTATATATATGGGTATTTAAATCTATAGATAGATATATGGGTATATATATGTATATACGTATAGTATGTTTAGGTGCGTATGTGAGTAGACATATGTGTGATATATGTAAAAACAAATAGATAAATGAATCAGTAAATGAGTACATAAATAGATATAAATAGATATAGATGAATAGTTAAGTCAATGTATAGATAGATAAATGAATGAATAGATGGACAAATGTATCAGTACATGAATTAGAAAAGATAGATACATAGACCGTAAATAGATGAAAACAAAGTGAATGAATGAATGAATGAATGAATGAATGAATGAATGAATGAATGAATGAATGGATTGATGAAACCACCACCGAATAAATCAGTAAAGAGATGAATAGTTGTTATATACACACACACATATATATATATATGCATACATATATGCACATACGCAGGTAACAAAAAGGGGAAGATGCCTTGGAATAGAATGAACATGAGACATGAGATACAGATATTGCCAAGTCGATCACAGAAACGTGGGCATCGTGATTCGATTTCAGTGAGTTTATTAACGCAGCACATGGGGTTACACTAGCTCCTTTGTAATTCTGGGCTCAGCACAACGAATTGCAGGATTCACCAGGTGTTTCTCAAAATAGGGAACTCCCCCAAAATATTTGGTTTAGTATTATATATGATTAATATTGGATGATTTCGGGGTACCCCGATTGTTGGAAACCACCGTAGAACGATATACTGAATTATTCCTCTCGACAAAGGTTTGTTCCCATATGGGTGTCCCTCTCGACGACCCAAATATTTGCCCATCCGCAGATCCATGTGAGTGGGAACAATATGAGCAGTGAGGTGGTTGACTAGGTGGATTATCGAGTTCCACACTGGCTCGTTTTCGGATTCGTGGCGTACCCTGCATCCCTGAGGAAGGGTGTTGATGCCTGAGCTTTTCTTGATTGTGGACACCAGGGCACATTTGGGGAACATTTTTCTTCCAGCATATCCCGTCCTTCCCATGGTATACTTTGGAGTGTCGTGAGCAACACACATCCACGTGGCTTTGATCCGATTGTAGCTAAACATGGGCAACAACGAATGAAAGCAGAAAAGATCAAGTTTTGAATGTTCAAAATGATGAAAGCACATGAGGTGGTGTAAAAACCCCCGTCAATTAAATTTACTAAGGATGTCATTAGATTTAATAAGGGGTTTTCTCACCCCCTCACGTGGCAAGAAACGTTTTTCAGAGTTTTCCAGTTGGTCTTGTTGGTTGGTGGTGAGCACCCCATAGACCTAGCAGGCGCAGTTCTCCATTTCGACCACCTTCCAAGTCACAGTTTATGGCTGGTGATGATTGCGGTGATGTTGCGGCTCGGTGGGCTGTGCTTGGTGAATTGCTACTCTAGCCTGCGACTCGCGTTTAGTCCTTGCATCGGGTTTAGCTCATTGGGGAACCTGCTTGTCGATTTGTTTTATATATTGGTTCTTGCTTCGGCCCCAGAAGTGCACTCACTGAGAATCAGCGACCCAACCAGGATCAGCAGATGCAGATAGGAGATTGACTGCTTGATCAGCCAACTTGTGACCTTCCTTTGGTTGATCAACTGGATCAGCACCAAATTCTTTGGTCTTTGACTGTACAACTGTATCACCAAACTTTATGAACTGATACTTGACTAGTTCGTCATCAGCTTCAGGTTGGTAGTTGACACAGGATGCTACTGGATGACTCCAACTGGTCACTGAAAAACATATTTACTAATACCGTACTTAGATCACTAATAAATCACTAAACTAGCGAAACTACTACCATCAACTGACTAAACTAGTGAAACTACTACCATCAACTGCTATGGACCACTCACCGGTGAAACATGACACTGGATGACTGCGGGTACTTCGTGTGGTTTTCCAGGCGTGCGGCGCTGGGGTGCTCGCCACTCTTGGCGTCTGGGCGAGGAGGTGCCGCCTCCCAACATCTGCAGGGCACTGCAGGGGGTAGCCTGGGGAGGCTGACCTTGGGAAGTGGTCAAGGTTCGAAAGTGCTCGCAGTCAACAGGTGGATCCATGTCAGCAACCTGCGAGTGGAGCAGCCCTGGTGTTGGTGGGTCAGTGGTTCCCCATGGCTGAGGTACCTTGGTTCCGAGACGCTTTCTGGGTTCAGCTCCTCGGATGCGCGGTTCTGGAGGAATTCGGGGTGAACGGGAGGGGTGGGGGTTGATCAAGATGGATTCACATGGTTCGCATTTGGATGCTTACCCCTACCACGTTCATCATGATAGTATTTTTGGCGAGTGATGGTTGCAAATGGTGGGTTCTCAAAATAGGGGTTGGTCGTTCGTAGCCATAAACCAACCATTCTTGGGGGTACACCGACCAGTTTGAGAAACACCCAAATGCTCAGAACTGGTGGTATTCAGAGCGTACAGCTCAACTGGCTGCAGTGATCAGCCTGGCACGCTTCTCTTGCGCCCAGGCGTGTGGAAGCACCTGCCTTCTCAGAATCGCAGGAGGGAACCGCATGTCACGTACGAACATAGTTGCTGTACTGGATTTCTACATACTTCGCATGGACACCAAAAGGTTTGATTGGCCTTCAATTTGTCTTTGGCATCATTGACCATCCGAATCATATGTGATAAAACATTAGCAAGGAGTTGACTCAAGCCTCAAGCCATACGACGTGGACCGGTGACCTTGGTGTACAATTTGAAGCCCACTTAGAGCCCATGTCAAAATATGACTCGTGGCTAACCCTAAACCTGCCTGGGCTATAGGGATGGAAATTGATCAGGTTTTTCTTTCACTTTATGGTAAACCACCACTAATTGACCATTATCAACCATTAAATCATTGATCATGATCTCACTAAACGTGTTCGATATTGCAACTCACCAGCATCAGTACGCTCTACGGTGCCTTAGTGGTCAACACAGCAAGGGGATACAGATGGACAATGGACATGATTTTGTTGATCAAATTTGCCTCCAAATTGGGAAGCTATCGCTAAACTCATTCTTTTGGCATCCGAGTTCTGGATTTGTGTCACCAGCTCATCAAACCCTTCGCGGCCCTTCGCGCAAGAGAGTTCAACGTGTTTTCCTTGTAGGTTTCCATCTGCAAGTTGCTGGTGCTTTCCCAATGTTTCCAATGCCAGTGATCTGCTACAAGTAATACTGGTTAATTGATCGTGGTTAATAATGATGGTCTAAAATGGTGAAACATGTTTAGTTTTGGTTATGCTACCAGTAATAGCTGATAGTAGTTAATGATGGTTTGAAATACTTTAAGATTGTGAAACATGTTTAAGAATGGTTTAGATATCATGTCTTACCCACACCCAGTGATGGTCATTGCTCGGCTACGGAGGAGCTGCCTTCGGCCTGGGCCAAGATCGCCTCCGGGCGTGATCGTGATCGCGCGCGCGCACGTGCCCCAGCGGGTGGAAGCGCAAAAACCACCGCGGCGCCTGGGCCGACGAAAGGGGATGGCACGTCCGTTGTCGGATCGGGAGGTCGAGGTGGCAACGGGGAGAGGGTCCAAGATCCAAAGTTTGGTTGTTGGTTGGATCTCCAAGAGTTGGTATCCAAAGTGAACTGGGGTTTTAGATCCAATTTTTGGATCCCAAGTTAGTTGGTCTTTTTGTGAGGATCACACTTTGACCTGGAGTACGTATGATTCATGTTTCAGGGAGCAATTATAGTTAATCCCTTGTATTGTATTGATTCAATTGGCAGTAATTGGATGGGGGAATCCTTTGTATTGATTCAAGTAGAGAGGCATGAAACTGTCGTTGGTAGAGAGGCCTTTCTGGAAGATAAGTCGACCAAAACCTAAATTCTCCTGTTTTCCTGGTGCTTTCGTGGTGGTTTTCATAGGGAAAAAACATTTCCTTCGCGTTTCACGTCCTTTGTTGGGTCTCAACCGCCACCCGTAGCCACGCGCCACGCACGCATCACGGTGTGACCGGCTTCAGGGCTTCGCCCGCCGCCTGCTTGGCCCAGGCCATCGGATGGAGCCGAGACGCCAACTTCTTCACGGGTCAGGTCTATGTCCAGGAGGTGCGGCCCGACGCTGCCAGTGGAGGACTGGCACCAGGCAGTTGTAGGTCGCATGTTGGGAGTTAGATCAGTAGGTTTGGGAAAGTGTAGAAATTTTTATTTTAGCAATGGCTATCACTTGTTGTCATTTATTATCACTTTGTGTTCTTTATATGCATTTATTTATATTTTGCATTTTAAAAGGAACAACACACACAAAAGACAAAAAACTCATTCGATTGATGCCAACCGAAGTCCAAGATCACTTCTGTGTAAACTCTAACAGTACATCCCATCACATAACCCAACCCAAGTTTGGTTTTGGATAGCAACCAGCCATCTGAACCCATGATCAGTATTGACTTACTAGCCATTATCTAGAAACTTCATCAACTCTCCTCAACGATAAACACCATCAACACATCTTCCACCATCAATCACTGACCGACTTCTACATCATCTATCTTCTACCATCTTCATATTAGACCACCACCTGAGTCCAGTTACCATCTCTCCTTGATGCTAGCGGGGGTTGCAAAAAAATCAATTGGGCCCAAAATGGATGGTGGCAACAAAAATGATGAATGACTCGGATGGCAAGCCATGGCAGGCCATGGGGTACCCTACTACGGCTAACCGCTAATAGCCAAGGTGTCAGGCCACCATCTGCCGCGAGGCCTCCTCCCTGCTGCCGGTGGCCGCCCTGACGGAGGCCTTCGACGAACGACCTGTGGATGGCCTGCGGCTGCTGGACATGGCAGCGGCGCCCGGCGGGAAGACCACGGCACCGCGGCGCGGATGGCGGGGGGCGCCCGCCAAGGGGATGAGGGGTTCACTGAGGTCGGTTCGCTGGGGTTATGACTGACCTAAGGAGTATAGGGGTATAACCTCAGTTATAATCTGCCTAACCTAGGGTTATAACCTCAGTTATTGACTTAGGGATGGTTGACTGAGGGTATAACCCTAGGGTTAGTTAGGGTAGGTTATGACCCGAGAGTCGTCACTTTGGTTGGCGTACCATTTCACGATGGTTCATAGTGGAGATAAGGACTTGGGTAACTGCCATTTTGTGGTGTAACTAGCCATCAGCTGGTTGATGGTCGATAGTGGTGGGTACATGATGATGGTTGAAGCAATGATAAAGTGATGGTCAATTGATGGTTGATAGCTGATATTGGTTAAGATTGGTCCACTCATGTCGATGATGCATGGTGCAGAAGAATGACCAACGCTGGTGGTTCATGGCCGTCAAGAGTGGGTAATGGTGGGGATTCCACCATCCAAAGGCAGTGAATCATTGCTTTGTACCTGGCAGTTAAACTGGTGTATCTTAACATATCTTACCAAGGAAAGGTTCTGAATCTATGGATTCCCGGGCCCAAACTTGTTGAGGTGAACAAAGGGGTCAACAAGGCTGCTTTGCCCTTTTTTGTTGCGTAGCATTGATTCTTTTGGGGGGGAACACTGTATACAGACATACGCACACACACACATACATACATGTGTATACATATATATATATATATTATATATAGATATGTATATATAAAAAGAAATATTGAAACCCACGTTTCTATGCATAAACAATCTTATTCAACTTGATTAGATGTGCACATCAATCCTCACATGGATCAGTGTGGAAGCCTTCAGCTTTTGTAGGTCTCCGCAAGGGCGAACCCAGGCACTGTGCGCTTGGCTGGCGAATTCCTCTGGCGCCGTCGTTGCGAATGAGCCCAACGTGGCGCGTTGCAAGGTGGGGACCTCGGAACATGCCTGGCTTGCGATACCTCAGAATGTCTCTGCGAAGAAAACGATGTGTGGAGCTATGTTTCTGTCTGCAGTGCTCCTTTATTGCCCGTTTTTTCGTTTTATATTTCGTTTCCACTCCATTTACAGTACGTTCCAATTACCTTTCGTTTACGGCACATTGCAACACATGGCATTACGTCAAAGACAGGCAGACAAACATGCATACAATGATACAATGATACCTAGATACATTTATAGGTGCACATATGTGCATATGCATACGTCCATATATCCTACTCCATGCATACGCATAGCTGCATGCAGCAACATACATTTACATCTATATTTTCATTTACATCTAATTACATGCATTCACATACAGTTACATGCAGTTACGTACATATAGACAAACATAGAAACATACAGACATGCCAATATACATACATGTATGTAGCCGCATGTATGTATACACCTATTCATATACCTATATTTAACGCGTATGAATATCTGCAATGGCTGCGAAGAAACAATGTGTTTGTATACGTATGCGCATATATGCATGTACATGTGCATGTCTATGGATGTAAACCATATGCTGGACGTGACTAGAGTGAGATCGCACCGCTTTTCGATTGCAGGACTCGCTGAACCCCTGTGACCAAGCCTCAAATTGGCTTTGCCAGTCATCATTTTCAAGTTTTCAACGGATATGTTTTCTACGGACACGTAACCCATGCCTTTCTTTTCATTGTTATATATTATGATTATCATTATTATTATTATTATTATTACTATTGTTATTATTACTATTATTATTATTACATGCTATTCATTATAGCATCATTATCGTTGCCATTATTGTTATTACAGTGTTCCTTTTACTTTTGTTTTCCCAAAATTTTGACTGCGCTGTTCAATTCTTAGGGGTAGGTAGACATCCATAGACTCTTATACTTCTGTGCTCTTCACTACAGCCTTTCCCTGAGATGCTCAAGTACACTTTGCCAAAGGACCAGCGGATGACCCATTGATGGTGGATCCCCTATCATTTACCATATTTTTACCTAGTATTGTTGGTTATTACCCCCCCCCTTGTTGGTTGGTTAAAGCCTCCAGATCGCCATTTGTGGACATCGATATTCATGATCCCCCGGAGGTACAGCCTTGATGGACATGGGTAAAGAATGAAGGGTTTCTGAGCGCATTTTTGGGCCGGTCCATGAATCGACACGGTCATACACGATGTCCATGTTTGCATTTTTCTTGGGTTCCCAATTCTCTTCCTGTTCGTATCTTGTCTTGTTGTTTTTTCATTGCCGGTCATTTATCAACCAATTAAGCCTAATGAAACATCGATTAAGCCATATTTTGCCATGATTCAACCATTCACCAACCATCTACACAACCATTCATACCCCATTTGCCAACAATTTACCAACCATTCACCAACCATTTACCTACCATTCACCAGCAAATTAACCAACCCATTTACCAAGCACTGCCCAGCCACCAGTTTCCAAAGCTGGACTTCGCCAGCCTGGTAGGTGCTGGTGGAGAATCTGCTGCGGACGGGCTCCATGCCCAAGGCACCGATGCAAATGCACAAAAATCAGTCCGCAGATGCAAATGCACAAAGGATGGTTAGATTACTAGAAAATTACGGTTGGATTATATGAAAATCACCTATTTATTATATGAAATGGATGGTTGGACTACTAAAATGTTTGTTAGATTTGATTTATGAAAGGCTGATGATTTTTGCAATCACCCATTTATTAAATGAAAATGGATGGTTGGATTACTGCATGGTTGGATTATATTAGAAAAAAGGCTGATTAGATGGCTGGATTTGGGAAAACGACAGGTTGGGAAAATGGATGGTTTCACAGCAGGTTTCTTACATTTGGGGATTACGGAAGGTTTATTACTGGAAATTGTTAATTCTGGATTCTGGATGATTCGGGGGTACCCCTATTTTGAGAAACCACTATGTAGCTATATATATATATATATACATCTATATAGATTACTTTTCTTGAACATGCATTTGTATGTAAGTATAGGTAGAAAGATCAGCTTAGAAATGACAAGATAGCTAGATGGAGGAAAGGGGCTCGTCTGTGCACGCGGAAAACCCCTCGTCTGTGCACGCGGAAAACCCCTCATCTGTGCACGCGGCCTTTAGTTGTGGCAGGCGTGGTACTTTGAGTACATGTGGTCGTCCTGCATGTGCTTTCCACAATGTCAACGGAACATCAGCTGATGGTCAGATCCCTTGCCATTGTGATTTTGTGGGGCAGGGGTGGTATTTTGAGTACATGTAGTCGTCCTGCGTGTGCTTTCGGCAATGCAAAGGGAACATCAGCTCGTGGTCAGATCTCTTGCCATTGTGACTTTCTGTGGCACGCGTGGTACTTTAAGTGCATGTAGTCGTCCTGCATGTGCTTTCCACAATGTCAACTGAACATCAGCTGATGGTCAGATGTCTTGCAAGTGTGACTTTGTGTGGCAGGTGTGGTACTTTAAGTGCATGTAGTCGTCCCGCGTGTGCTTTCTGCAATGCAAATGGAACATCAGCTGATGGTCAGATCTCTTGCCATTGTGACTTTGTGTGGCACACGTGGTACTTTCAGTACATGCAATCGTCCTGCATCCCCTCCATAGAAAGACCCGATGTCCCCACGCCCCCATCCCCTAATCCCCATGTCCCCATGTCCCCTGTCCCCAATGTTAATCCTAAATGGTGAATGGAGAAGGACATGGTCGGAGCAGTCTTTGCTGCCCCTCCATACAAAGCCCTCATGTCCCCATGTCCCTATCCCCCCTAAACCCCATGCCCCATGTCCCCTGTCCCCAATGTTAACCCTAAATGGAGATTGTTGACCCCAAGTGGTGTGCGTAGATGAGTGTTTTTTGGTGTGCGCAGATACATGTTTTTTGGTGTGGTCAGATGAGTTTTTTTTTGGATTTTTTGGTGTGCACAGATGAGGGCCTTTCCCTAGATGGATGGATGAGAAGGTATGAACACATGCACATATGTTGTGGATGAACTATGGATGTGATATGTTGAGAAAAGCCGCTTTTGACTCTGCTGCTGAAAAGCCGCGCGTGGAACAAAAAGTCGCTGGGTACACTGTAAGGGATCATAGAGGCAAATAATTATTGATGATTATTGATGATTATTGATGGAGATGCAAATTCCACGGAAGTCTCTTGATCTTTGCCCCGACATCTGCCCATCCGAGCAGAATCTCTCTCTCAGCAACTTCTTGCACATCATTTCTCTGCAGAATGAGACTTGAGAGAAAGTATCTCGATTAAACTTGGAGAAACTACATGGCTGTGGGTCAAAACCCTGTACCCCTGGTTCCCATCATTAACCATTGTTTTCCCTATTATTGTTGCTTAATATTGATGGTTAATATTGACCCATAGCCACATGTACTTCCGTTTCTGTGAGTGGAAGAGTGTGACCAACTCAGCACAGGGCACACCCAAAAACATGCGAGACGTCCAAAGGTGTGTGGTACTCCATGAGCTTCAGCTTTAGCCATGAGAACCAGTTTGCACTTTAAAGCTGAGAAGCTGATTCCAATAACCGTCCAGTAGGCTAACTGGTTTTAGTTTTTGCAGCATTTTTGCAGCAGTTGCATGAGAAAGTGTCTCAATGAAATTTCAGTGCCACAATCCAAACGAAATATTGATGTCATCAATCCGTATTTTGTAGAATAAACTATTTTTTTCATCGACGGAGGGGCATTTTGCATCAAAGTTTGCATCCATTTCTGGGTGCCTAAGACAAGACCTTGGAATGCCCATCATCTCAGGAAAGTTCATCTGCCCAAGAAAAAGCGCTTTGCAAGTCTTGATTTCGGGCCTGCAAGGCTCACGTTCAATGCAAGAAGAAAGAGCTAAGACTTGACAACTGAGGGTTGCACAAGTCCTGTACCTCTAAAATTTTCTTGCTTTTTCAAACTAAAAATCTCCTTATCAGCATGGCTACAGGCAACCTCGCATCGCTCACATGTGGGCGGATGCAACCCATTCTGCATCTTACACAACTCTGGCAAGAATGAGACTGCAATAGCAGCCTGGCATGGCTATCAAATCGGTATGGTGGCAACTTTGAAGGCATCTAGATATGCGTTTCCGTTACGCGTTCTTGGGTGGTTCTGCAACATTGACACTTATCAAGACATTCACCCACAACATCAGATAGCGGGATATGATAAATAGACAGCTCTCTATTTCAGCCATTTTAGTTCTGATTTGACAACTCTTGATAATTATTAGACAGCAATTAGATAGCTATTTGATAACTAGACTCTGTCATCAGTTCACACGGGACAACTCTTCATTTCTGTTCTCCTTCGCAGGCTGCTGTGACGCAGATGGATGGCCGGCAGTGTGGCAAGTGCTGGCCCGGCTACTTTGACGCGGTGCGGCTTGCTCCGTTTTCTGTTTGTGTGGGTGGGAGACTAGGGTGACTAGAGTCAGCAATCAGCATTACACAATAAAATTCATAAGCCAAGCTGTATTTGGTTCGTAAACCTAACAGCTAGAATGATTGACAGGCAGCGGGGTTGGCAACACATTGACACAGACACACGTCGGAACCAAGATATCGCTGACACCAGATAGACTCATGAAGTGACCCATGTCTATTCCATATGACTGCACTTGTTTGTATAGCACGGGTAGGTGAGCAAGAACTGGGTACACGGTGGAGGCGCCATGGGTTAGCTGTGTCAGGTCCTGCTGGATGCGCCCTGCAGTGGTGAGTCCCTGACCCGGCGTGAAGGAGAGACCGCCATGTTGGATCATCCAGCAGGTTACGTGGAAGGACTGCAGGGGTGCCCAGGGGTGGGAACCCGGGAACCCAGGGAACCCAGCAGAGTTGAGGACGATGCCCAGGATGGTTTCCCCGATTGGTGGTGTGGTTGCCATTTTGTTTTGAGGATTTTTAAGGGCTTACTATGGTTCAGTGTTTATTGTTGCAACACCCAATACTTTCGCAGGTGTTGATCCTTGTCAAACAGGGCCACTGGTCGCGACCCTCATTTTCACATATAGCCATTGTCAACGAGTCCTTAAACATTGCCATAGAATCAGTTCTTACGAGTGTTAACCAGTTCTTAAACAGCACACCATACCGAGCAGTATTGACCAGTTTTGGAGAAAGACCAATAATTCTGGGAAAAAACAATCCAGGAACAGTCCAAAAACGATATCAATGCTTTTTCTCTCACTAGTTTGTGGCATATAGACAAAGCACATTATCCTGGTTGTTTAAGGTGATGCAGCACGCCATAGTTTTGTAGACAGGAGATGGGTATGGAAGTGCTGTCAACTCACGAGGCTTGAAATGTATCCACAGGGGTTGAGTTTTGGCTCGCTAATCAAGGGACCTGTGAAATATAAGCAAGAAAAAAGGCGATAAGAGATTCGAGACAGAAGCAAAAGCCATGCTTGGCCGATCAGCCCTGTGGGAAGTATGAGATCAAAGCCTTGAATCAACCAGCTATCCAGACATATGACTTCTCAGGCTGCTAACCAACCAGCCATCGTCATCCTTGTGGAACATGCCTGCTCTTACTTGCCAAGATTGAACCACATGTCATGCGTTTTCAATGGATGAGCCTGAAAATTGATGGTAGATCAAGCCACCATTGTTTTCTTGGTGAACCAAATCATCAATCGTGTGGATTTAACAACTACTTCCCACATCATTGGAAAGTTTATCACACTATTGATATACCAGCCACTGGATAAACCATTGATGACACACACTTTTGTTGTAATAGAATGGTAACTTCATTCTGATACTGTAGTAACACTGGAAGTACCAACCTTTCATAGTTGGTGGTTCCTCAAATAAGGGTACCCCCCCCAATCATTTACCAATAGTCATTCGTAATAATAAACCAGCCATTTTTTGCGGGGTCCCCAAACTGGCTTGAGAATCCACCATGTAGTTGGTATATCCCGTGCTATTATTGCTTATTATCCCCTATGATTAACGATACTGAGTGGTTACAACCCCTATTATCCCCAGTAGTTGTTTAAGCCTTATTTTTGCTGAACTTATATATCCCCCATGATGAACCATTTTTACCGGGTTAGTACCAACCATTGGTACTTGGTATCATGACAAATCCTTCGTTCGGTGTACCACCGGATCCACAAACCGCTGTTTCCCGAGGTCCAAGTTGCAACGGCAACTGATTCGGAGCGCCTTCGAAGCGTTGAAAGTGGGCGGTGTGTTGGTCTACAGCACCTGCACTCTGAACGTCATGGAGAACGAACACGTGTGCCTCGGCGAGTTGGGACTGGAGTTCGAGTGGAGTTTTCTGTGGTTCTTGGTTGTTCTGGGTGGTTCTGGGTGGTTCTTGGTTGGTTCTGGGTGGTTGATGGTGGTTCATGTCCATATCATTCATTGCTTAACCATTGGTTGAAGTTGACATTGATGAACCATTGTTGGCACCCCATATTTGGAAGTTGTGAGTTGGGGATGTGGTGGTTGAAGCCGAGCTTCCAGATTCTGTGTGCTGGTCGGGTCATGAGGCGAGATGAAGCGATGATGAAATCCCATGAAGTGGGAAATCCCAACATAAGCAGTAGAAAAACCAGCAAGTAAATTCTTTCTAATGCTTAGCAATACTTTGGTATCATAGGTTTTTTGAGCAAAAACCAGCCAGGAGAAGCACCAGGAGTGGTGTCGCATTTTTAAATCGATCGAGGGCGGCCTCGGTGCTCTGGCATCGGATATTGAAAACCATCAACAACGCAAGTGAAAGGAGAACCCGAGGTCTTGGGTGCCGTTGCATGGCTATGACGCACGAACGCACGCATACAAGCATATGCATTAGATTTCCATATCTATGCATATATGGATGTGAATCTAAATATGAATAGGCAAATAGAAAAGTCATGGAATAGATAACAAAAAACACATTTATACATACATATCAATGCAAATGATAAAAAATCTAAAACACTCAATTGAAGAACATTTCGGTGCACCCTAGTCCCTTTGTTCTTTTGGCTGTGGGTAATTGACCATTGTTTTCCTTATGAAATTGTTGGTGAATCCCTCAAATTTGTTGGTTGATTAATATTGACTCATAGCCATATATAGCTGGTATATCCTCTATAATTCTATTAATAACCATAGCTATAGCTATTATTAAGCATATAATTCTATTATAATAGCTGGTATATCCTCTATGCTCATCCCCTATTATCAACCATTAACCATTAACCTATTATTGGTTACCAGTTTTACCCTGGCAGTTTTTCCCCACGTCGGCAGAGTGAGGTGCTCCTTCTTGGCCGACGCCTTCCCAGGCGCCGTGGAACGAGAGGTGATCCACCTGCCAGGCGCGGCTGGTGCAAGCGGAGGAACAGGGGTGACTCAGTGCGTGCTTCGTGATGGTTGAGCAATGATTAAGGATGCTAAATAAGGATTAATAGTGGTTAATAGTGGTTAATAGTGGTTAATAGTGGGTAATAGTGGGTAATAGTGGGTAATAATGGTTAATAATGGTTAATAATGGTTGATAGTGGTTAATAGTGGTTAATAGTGATGCTTCATAGTGATTTATGATGCTAAGTAATGGTTCATAGTACTTAATAATCAATAATAAGGGTTAATAATGCTCGGGAACTATTGGTTGATGATGGTCGAGCAATGTTGAACAATGGTTGAGGATGGTGGTTGATGAGGCTTGATGATTGCTTCGAATCATAAGTGGCTGTTTGGGATTATAATGGTTGGGAACTATTGGTTGATGATGGTTGAGCAATGTTGAACAATGGTTGAGGATGGTCGTTGATGATGGTTGGAGATTGCTTCTAACCATAAGTGGCTGTTTGGGATTATAATGGTTGGGAACTATTGGTTGATGATGGTTGAACAATGTTGAACAATGGTGGAAGATGGTCGTTGATGATGGTTGATGATGGTTGAATAGTTCTTCCCTGTATATAATCGAAATGATTGCTGTTTATCATGTAAAGTCCCATTTTTTGAACAATCATTAACAGTCACTGTCAACTACTGCCATGATCATTCGTACCAGTATTATCTTTTTTACCAACATTACAATGATTGCTAGAATTCGCTTCCTAACCCTAGTCACTAGCTAGCACTGTGCTTCACCATTGCTGGTTACTATCCTCAATCACCAACCTTTCATCATCAACTAATAAGTCACCTTAAGCATCAGCTGGTCAAATGCAACTGTGCTTACACTAAAGGTGGTATGGCACTGGGTCAAAACCCCGTACCCCTGGTTCCCCTAATTATCATTAACCATTGTTTCCTCTTTTATTGTTGGTCATTATCGCACATTATTGGTTGGTTAATATTGACCCATAGCCGTATGTGAACTGGTCCAAGTGGGGGCACCTTGCAGGAACGGAGCAGATGCAAACTCCCGAGGGTTGCCTCCGCTGTTGGCCGCAGATGTCGGACACGCAGGCGGGACACCAGGTTGGTGGGGCGCCGTGGGTCCCAAGAGCTGTCGCTGGGTGATGTGACTTGTCACTTCTGAGAGAATTTGAAGCTCAGCTGGTTGGGAACTTCTACAGCTGGTTGGGAAATATATTCTTCTGACACTTCTCAGCTGGTTGTCACCTCACTGGTAATCAAACCTTTGGACCGGCCAGGGCTTTTTTGTGGCGCGCTTCCGGAAGACTGCCGAGGTGAAAGCCGAGGCTTCTGGGTCTGCTGAAACTGTGAAGGGCTTCTCTTCCTGGTCAGCTGGACTTAGGATGTCATAGCATGAGGCCATTCCCAGTGGGATCACCCAAGTGCGCACTCCTCGAGCGGTCGAGGCCATGCCCAAAGGTGATGGCAAGGCGCTCGAGGCTTTGGGAGGACGTGAGGTGCGCCAGGGCGATGGCGAAGCCGCTCAGGGTGCACGAAGCCCCGAGTCACCATGGCTGTGTATGGCTCATGACTGGGGGTTTCTTAAGCCAGAGGGGACCCCGAAACTCAATGGTTTATATGTATGAATGGGTGTTTCTCAAAATAGGGTACCCACAACCATTTATTGCAATAAACCATCTTTTGGTCCCCTATTTTAAGAAAGCACCAAATGGTTGATATTAGATGATTTAGGGGTACCCCTATTTGGAGAAACCACGAACTAAGTGGGGATGCACATCGAAGCAGTAGGGGGATGGAATCAACAGCAGGGATTTGACGCATAGTGCTGTGAATTTTATGATGGGAATCAGCTTCGGTCCATCAACACCTGGTTCGATCGCCTCAATTCTTTGCATAGTTGAGGTTCCATTTCCGCAGCAAAGCTTGACCATCTTGGGTAGAAGCCAAACCTTGCGGTCATAGCGGCCTGATTTGCCCACAGTATTCTACCATGACTTTGTTGCTTAAATCAGTTAAATCCCTCCTTCTAGCCGTCATGTTATGCAAACTGTACACATGAGTACTTCCGTCCTTGCACACATACATTCATTCCAAAATAGATGCATCCATACATACTTGGAAACCTACATGCATGCGTCCAGGCGTCCATAAGAACATGTGTATATTTGTACATGCATACACTCATGTCATTGATCATCAACCAATTATTGGTTATGAAGCCGAAAAAAGCCATTGACGATTGACCATTCATTGATTGTGTAAGCTTTTAGACCCTTGATATCAACCATTCATTGGTCGTATAACCCATTAGACCATTGATCGTGGAAATTTATGTATAGGTTATCGCCACCCGTATTGCTCATTGCTGTATGAGCCACCATTCAATAGTAGCTGGGATCATCAACAACTTGGGGTCGGACCATGAAGTATCCACCATACTGACATGATTTACGTTTTGATAAGTGTGTGTTTCTGAAAATAGGGGACGCCCCAGATCATCCAATATTAACAATTTATAGTAGTGAACCAAGCATTTCTGGGGTTCCCTATGGCTTGAGAAACTATCAATTGTAGTTTCAAATTATAGGTTCCCTATTTGATTTTAGCAAACCAACCATTTATAGTTTCAAACTTACCCTTTGATCAGGGCAATGTCTTCATTTGTACGCCAGGCGCAGGTGGTGGAGCGGGCGTTTCGCTCCGCGCTGCTGGGATGAACGGATGGTGAACTCTGGTATGGGTGGTTTCTCAAAAGCCATAGGGTTGATAGGATGGATATATGGTTGCTTGGAATAGGATTGACACGGGTTATGACGCTTTATGATGGTTAATGATACGTGATAAGAAGCAATAGTACGGGATATACCAACTATTTCGTGGTTTCTCAAGCCATAGGGAAGCCCTAAAACTTTTTGGCTAGCACTTTACAAGGTTGACAAAGGATGATTTAGGGGTACACCTATTTTGAAAAAAATCAATGATGGTTGATAATAGAGGTCAATGATGGCAACAGGCAATCAACGATGGTTGATAGTCATTGGTAACTGATGATTCACGAATGGTTTTAATGATGGTGACAGGGGTTTTATTGTAAAAACCATGTGACTCGGCTTCTGCTTAAAGCTTGGAAACGAAGTGTCAACATCCCCAAAGAATATCCCTGGGGGCTAAGCTGGACGTGCATCCTCAATGAGCAAGCAGTCGTTTCGCCATTTCTATTCAAGTTCCAACTCAGACCACTTCTCCTGGTTTTGTTGGATGAGATTCTAAGTCACCACCAGGTCGGGTGTTTTCAGTCCAAAAACCTTCAAAAACTGTTGGACTGCTGCGGTTGCGCCAAGGTTTGACCTGTTTCCATCGGAGAACTTCGAACTCAGAAGAAGTGGCGGAGAGTTGTGGCTGTGTCCAGAGGCACCCTGCAGCGCATGTGGGTCACTGGGTCCCGCCATCCTCGTCGAGACAAAACCAGTTTCGGACATGAACCGAACTGCCTGGTTTTGCTGTGAAAATTGGGGAAACTGGTGGAGTTTGACCTGTAGCCATGTAGCCATGGGAAAACCAGTAGGAAGGGATAGGAAGTGAACGAAAAAACATCTTGGGAGGAAAGGATTGGATTTCAAGAGGTCCGCTCTCGTGGCCTAGGGTCATTGAGAGCGACATGGCAAGGCGTTTTCTAAAATCGGGGTATCGCAAAGTTGCTGGTTTTTTTCCTGTAAAATGTCACCTTTTGGTGGGCTTTGGAATAGGGCCATTTCTGGAACTCTGAAAGGAGTGCTTTCCTTCGCAAGCGAAGTGATCTTCGCGCTCCATGTGTCTCTTGAGTACCCTGAACGAAATGGTTTCCAAACATTTCCAAACATGATTTCCTTTTTGAACATTTCAAAAATAAGCACTGGAAGATTTTGGCTATTTGCTTCTCCAAGATCATGTCTATGCGTGTAGGCTCATATGGCAACAATTGCAAAAGGATGACAAAGGTTTCTGACATTGTTCATATTGTGGTGGCAGAGTTCAACTATGTGTTTGCTATGGGGCATCTACCTCTGGAAAATATTGGGAACTGCTTCTGCTTCTTTGTTGAACATGACCGAAGATACGTGCACAAATGGTGGTTTCTTTAAATAAGGGACTCCGAAAATCGTTGGTTGATACTGTAAATGCCTAATATTGGATGATTTAGGGGTAACCCTATATTGAGAAATCACTAAATGGCTGTCCGCAAACCACCTCAAAGACATACCAGGCTTTGAAGCACAGCGGGATCTGTTGTTGGGGTTTCTCAAGCCATAGGGAGTCCCAAAAAATGGTTGGTTTCAAGCCATAGGGAGCCCCCCAAAAATGGATTTATTACTACAAATGGCTGATAATAAGGGTTCCCTATGCCTTGAGAAAGCACCGAGCTGCTGACCCTCGTCCTGCCAGGTCTTTCGTGATTTGCCTTTCTTCGGTCCGCGGCGATGCGGCATTCGCCTTGCACTCACACGTAGGCGCAAGTGGAGTGTGACACCGGATGATGGCATCAGCGAACATGGAAACAACCCTAATAAACCCTATACATATATAAGTATGATTAAATTTGTATATGCATATGGTTATATGAGTAAACAAGTTTGGCAAAAAAGACTAAGACAATGAAATCATGGGGAAGAAAGCACCAAGCCAACCGGTTCCAGGTGCAATCCTGGTCAGATTGTGTAGCCAGCTCTTCGCCACTCATAGCATCACTGCAGCTGAGCCAAGGGTAACGGGGCCGTGTCGGTTAGACCCTGAGTTGCAAGGGTGCTCACGGCCAACCGGGATGGTGCTCACTGAGAATATCATGAGTCTTCATGATTTAGTGGCCAAAGGATACAGCAGGGTTCCCTCAGGTTGTCATCATTTTATTCTGACTTTTAGGATTTTCAATGAAGATCCACTGATTCCTGTTGGTTCTTGAATGTTATTGGCGGGTCCATTGCTGGTTGTTGAAGTTCTGTGAGCCACCATTTGCTTGACAAACCATCTCTGGCAATCGGTTCTCTGCTGATGTTTCAGCCTCTGCAGGCAAGGTCTGAACTACCCTGCGCATATGGAGTGGGCGCCGGTCCTAGAACTCTCCGCTGTAGAGAGATGTCCATGGCTCATGACCAACTATACCCTAAATTGAGTAGGTGAACATCCCGACAAATATCGGTTGTATTGATTTGTTCATTTATTGGATGTTCATCGCGGGTAGAGGGTTTTGACCCAGAGCTACATGGGTATGGGTCAGTATCAGTCAAAATCGGCTCAGAGGCTACCTCTCCGTCGGTGTTTCAGTGGGGAATCCACTGTTGTTTGGACCCTTTGGATGCAGATCCACTATGGAATTTGCTGGCCCCAATGGGCTGCCCATCTTTAAGGAAACCGTTGGCTTGATGTCCTAATGAACGGGGTGCGCCAGGATGTTCCCCAAGCATGCGAACATTCAGAGATTTTCAAAATTCCAGATCAATTCATTAGGCAACCAGGGCTACTTGGCGACGGACATCTCGTAGCAAAAACAGATATTCCGGACCCACAGATCTGGATGGTGTATTTCAATGTACTTCATATACCCTTGGTTGATTACTCTGGTGATTCCTACTTTGTTGTAGTGACCAGTGAAGATAGGTCCCAAACCTCTTCGAATCCGAGACTCGATATTCACCTTCACCCCAAACTGGCTGGTAGTTTGGAGGGAGCTAAGGAGCCAGGGGTATCCATCTATCACCTTACAAGAGGAGCGATTTGGAGCTACCAGGGGTGTTCCAACCATATGGGAGCTAAGGATCTCGGCAGCTTGCGGTGATCTGAGGTCTTGTCTTATGGCCATCTGCTGCAGGAGGGCAGCTTTGGTGTGGCCCAGTTGGATCGGAAGGCTGCGCTGGCCTTCTGTGCAACTCGCAGGGCGACAAAGACCGGACCAACCAACGTCAGGGGACAGATGAAACATGGCCAATAGCAGCATTCCAAGCTGGTTGACTGATGTTGACTGGGATTTGATCCTTTGCTGACATGCGTTCCGGTAGTTTTTGGGTGTTTCTCTGGTGACAAGCTGCTGAACAGCTGATCAAATCCCATTCAAGCAGCCAACCGCACATTTTCAGTGCATCATTAGTTGCAAGCTCGTGAAATGATGGTAAATTATGGCCAACGAGCTGATTCATCACTTCTCGATGAACATCATTTCCACGTCAACAACTGATGGGTCTTGGCAATGCGAGCTTCCCCAAGCTGACTACTTAAGGTTGATCAGTGGCCAGGATTTCTTGTTGGATTACGAGCTTATTAGCCGTTGTATAACGGTGTTGACTATATCTAACTAATCATATTATGATATCATTGGCCAAGAATGATTAAACACATTATACAGGTAAATTTGATAGTCATATATGTAGTAGTTTATGAACTTTCATGTTTATGAATTGTTGTTTGCCAGGCCCCCCGTGCAAAACATTGGGAACATCACGAGCACATGCATCATAGATCGCTCGTACATGGCTGTTTTTTGAATGTAACAATATCACCATGACACTCACAACTATTGTCGCGGTTCTTGTGATGAATGTTTATTTTCACTCATATGAATCAACACAAATGTGGCGTGGGGCTTGGGACTTAGGCAACGGATTTTTCGAACGCACTCAGATCGGCACTACTGGCTCGCATGTCCGCAGCTCCAGTTCAGCTTACAAATGGGTGTTTCTCAAAATAGGGGGACCCCCCAATCATCTATCAATAGTCATTTTGATTAATAAACCAACCATTTTTGGGGTACCCATATTGTAAGAAACCACCAAATGTGATGTGATTTGCAATCTGTAAATCAGGACCGCGATGGCGTGGCGTGAACGCAGCCACCTTAAGTGATCATGATTCGCTACCGCAATGCTCGTCTTGGAGACAGTGGTTGAGAGGGACCAATGTCTTATTCAATTCTATATTTGGCAGTGGGTCAAGACCCTGTACCCATGGTTCCCCTATCATTCAGCATTGTTTTCCCTCTTATTGTTGGTTATTATTCACCTTTATTGGTTGGTTCATATAGACCCATAGCCGTTTCTGAAAGAGAATGAATGGCAGCTATAGCAATTCCAAGGAGTCAGGTCTTAGAGTCGTCCTTGCAGAGCTGCCATGTGGTGCATACGATCTTTCTTGCCTTGTGTCTTGCAACTTGGATCAAAAACAGGGGGGTTGGAAGCTGGATGGAACTGTCATGTGTCAAGGACCTTTGAAGGACTTTGAACGGTTCGGCCAGAGTTGGCTTTGGGTCCGGATTGAAGTCTTACGTAGTCGGAGCCGCTACCAAAGGTCTTGATGTGGAAAGTTGGGGGTTGGGGGTGCGAAGTCAAAGACGGCTGCATTTATCCCAATGTTTACCAGCGCGCATGGCATGATTTTGCGGGCCAATGTGTGCAAATGGAGCATTGTACCATACATGGATGGTATTGTTAAAGGGGTGATGACCCATTTAAAATGAGATGGACGAGGTATGCTTGGTTGTAGCCCCGGTTTTGCTTATGACTCTACTTGGGGATTCCTGAATGATGCTGAAAAGAATATGGTTTTGGAATCAAGGAAGAAGGATGCGCAGCATGCCAACATCCATCATTTCTACAGATGTATTGTTTGCGCAGTGAAGTCCCAACAGGCAAACAGGTGATATGAACATCGTCATAAGAGCAAATCAAAGTTCACGGTTTTCATTGTAGCAACACATCCCCCCATGATTGTCACAAAGGCCCGCCCTGTCATGAGTATTCCGGACTGATGATGTGAATGCCTGCGTATTTTTTTCTTCCGACAGTCCACAGACCTCATTCATTGAACAGGCGAGGATCACCATTGCTACTGTACATGTTGTTGCGAAGATGTGGAAGCTCAGTGATTGATCTCAAGCCAAAACAGTACCGTGTATAGCATCTGCCAGTGAATGCAGAAGAATTAGCTTGTGTATCAGGTGCAGTATGAACAATGATATGATATATCTACCTGTCTGCCTATCTATTTGTATGTCTATGGTGTTCGTCTTTCTATAAATAAGATATACATACTTATATTTGTACATATATAAATATATATATATATACATATATAAATATATATATATATATATGTTTATATCTATATCTGCATGTAAATGGACACATTTTTGTACCCAGAACTTGGATGACAACTCGCAGACTCTCCTGCAGTCCATGTGTCAGGCTTCTTGGCGCCCTGGACACAGCGGACTCGCCACTGGGATATCGGAGGTGTATCAAAGCTGGTGGTGGTTGATCGTGTTCAACACCTTCTTTGATTAACCAGAGACTATGATTAACTTTGATTAGTAGCCATTCTTTGAACACTTAAAGTTATCTCATATCAATCAAGGACTACTAATCAGAGCATATTACTGTAAAGCAGTTGTAGTAGCACTGGAAAAATCATGTGAATCAATCATGGTTGGTAGGGTACCGGGTAGCTTGACCTGCAGGGCCGCAAAGCCGTCAAAATTGATTTCCTGAGGTATGTCAGAATGTAAACCACCAACGTCCACCAACCATCTCTGAAACTGCGATCATTTTGACGGGAAGAGCCATGAATTCCATTGGGCACCATGGATCTTCTCGTGTAGCTGTGCTGGTGAAGGTTTTGCTCCCAGAGTGAGTTGAATCACGCCTGTACCATGTATGCGTAGGTGTATGCTAATGCACAGGTGCATGTTGCTTCAAGCATGATAGATGGTGATGGATGAACGGCAAGCAACAAGACCGTCCCGAATTGGGGCACGCAATTGGCTCCGCATTTTGACCCCCAAAGTTGGTCCATTTTTTTTGGCAAGTTTGTGGTTTTTGCGCGTGCGCTTTAGGACTGCGTACGGCCCATGAACATCTCACAAAGCTCTCGCTTCCAATAGCTCACGGGCATCTTGGTCTTGTTGCTTGCCATTCATCCATTACCATCTATCATGCTTGAAGCAACATGTGCCGGTGCACTAATATATGTATATGAAATTCATGTGACCACAAACCAAGCTAGATCCACACATGCACAAAATGTTTTTCAAATGTACCTCCAGTAATTGCTTGGAATAGACACTCGGTTGAGGCTTGACGAAATGACCATTACAGATATGTTTCCAGAATGAAGCAATGAGATAAACAAATCACCACGAGATAAAACGACTTACAAAGTTGCACAAGCCAGCAAAGCACCAAACCATTTGTGTTTGGAGCTACATAGCAAATAGTCATGGGGACAACAGGTTAGCAATTTCTGCTTGAATGTCAAGGCATTCTGAGGTCTTGGTATGCAGACACGGACTGCGCAGATAAACCGTTTGTCCCAATGAGCTTACCTGGCACTGAGCCTAGTATGTCATGTTTTCATCCATGTGGCCTGGACCCCAAGCTAAGCAACTAATTTCAACTAGGTGAATCCAACGACTACAGGGATTTTTCACAAGGCCAGACAGCAGATGCAGCTCCAATTTTCGAAGCTACTTCCTCTCAGGAAGAGCGAGTTCCTTGCCAGCCGTGAGCGGAGATTGAAGGAGAACGATGGCAGTGTAGCAGTGGTGTGCTTCGAGGTCCTGTCGATGATAAATGGAGTGTAGCCCCAACCACTTCATTTTGGATGAAAATCTTAACCACTATTTGTTGGATATTGCTGGTGATATTTTTGGGTATCATGTTGGTCGTTGTTGGTCAATTTCTGTTGCTAAATTTCTGTTGGTTATCAACTTGACAAGCATTGTTGGTTGTTGGCAAAGCTACCAAGTCTAACATCCCGATCCTCACAACTGGCACCAATGGGAAAGGGATCTTCCAACTCCTACCGATACCTGAGAGAGGATTGATCATGTATGTCTACGTCAGTTTCAAACAGGGTACCGACCCTTGTCATTGACCAGTACCGAAGGTCATCACCATCAGTAGCCAGCAGTAGTCCGAGTTTTTCGGATACCAACAGCAAAGAGTTCGTCATTCGTCGGAGTATGGGTGACCCAGTGCCCTTCGGCTTGACATTTCGAAAGAAGCGAAGCATATTGTTTGACACTGCTTGATGTCACCGACTTCATACAGGTGAATCTTGTTAAAGGGCGATTGTGGATAGTTGTATGATACAGGTCGATGATAGTCGGTACTAGTGATGGGCAATGATAGCGATAGGTACTGCACCCTCGTCATGCTTCCAGCAGTGATGGCGGTCAATCACCAAGCTATCTTTTGGCGATGCTGCTCTGACCTTTTCCGCCAAGCTCACGGCAGAAATGGGTGGGATGTCTCTTCCAGTGAAACTTGTGCCCAACCGGTTTGACCATGCTGACGGAGATGTTTCAGCGAAGCGTAGAACCAATCCACAGCGCCCAGAAACTCATGCACCCCACGAATCAGGGGTGAACCCTGGATCCACTTGCAATTTTTGCAGCGGCTGCACCTTGGGCCATGAATTTCAACAGACCTCCCAAGAGGTAGCACTCACAAACTCATTGACCATGACCATATTCATCAATTGATTTTGCTATACACAATTCTCAACAGTGGTGAAAGATCACCCATGACCAAGGGAGGACATTTGTAGATTTTGTAGATTGAGACTGGGGACTTCACCCAGAGGCCACCTTCTCAGATGCTTTCTGTTGGCCATGACATGCCAATCCCAGTTGAGGACCAAGCCAGTGAACTGCGCGTTGTGTCAATTGCTTAGCTTGGTTGAAGGTGACCCGGCAAGTGTAATAAAGATGATACAAAATATATGATGAGAGTATCACCGCTTTGCTTCAGGACACATTCGCTCGTGGGATTGCCATCATCCATCACGGCATTTGCCCTTAAACAAGAAGATGTCACCAGATTTTCTTCAGCTGTTCATTGTGTTGCGAGGAGGACAAGAGAAAGGGAACATTTTTCAACCCTACCGCAGATAAAGCTGTGATCCTTGGCAGAACATTGCATAGCTCTTGTGGAGACCTGGTGGTTGGTTTTTAGCATTACGCCTGGACTTCTGGTGCTTTCTTTTCTGCTTGGAAAGATTTTTAAGTCCGAGGACGGTATTCATGAACTCTACGAAGCAAGGCAATATTTGAATTTCTCGACCGAACAAGGAATCTCCCACTCTTGACCGACCAATATTTCATGAGAGCGTGAAATGGGGTCACTCACGTGGGCTCCATTTCATCGAGAGCAACCACAATTGAACTTTTTGCAGACTCTTCTCTGAAGAGACGACATGGTGGATTCTCAAAATAGGGGTCCCCTCAGATCATCCACTATTAGCCATCTACAATAGAAAACCAACCATTCCGTGGGGTCCCCTTTGGCTTGAAAAACACCCGAAGAAGTTTTCACCAAGGAAAAGTCTGAAGGCTGCCATCTTGAAGTTACAAGAGGAGAAGAACAGTCTCAGCAATGAGGCGTGGTGGTCTGTCAGAGCAAGCGAGTGCTTGCTGACTGTTGGACCCCAAATTCAGCCTGTCGACCAGTGTCCATTAACCGCAATGAAATATTGTCAGGCATTCTTAACCATTCTTATCTACTGAATTTTTATTAACCATTTTCAAGCCTTACCAATCATCATGCACCATCATTACGTATTGTTGAACAATATTAGGGTTGCAGACACAGCATCCAGTCCAGCTTCTTAGAGATTTGATAGCAGTGGCTTCAGATCATTGGGCCAGGGTCATGTTGTGCCGGGCAGAGCACGACTGTAATCTACATCAATTTGAATGTCCTTTCCATGTTCAGTTGGCGACCGCCGTCGCCATTTTCTTGGGGATACACGCGATTTCTTCGACGAACAGTGTCAGAAAGGCCGCTTCGTGTCAGAAATGACCAACCCCATTCAGGTACCCCATTCCTAGCACTTTGTACAACGGTGAAGTTGACGACTCCAAGCTAGGAAGCTTCCTACACTAAGAAACGGCTTGGTTTGTGGCAAGCAATGAACCTAATCTATCTCAGTTGACAACGATTAGCAATGGTTGATAAGGATTCGCCATGAGCCGTCGTGAACAATCGAGAGATCATTCATGGTCAGTGCACTTTGTTTCATGGATGCTTCATGATGTTAAAATGATGGCTAAGCTGTTGATCCATCTCAACGAGGCTAGACCCTAACCAGGTTGTATTTTTGTTGGTTCTCGATCTCCTTCACTGAATGCAGAAGCAGAGAAAGAGTTCAGCAGAGCCACTATCAAAAATACTGGTCTAATGATTTATGATGCTTAGGTTAAGATTATTTTGTGGCCAATGATGGTTGACAACGAGTCATGTCCAGGTCAAACAGAGCGCGCGACTGGCTTCGGAAAAGGCCCACCTGGAGGGATAAGCGGTGATGTAAGCTGACCTGATGGTTGGTGGTGGCAGCCCCGTTTTGTTCGCAAATCATGTGGCTATTGTGTCTTCAACAACCAAGTTGATAATGATTTATAATGGAGAATAATGATCAATAATAGGGGACAATATACAACCACAGTAGGGGATATACCAACTATTTGGTGGTTTAGCAAGCCAGTGTGGGGTACCCCAAAGTTTTCGTTGTTTTATTCCTATGAATGTTTAAGAACCTGGATGATAACTGGGGTACCCCCAGCTATTGAGAAACCACCACGTTGCTCATCACGTTGCAGCTGCTTGTGCTGTTTGAATCTGTGGCGAAATCTCAGGATCCCGGGCGGCCTGGTTTGGGGTTTGCCGGGTGAGCCCATGATGGCGCTCGCGCCACAACTTAACGGTGGCATTCGACCCAGGGGAAGACCCCAGCGGTCCATCAAGGGTCGGGGTATGCAGTTGCGACGATGGCACGGTGGTTTCCGTTTGCAACAAACCATGGTGGTTTCTCAAGCCATGAGGGACCCCCAAAATGGCCCGCTTACTACTATAAATTGTAAACAATGGATGATTTGGCCGTGCCGGCCCTATTTTGAGAAACACTCATATGATTCAGATGATGATTGGATCTGTCGTAAAAATTGCCGTGTTACCCTTTGGCAATGGCAGCTGGCCAGACAATTCCGGCCATTTCTATAGCTTGTCCAGCACTCGGTCCGCGTTGAGGCCTCACAGCTATCTCAGCTGAGCCAGAAGGCGTGGGTCGTGTGTGGGGTAAGGGGACCTGTGGGATACACAGTTGGAAGGTTCGCCGGTTGGGTTGTCTCAATCATCACATGAGAACAACACATGGCTTGATGGTCGCTGATGTGAGCCTCAGAACTTCGAAACCCGTGGGAATGTGTCAGGAACAAGGGAAGTAACCCACAGATCTGAGCTGAAACTTCTTGTTGCTGAGCTTCGGGTCTGTGCAAACTCATGACTTCTGTGATGCAAGATCTGAGGGTCGGCTGCCACATGATGCAGGGAACTTGGTTCTCAGTTGGTTGCTGCCAGGTCTCGGAAAAGGACAAGGTCATTCAGGACTTGGGTCGGTGCTGACAGAGCTACCAAGACAACAACTCTGCAGCCATGGCGCCGCAAGTCATGAAGAAATCATTATTTTCATGCAACTCTTGAGGTTGCACCAGGTGTGAATGAAGCAGTCTTTTGGTGTTCACAGCTGCAGGTACAGGATATTGAAGCACAGCCACATGAATCCTCTCAACGGTTAGATACCCCAAACATGAATCATGAAGTTCAATTGTTCTCTCTGTTGAACTTTTGATTTGGGGGAGGGCAATTATTAAGCAGCAAACGGAGGAAGCAAAAATGACCATGCTCCCCTGAGAGACGGCTTGCTAGGGTCATGATGTGACACAACGGAAGACAGGGAGCGAAAGATAGTAGCAATAGTGGTGCTGAATGACCATCGAGATGATAAATAATAGGTGATCAATTGTTAATCAAATTTCCGAGGTGGCAGAAGCAAACCCAATATGGCTGTGAGTCAAAACCCTGTACCCCTGGTTCCCTACTATTCACCATTGTTTTCCTTATTATTGGTTGGTTGTTATAAGTCATTATTGGCAGGTTAATATTGACCCACAGCCATATGGTGGGGACTACGTGGGATTCACCAGGCCATTTCTGGGCAGCATGATGCCGCCCGAGGACCTAAGAGCGGAGATTTCTAGGAAGTGCCTCGGCCCGTGAAGCCTCGGGGCGTCCAACCAACCAGGTGAGAACTTTTGCTGCCAAGTGAGTCCTCAGTTGGGACAAGTACCATTGGTTCAACAACTTTAGCTTCTTGGACTTTTACTTGGACAACTGTTTCTTATTGAATCCAACTTTTTCTTGGTCAGTAAAGCGATTTTTGTTTCAAGTTTCCAGCAAATGTTTACCAGCATCAATTTTCGACCATTGAGCAGCCATTACACTCAGCAACTTTCATCCCAGTTGTTAATTTACCAGGCATGTGCCGGATTTGTAGAATCAACAGAGGAAGACTTGCAATGATTCCAATGGGTAGGGCTGTGATTTTGTGAGTATAAGTGTAATACAATAACGGCCACAACGGAGTGTACCGTAAAACACCCAACAGTGATCGTATAAGCATTGCGTTCGATGATGACTCGAATTTTTTTGGAAGGGGAATCGACAAAATCTCCACATATACATAAGATACAATCTATACACGCAGATGTATATACATAGTTTGACGGAAGATGGCAAAGATTAGTCACGCCTCTGAGTAGACGATAGCTGGGAGCCAAACATGCGGCCAAGAGAGCTGTTCTGGGTGTCCCGGCTGTCCTTGAATGCATGATACCACGAGCTACACGTCTCAACGAAACATACCTAAATTCGGTAAGTCCCATTTTCCAAAGAGTTGTTTGGTTGTTTGTGTAATTTATTTGTCGAGTTTGTCATCAGAGTGACTGTTGGGTTTTGATCCTCGACCATTTCTTTTTGGTCCAGGAACCCGTCCTGTCCCGGTGACAACGAGTCAGCCCTGAATGCGCAGAGGAGCAGCTTCTGTTTTGACTGCTCACGGGTTGTTTTCATGACACCCAACAATGGCAATGCATCTCAGTGGGAACAGCATCTTCCAAATTCGTTTTCGAAGGTTCGACAGTGAACCTACAGTTATCATTGTATAAACATTATTCACACCAGGTGTACTACTAACCATTGTCAACCACCATCTAACCATATAGCTCCCCATATTCCACTTGTGGAATATCTGTCTAGTTTGGTAAATACCAGTATCGGAAAACCAACCCTTCTAATGGATTAGAAGGTCAAAATGTTTTTTTCTTTTTATTGCAGACTTTTCTGGTGGCTCAGCAGTAGGATGCAATGCAGACACATCTGGGATTCCTTCTGGCAAATGACTGGTAGCCTGCATTAGCCTCCAGCTGTCGGTACTCTGCATTAAGCAACCATAGTCTCGTGCATTCGCGGACACCCATAGCTGGCCAACAGGATAGCGACCCTTTCACAGGAAGGGGCACGACAGCAGAAGGACGGCAGATGGGGGGAGCAACCATGGAACGAAGTGAATTTGTGGAAACAGTCTTCTGGTTGGTGGTTTTGAACATTCTTTCAAAATTTCCCTAGTGATCATTAACAAATGGTTGGTTGACAAATATTTTTCACAGGGGTTATAACCACCAACCAGTCCTCATTTCTGCTAGGTTTTTCTCCAAGTTCCTGATTGGTTGGTCTCCAAGTTCTGATTTTTGTTTCCGGACTGCGTTCATCGGCAAATGGGCCCGGATTTCTGGACTTGCTCTGAACCTTCTCAGTTGATGGTTGAGATGTCTACATTAGGAAGAGTGTGGGGGATGACATCTTTTGGTATCTGGGACAGTTTCATTTTTTCACAGCTTGGGTGCGCCTTGGCTGACATCAACATTTTTTGGCCGTTCCATTTCAAGAACACAAAGCGAGCACCGGATTCCGGTTAAGGCTGAGCCATAGCCAGCAGCTACGCTTACTCCAACCATAGGGGATGACCACCATCCAAATTGGTTAGGGGGGCAACGCTGAAACACAGTGCAACGGATTCCAGCTCTTGTTGTTTTTTCACATCTATGGTTTCTAGAAAAGAAACATCTCTGATCTCTAAAAGAACAAAAATGACCACAGTTGGTAGTGCCATGAGTTTTCCCGACGTCTCATACTAGCGAGACATGCAACTCATCTGGTGGCGAGTGACCCATCTGCTTAGGAGATAGCGAACCTCACTGCAGCGCTTTCGGTGCCCTGGTCCTTCAGATCCAGTTGCTCACCCACGGTGATCAAACATGTGGGTGTTTCTCAATAACATGGGGACCCCCAAATTATATATAGTTTACCACCATAAATGGTGAATAAACTGGATGATAACTCGGGGTACCCCTATTTGAGAAACGCACATGTTGGACATGAGCATGAACCATAATGCTGAGCATGTACCATAATGCTGGCATATGATATTGAAGGGTGATGAGGTATATGATGTACAGCTAAGGATATTGGCAGCTGAAATATACCATTGATTTTGGCTGCTAGATGAATTTATTGCTAGGGGAGTCTGAGAGAGTTTTGTCCACTGCCACATCCAGGATCAAGCATTTTCTGAGGTGATGGAATTATTTGGAGAAGATCCCTACCATTGCTAACAAACGTCACAGTTTCTAGTGTCCATGAAACTTACTGTGAACCCAGTCAATGGTGAGAAGGCCAAAGGTGGTACCTTTGGAATGCGTACTCCCCGGCGGACATTGGAACTTCAGTAGTTTACAACGTCCGTGCTAAGGGCTGTCATTCCGTTCCTGAAAGCATGTCACGTGCACCGCTTGGGAATGCTCCAGTTTTTCCCTCATCATTAACCATTGTTTTCCCGACAGTTTTGTTGCTTCTGATCCCCCATGATTGGTTGGCTAACTGCTTGACCCATAGCCAAATGCGGATAGGTCCAGGTGCACCGCCGAGGCAATGAAAATCCAATACCGGCTATTGGAAGAGGCCGGTCCAACTGCCGCTGGTGGCAGCGACCAGTTCGAATCATCAGCACCTGGTGCACCTGGGAATATCCCATGTCGAAGGTCTGAAAATCAGCGTGTCATCAGCTATTCCTATGGATAAAGATGTTGCGGATTAAAGTTTGTTTCGTACTATGAAGATATGTCCAATCAACTCTTGCCGCTGCACATGCCTGTCTGTACTAATATACAGTGCACACATGTAACAAGCATGGTATTGCCATGCAAGCACATGCAGGTACAAATGTATATGCTTCATAGTTCCCCGCACACCGCAGCGGTGAACCAACAGCGGTTTGCACCGCCTTGAGGAATTTGGAGACCCTTCTCTGCGATTTTTCCTCGCAGCAAAGGCGAGTTTTTCAATGGAAGTGGTGGGTTACTAGTTGCAACACGGGATATGATGTGTGGGGTAGATGCTTTGATTGGAGCATATCATCATAATCACTGCCTCCTTTCAAGATCAGAGCTTCGCTGATTCTTCACGCGGAAAGACGCTATACTGTAAATGCTAGATATCACCAACCTTGGTTTGATGAACGTCCCAACTTGTCGAATGCTCGGTGATCATTCTTTAGATGCAAAAAGAAAACTTCGTTCGGCGTTTACGCATGGGCAGTTGGCATTTCGCCATGAAACATTCGGACTGATCTGGCGTGGGAAAGCGCGAGAGACTGCAGCCTTGCTGCAGCTTAAGTAATCACAACACAGGTTTCCGATACACCATATTGAAAAAAATGAAAGTACCACACAGGGAATCGTATGCTGTAAGAACATCACCACTGTCATGCTGTTCTGGGAGATTCATTTGCCAATAAACCACCCATGTTTCATAGCACACAACCAACAATTTCCACTGACATTTTGGGGATGGTTCATTAGCACACAGGTGTGCATGGATCATTCGTGACCATTATTAGCGAGAATTACCGTAAACCCATAATCCATTTTTTCACCACTAGTGACCATTTGCGTGACCACCATTTTTTTTTCTTGGCCCTAAACTTGTGGTCCCTTCCAAGATCTTCACATCAGCCACCATTGCGGGTGAGGCAACGAAGGTCTACCAAGCCCCTGGAATCCAAGGCGCGGCAGTCCGATGGCTGGTCGACACGAACCAGCGATAAGCGACTGGTTTCTAATGCTTACTGATGCTAAATGATAGTTAGCCATAGCGAGTTTGATTGAAACAGAGGTTTTTTGATGACTGTGAAGCAGTGGTAGGGCGAACCACGCCAAAAGATCCATGTTTTCTTGTGGCGTAGGCTTGGATTGCCTCGGGAAAGACCCTCACGTTGCCTAGGCGCCGCCAACAAGACCTTCAAATACGTTCTGCCGACGGTGTCTCACGCCATGCAGACGGGAGTAGAGGTGCTGCGCATGTGGGACATCCGGCAGTCACTGGTGCTGAAATCCTGCATAAGAAGATTGACAACCATTTGGGCGCAGGACTTCTTTCGTATATCCACATTTCCATTACGTGGAATGTGTGTGTGCATATAATTGTGTGTGCAATGTTATATATAATATATACACACCATGAGAGATCCATGTTGACTAGTTCCTATATTTGATGGTAATTTATATATCAGCTATCTATGGTAAAGCTTTGGAAACAATAAAATTATTTGTATCCCATCACACGATTGATATTCAAAGTGTAATGTCAGGTTGCTGTTATTCTGAGGGATTAATAGAAACACATCAAAGTGTTTGAGGAGCTGAAAGGCAAACAGTTTTTGCTCAGGTATTTTTGAAAAGTGCAGAAGTACAAAAACTACAAACCCTCGTTAATCCCCCTCGGCAAAGTTCTATTAGCTTATCTTGGGTAAGAAAAGCTTCAACAAAGCCAATCTGAATACCCCGCTGCTTGGGTGTCCTGTTCATTTTGCCTTATTCATATGGATCTACCCTTCCACATGAAGCTGGGGTGGCGGAGCCTCACGGTTTGCCTCACGGTTCCACTGGGTGGCAGGTCTACTCTGCAATGAACACCTCGGTCTTAGCAGCTTGGTGAGCCATGGAAGCCACGGATGGTTGGTTGGTGGGTGGGTTGGTGGGTGGGTTGGGTTGGTTGGGTATAGATGGTGGACTTAGCACTGGTGTTGTAGAATCAGAAGCTACGGCTTGAACGGATGTTGCCATCAAGAATTTTTGCTTCCGTGCCTGGATTCATCCAGAAAGTGACATTCATCGCCTGGGGAAAAGAAAGCATCTGCCACACACCAGGGCTCTAGCCCCACTTTAGGAATTGAAGCACCCGGCAGTGGTTAGTTGTCATCAGGGCAGCGATGAGAGCAAACGGCAGATGTGTGGAGGATGGAGGTGTTGCGTAATCGCTTACTGTGTTGCTTGCTTGGATGCTTGCCTGGACTCCTGGTTGCTGGGTCGCTTGGTTGCTTGGCCACAGCGCTTGCTTGGCCACAGGGGTTGGCTGGCGCCAAGTGGTGAGTCATCCGCCAAGGACGGCATGCACAGCCTGCTGGGCTCGGAAACGTCCGTGGAACCCTGGCTGCCGGTGGCCTCCGCCTTCCTGGTCTATGGTAGCTGGCCGTCAGCTGGTTCACCAGCTGGTGGGGCTTGACACGTGGGTGGTAGTACCTTAGTAACCATCCAAGTTCATAACTACTGTTAAGAGATCAACCACCAGTTGTGGGGACACAGCATTTATGGACAATTTCATGTATCAACCATCTCAAATAACCATATAGTGGTGATTGCCGGTACTGTTGGGGATGGTCAGTCTGAACTGGTCCATGGGAATTGTTAGCAACCACGAGAACAAATAATTGTAGGGAATCCATGACCTTCAACGGGGCCAATCCTGACATCATCTTTTGGAGATTTGATATGGGAGCCACTACCAATAGCTTGTATTACCTGCCTCGTATAGCCTGTCTTGAAGCCTCCAACTGTTCTACCACGAGATGGCCGACATGTAGCCGTGGCCCGTGGTGATCGCCACACATCAGATGTCCACCAGACGCCAAGGAAGGCCTTTTCGGTCATGTCCTAGCACAAGCTGATGATTTTGTCGCGGAACGAGTTCATCATTTTTTAAAGGTTAGTTAAGGTATCCAAGAATTTTAAAGGTTAGTTAGTTAAGGTATCCAAGACTGTGGGAAAATATACAAGTTTCCCTGCCAGTTTCGATGAACATTGAAAAATCTCGAATGCAACGTAAAGAAGCGCTTTTTGGGTACCGACACAAGGTGAGGTTTCCTGTCATCGGTAGGTCAGTGGTAGCCAGCTGCTCACTTGTATCAGCGTACCAAGCCTGGTCGGCAGATGATCATTAACGTCTTTACCCTGCGAAAAAAAGTTCAACGGGATGCTTTTGCTTATGGGGCTTATAGCCTACCTTGTAACGCTAATTTACCAGGATTATACCCAAGTTAATGCTTGAGCTACCTCCAAATCCAACCACTTCGATGGTTTTGGACAAGGGAGTGATTTGGGGGTGCTGTGTAGCTGCTGAGTCCCGACAGATTTGTCGGTGGATGACCAGGGTCGCAAGAGATTCTTGTTCAACATGATGAACCGTGCTCCTCAGGCATGATCTGCTGTCCAGTAGGTGAGGAGCCTGGTGTTTGGGGGGGCGTTTGTTGATCTTTGTGGCCGAATGGTTGGTTGGTTGCTGGGCTAGGCACTCTACCTATTCGGAATGATGGTGGCCACCATCCCAGGAAGCCCAGATGGCACGTCGAACTTGCGACAGTGCACAGGCTTTAAGCCCAAATGTAGTGGGGCAGCGGCCTTGAAAGACAACTGTGCCAGTAGGGGCGTGTGAAGGTGCAAGGGAACTCTCTGATTGGAATCCTATTTCATACTGGTGAGATAATGATGGTTGAGAAGGTTGACAATGGTTGATAGTGGTTGATTCTCGTTGTGGCTGGTTGATACGGGTGGGTGATTGATATGGGCCCAAAACAAGCACAGCAACAACACAGATATATACCTGTGGGGCTACTGTATGTGGCTGTGGGGCCGCAAGGTGGAACCCCAAGACATTGGTGATGGTTGGTTGTTCATAGGGACTTTCTTGTGAGGTCAGGATCGTTGCATGCGAAGGCTTAGCTGGAACTGTTGGTGGACGTGAGTCGGGGTGGGATGGCACCTTTCTGAGGATGACAGCACTGTTTGGGGATTCAGGATGAGGATTCTAACACAACCACTCTCCGAACTTACGTCCAAAATTTTTATATGATTGACTGATCTTGTGGTAGAACCAAACCTTGACCACATCGTACGATCGCAGTTCCAGCTAGTTCCAACCATGTGTCCAGCTGTGTTCGATGAACCATCCCCAAGTATTCAGGCACGGCTGGGTGCCTACCTAGATTTTTGCCTCCAGCCTTCCACAAAAGCTACTGCTTGCCCCAGTACTACCAGCTTGGGATTGCCACGCCTTGGTTGGGGGCTGTTTCTTATAAACCGCTAGTCCCAATGATTAAAACTCCGCCTTGGCTCACCTACATGCATAGATTCCCTAGTCAACTTGGCTGATATAGGGAGCGCATCACGGACCAGATATCGCCAGTGGTTGGAAAGGGGGTCGCTCCTGCACGCGCAAACAGGGTCGTTTCTACACGTGGAAGCTGACTATTGATGAGGGTTCACATGATATTGCTGATGCTTGGGATCATGTCTTTTTGGAGGATTATTACAATGATGAGGATGTAATGATGATCTGGACCATCTCTCCATGTCAGTTGTCCCCCGTCCACAAGCCCAAAACCTAAAGGGTAGGACGGTCGTTGGCCCACGAGTTTCCAAGTGACGTGTTCCTTGTTGTCCGGTCTGCATCGTCGCCCATTGCCCCAAGCCCCCACGTCCCCATGTCGCCCCTAAAAGGTGTTGCAGACTTGAACGAGAGTCGTTGGCGAGTCGTTGGCACATTAGTTCCCAAGTGCCATGTTCCTTGTTCTCAAGCTCCCATGCCCCCATGTCCCATGTCCCCGTCCCTTGTCCTCTGTTCCTTCCGAATCCTAAACGTTTGTGTGGGCGAAGGACCCCCTCACCCCAGCGGTGGCTCTCAGCTGCCAGGTTTGGTCCTTTCCTACGCGGTGGATTTCGTCGCTGGGCTGTCGATTGGCCCAACCAATCCACTGACAAACCAATGCTTAAGAAACAACACCGGATGTCCATGGCATCCAGTTGGTGAATATGAATCATATGGGATGTTTCGTGCAACAGACTTATTGATATCCTACCAATGGCTTTCCAAGAGTTAAGCTATGGGTTGATGAAGGGATGGGGGCTTGGGGAGAAGGGGCAATAGCTCGAAGCTATGCTTGGGACCACTTGTCAGATGCCTGTTTTCACTGGAGGATCATCCCACTTGTTGGGATAGATACAGTAAATAGTCAGGTAGATAGATAGATAGATAGATAGACAGATAGGTCTATACCCATTAATAATCATAACGGTGTGTCGCAACCGTGTAGGTGAACATCCAGAAAATTTCCAGAAGAGTCTTTTGTTTGATGTTCACCGACCCATTTTTGGGATGGGCGGTTGTGACCCGTAAGCGGCTCGTGACTGAACATGGAACCGAAACAACGCCCTGCCCTAACGTTAGCCGTCAGTACCAGTTGATAGAGAATTGTTCATGGTTGACAATGCCATGGTAGAATGATATTATTTTTACTATGAGATCATTACTATGTGAATATTTGTGAATAGTAATGATTGATTTCTATTCACACGGGAATGATATTCACTATGAGACCATGGTGGATTACGAGTTCATAAATACTTGATTGAGCATAAAAAGAATGGTTGATCCCCCATGGTTTCTTCATTCATCAGATTCGTTCATCAGGGTATTCAGACTGGCCGATTCCCTCATGTCAGCCGAGGTCTGCAGCATGAAGGAGATTCTGCCGCTTGGTGCAGACCAAAGAGCCAAGCAGTGGGTTGCATGGGTGACTGTAGTACAGGGTCAATGATGTTTAGTGATGTTTACTCATGTTTAATGATATTTAATGATGTTCAAATATTTTTTCTAAGATGGTTGATGTTGGATGATGGCAGATGCTTAGTAGTAGTGCTGGTTCATGATGTTTAATGATGGTTTATGCACCATCCAAAGATTGGTGAACATCTGGACACCACCAGGGGCCCTTGACGCAGAGCCGGAAAACTGACACCAGCATCTTGGTGGGCAAGTGACTCAACAGATATTAGGTTTTCCAAAGAAGATTGCAACATTTGTAAACATATTAGGTCATTAGGTTGTGCATTATTTTGGAAAACTGTATTAATCAAGTGCGAAGGTTGCAAAACCGGACTGTTTAGACCCCACAGACCTTTGATGCGAACCCTTGCACAAACTTGGTTGGCATCCCATACATTGACTTGATTTCATGTATATAATACTTTCAAGACTGCGGATGTAGAAAGTTTGGAAGATGCTTTGGCTTTGGAGACTTGATTCTTTTTTCATCACGTCAGAAGTCACGTCGCGAATCTCGAGCGTTTTGTCAGGTTAGCGTTCGGATTCTACTTGGCACCTTGGCACGATTAGACCTCGGCAGTTCAGCCCAGATTTTTGGTTCACTGGTTGCTTGGCCCACGTTTCGCCATCCTTTTGACTGCGGAATACCAGCGAGTCGCAGGGGTCACATGGGACACCAGCTGACACCTCGGCTGAACTTTGGTGGCGAATGCTTTCAGCTAACTTTTCGAGGGTTCATTCACAAATGTCACAGCATTACAGTTGTCCTCACAGCATCATCGTAATCATCATCGTCATCATCGTCATCATCATCGTCATCGTCGTCATCGTCGTCGTCGTCGTCATCATCATCATCACCAGCATCATCATCATCATCATCATCATCGTCATCATCATCATCATCATCATCATCATCATCATCATCATCATCATCATCATCATCGTCAGCGTCAGCGTCATCGTCCTCGTTTTTTGTGATCATCCATATCCTCATCATCATCCTCATCATCGTCATTGTCATCGTCATCGTCATCGTCATCGTCATCGTCATCATCATCATCATCATCATCATCATCATAATCATCATCATCCTCGTAGTTGTCGTCGTCGTCGTTGTCGTCGTCATCCTCATCATTATCATCATGACAACAGTTGTCGGCGTTGCTCCAACCTAGTGCGTGCACAAAACACAGTGGTTGGAAAATGAACTATGCGAAGGTCCACCCCTGGAATCGGGTGCTACCCAGTTGCGATCACGGGGGTTCACACAAGAAGATAAGATCTCCTATTTGGTCTATCCGTCCTAAGCCATCCTAAGCATATCATTTGCCATGAGTTTGAATTTGGTCGTGAGCCATTAAACATTATCATTCATGACGCGTCATTACAATTACATACAACTGTCTTAATCTTGGCTAATGATTATTCTTTTGTTATTACCAGTCCACAACTGCTTTACTAGTAGTGGTTGTCATTATTCATTGTTCTTTTGCTTGTTGATTTTGGCTGACCACGTTTCATCATTTATAGTGCTAAACCAACTATTGCTTTGGGGTACCCCCATCTATTGAGAAGCTGCCAATGGTTCACCCATCTCCTCCAGATTTCCGTCAAGGTGTGCATTTCCTTCCTTTCCTGTGGCTTTGTGATGGCCACACAACGCGACCCACTGAAGGAACTGGCGGAGAACGATCCTGCAGCCGCTGGGACAGAGTTGGGCTTGAAATTTGGTTTAAAGTACTCAAAAGCCTTTGGGTAAGGGATTTTAAGGGTCTAGAACAGATAAATAGTGGTTTCTCAAGCCATGAGGGATCCCAAAAATGGTTGGTTACAATAAGTGATCGACATTTAAGGGTTTATAGCTGCACTTGGTGACTACTCATTAGCCTTTGGTTACCTTTGATTAAGGGATTTTAAGGCTTTATAGTTTATAGCTTACAATTGTTAAATAAGCTTCTTCCATGACTATTGGACGATGATTTGAGAGCATTAGTAATGGTTAACCAGGGTTAGTTCAGTCCTTGTATTCTTATTGAATGATGGATACAGTTGATAAGTGGTTGCGGAGGCCAGCCGAGAAACCCAGCCCTTTTGAGACGATCTGTTGGAAAGCTGGGTGATTCTCCGATTCCGCGATGGCAGGGTTCCACGGTCACTGGTTGTGGTTTGATTCCCAATTGTGAATTTTTCACCGGTAAGATAAAAGATGAAGTTGGAAACAGTGCGAACACGCCCTGGTCATTAAAGTCTGTGGCTCTGATGGCACAAGCCCAAGTTAGTTGGTTTTATCTATCCACTTGGGCAAACTGGCTCATGAAGATGTCAGACCTGTCGCCCCTGTGGTTTGGTCACCAAAGGTCGTAGCAGCTGGGAACCTGGTACACCGATCAGCGTGGCGCATGGCAACCCGACAAGTCTCAAGACATAGGCGGCACCTATCAACGACGCCATCCCAGCGATATGCGCGAAATCGAGCAGTTTCTGATTGCTGTTAAGAGCCATCCGACCTTATCAACAGGTACACAATAGAATTCTGGCGAGTCTCTGGCAGTTGCTGATTGCTGTTGACACTGATTTTCCTTGGCTATACCTGTTGACCGTGGGCAAGCCACCATGTGTGGTGTGGCTGTCAGTTCTCCCATCTCGACACCAACCAACGTGAACCTTTGGGGTTTAGGGACTACTTGGCTGATGAACTTAGGTTCTGATACTGCAACAGCTGGGATTTGCTACGATTCTGGTCTTGTATGTGGTGTTGTTGGGGTCTCTTGGTGGCAGCACTGCGAGAATTTACTCGCACTAAGTGGTCGTTCAGGCAAGGATTGTTGGTCCCTATTTGGAGCTTGAAATATTGACAACTCGACACCAAAAAGTAAAGGTTCCCAGTAGAACAATTAATCATTGGCCGATGAGCCTTTGAAGTGCCTTTAGTGCCCCAAACTTGAGACGAGGTCGTGGGCTTGTTGTTAGAAACGCTCATGTTTCGACTCCTATCGTACGGTCAAGTGACGTGAATCTGAGGTACCGGTTCAAAAATCGGTCCGTGTCAAAGGACCGTTCGACGTTCGACAAAAAGAACCGTGGGGTCATTGGCTGACAAACAGCCATTGACCCATCAATAGCTGTATACTATAGCTATTCAACACAAGCTGGTTTGGGCCATAGGCACAGTGCCATCGTTGATCAAACGAGTGAAGCCTGCGGAGGATATAGTCCCACAAGCCAGCCCATGACTACCCTAGACCTAGGGTGAGAGATGTCTGAAGTCGTGAACTTTGAAACGGCATGGGCCCCTGACTATGAAGATCTTATTGTTGTACAATGGTATTCTGGTTTGCAGGCCGTTCAATCAGGCGCCAATTTGACCTTTGAATGATTTGATTACTTGTGTGGCCAAGGTGGAATCGCACGTGGGCTCGTTGTGGTGAAATGAATGGTTGCCACCAAGATATGACCCTGACAATCAGGTACCCCAGGCACGGAGTCATGATTGCTGCTACTGCAGCATCCTGCATCATTTCTCAACAGGCACCATGGGCGATTCCTGGCATGTGATCATGCAGCTTACTGTGCGCATTGTCGTCCCTGCAACGAGGGTGGGGTGTTTTATGTCTGATGTCCCTTACACGTGTGCACTTGCGTCACATGTGTGTGCTGTCTTCTTAACATTGTTTACCTTGTTGTGCATGAGTCATTAGGCATGAGTTCCCAGCAATAACCGCGTGGGTTTCTCCAGGGAATACAAGTTGTTGCCTCCACTTTTTCAAGGGCGCGACACGTTCGGTTGCTTTCTCTAACAAAAAGAAGGGTCAATTAGCTTGGTGTGCCCGTATGGTAGAGAGGAATTCGTACATGGATGATTATCATTTTCAGTTCCTGGGACCACTTCAATTCCCCTGGCTTGGTCCCAAAAGCACAGCCGGCAGCCAACGGCAGCCAACAGCAGCCGAGGGTTGTGACCTGCATCGCTGCCTGTGACGAGAAGCTTTCCTACACTCTGATGCTTTCCAGGCTGTTGGGGGGTTATATCTGACATGGCTATGGGTCAATATTAATCGACCAATAATGGGAGATACTGACCAACAAAATATGGGGAAAACAGCCTGGTTATTGATGGGGAACCAGGGGCACATGGTGAACTGACCCACAACCATATCTGACATAGGGATCTGCAGGGTATAGATCCGCTTCCTTGGCCTCGGGTGTTTGCTTGTGCAGACACCGTTGATCCTGGCGCTGTGATCCACAGGTTAAGGTGCCTAGGTCGAGTCTGGTCATAGCGTGCCTCAGATGGATGAAATTTATGGAGAGCTGATAATAGAACTAGAAATTGGCAAGAGAACTACGAATTGGTCAGAAACCTGAGTTGGGATGGTGCCAACAGGACTCTGATCAGTTATGCAGGGAGTATCAGTACGTAATCCCAATGTCCTACCATGTGATTTCCAAGGTCCTTGGTGCGGGGTGACATCAGAACCACCCGTGGCACAATGCATTCAATGCATCCATGGTAGCCCTGCAAATGTCGGGCCAGTTGGACTATTCCCGGTGCATTGGTTTCTGGTTCGAATGATGCTTTTGTTGGTTGATGATGGCTGAGAACGGATGATGACGGATCACAATTGGTTCAGAATACGTTTCTTGTGGCTTGATAGTGGTTTCAAATGGGTGATGAGTACTCTCATTGGGTAAAGATTATTGGATTGATGATTGTTTATGATGGTGGGGTTGATAGTGGATGATAATGTGGTCAATTGATCAACTCCTCAAATTGGATGGTTTCCCTCTGAATGAGTAAGGTCCTATTCAGTCAGTCACAGTACTTAGTGGCCAAAGAAGCCTCTGTTGCTGATTCCCGGAGGGGACGGTTAACCATCATTCTTGAGGTGCTGATGAATAAATGATGATACAATGATACCCCTTGCAACCTATCTAAAAACGGAAATTTTCAGTCGGACAAGCGTGAATTTGGGTAGGTACACCATTTATGGCTGGGCTTTTTGAGAAGGGCAAAAGCGAAACAGGGTGTACACCATAGTCAGAACTGCCTGCCATTCACCGAGACAGACCCAAGCGTTGTAACCTTCCGTGCATTGCTTTTGTTCTGCCAGGCTGCTTCAGATTCTGGTCTGCAGTGCCGGAGTGCTCCTAGGGGAGTGATCGATCGTCAACCCTTTGTGGAGTGCTATTGAAAATACACGTTGGAGTCAACCCAGTTGATGGAGTCAATGGTGGCATCCATGGTGAATTGGCTGGTGAATTCATCATTGGTTGGTGGCTGTGAGGCATTCATGTGGCTGTGGGTCAGTTCACCCTTCCTACCCCTGGTTCCCCATCATTAACCATTGGTTTCCCCATATTTTGTTGGTTATTAACCCCCATGAAATTGGTTGGTTAACTGCTTGACCCGGTCGCTCGCCATGTTGCCGCTCGCTCAGGGCCACCTACATGGTGTGCTTCGCGGTGGTCTACTATCGCCTCGTGTGGACGCCCACCATGCTGGACGAGCTGCCGTTGGTGGAGCAGATCTTCTCAAGGCGAGCGTTGTGGGTTGGGTTGTCACCGTTGTGATTTGGCGAGCTGGGTCAAGCAGTTAACCAACAAAAATAGCTGGTTGAGCTGGTTGATAGGGGATGATAACTAACAAGTATAGGGTGTATATACCAACTATATGGCTATGGGTCAAGCAGTTAGCCAACCAATTTCATGGGGGTTAATAACCAACAAAATATAGGGAAAACTTGCTGGGTAATGATGGGGAACCAGGGGGACTAAGGGTGAACTGACCCACAGCCATTTGTCACTAGTGATTTGAAACAGATAGGAAGATAGACAGATAGAGAGATAGATAGATGCATAGATAGATAGATAGATAGATTGATAGAAAGATAGACAGATAGAGAGATAGATAGATGCATAGATAGATAGATAGATAGATAGATAGATAGAGAGATAGAAAGATAGATAGGTAGATAGATAGATAGATACATAGGTAGATAGATAGATAGAAAGATAGATAGATGCACAGATAGATAGATAGATAGATAGATAGAAAGATAGATAGATAGATAGATAGATAGACAGATAGACAGATAGAGAGATAGATAGTAGACAATGACTAAGTCCTACCTAGTGGATGCTGACTAGCACATAGTAAGGCTCTCACCCTAGCATGCTTGAAAAACTCACAAAACCATTCATAGCACAATCAGCCCAATGGAAATTATGCACATGCAGGTATTTATGCTATAATGCAAGTTCAAATGCTTCACAGGGACCCCTAAATTTTATGTATTCAGAAAGCTGAGAGGCTGCCAACTATTAAGGCCAAAATCCATTGTTATAAACATATTCAATACAAAACCTTCAAAATTATGTCTTAGCTATTGAATTTTCACCGCTCACAACAGGCCCCTCCCTAAAAAAATGTATATTTATATATATATATATACACATATTTGTATATACCAATATGTACACAGACACGGAAATACACATCAATCTACATATATCTATATATGGTTTACCATCTATCAAAATGATATTGCCAGGAATGCGTGAAAAGAGGAAAAGGTAGACCGAGGGCGTCATGCTCACCATAGTAATCATAGTGATACCAATAATCAGAACCATAAAGATATGTTTGATAATGTTCACTACTATAACGATAGCAGTAGTAGTTTCAACAATTCCATTGCTATACCAATAAATGTATGATACTAAAATTTCAATGGTTGTTGCCATTTCAATGGCCATCATCACCAGCATCATCATTAAACCCCATGAGGCATCATTGAACCGTCATTGTCATCATTAGCCGTCACTACCGATCCATGAGCCATCACTTAACCATCGAGTAGGAAGCGAATCTCCATCAACTAACCAATTAAGCATAAAGTCTCCACCATGAAGCATCAATGAAAGATGAATGAAGCCTCAATCAATCATCAAGGAAGCCTCAATAAGTCACAGCCACCTTCTGTTTGTTGGTGATCTCCACCATGGTTGATACGGACGTAAGGTCAGGTCATCATTTCTGGCGCAGGGATGGCAAGACTCCGAGCGCATTGCCTTATCTGACGCTTGGCTAAGGGCAATGGCGTGCCATGCGGTCTACCAGGATGAAGAAATGATTTTACGTATGTGACATCTGTGTAATGGCACATTTTAATGGTGGTTGATTTTGGTCGTTAATTATGGTGGTGAACTATGGAATAGTCATTGGGATTTTGCTTGCTTTTTGATTATGGTTTGATCATGGTCGGTTCCATCATCCTGGTTATGGGCATTGATGGTACATTTTGAAAGGTGGTTTGATCGTGTTCATTAATGGGCATAATTTTCGATAATCATCGACATTTGGTTGATGCTGAATACCATTGTCTTGCATGATGATATCAACTTCCATGATGATTTATTTTAGATTACTATATACATGCGGATGGTTGTTTTCCATGACAATGATAGTGAATAAACCACCATGATCATGGATATGATTACTGTATGTTCCATGATGGGTCATTTGATATCAGTTAATTCACATTTGATAATGTTTTGCTATCATTACATAGCTTAAGCAAAAATGACGGGCCTTTACTCTTAGTCTAATTGACAGTAGTGATGGTTGCCAGCTACAACACGTGAAGATTCAGCCAGGATGATAGATGATGGGCACAGTATCAGCCGTTTTATGGTGATAGTTGTTAGCCATGCTAAAGTCGAGCTGAGCTGGGCAAAGTCAATCTGTCGATCAGGTGCATGCAGAACTGGGGAATTTCAGTTGAACCTCTGACCCAATTCAGATACTGTATATTTTAAACCACCTGGGATGTTGAAACAGAAAAAACCAAAATTTTCAACAGAAATTTTTTCTGGTTCAATGTTCATTTGAACCTCTCAGAAATTATCAGCGCACTCTTCACGGCATGAAGGATTCATCGCGATCGGCTCACTGTCAGGTTGAGTGTGCTGGGCTTCAGCTGCAACTTCCTGCTGCTTGGAGAATGGTTGGGGCGGCCATGCGGGTGAATGATGGTGGGGGGTTGGTTGATGATAGTGGTTGGTTAATGGTTGGTTAATGGTTGGTAAATGGTTGGTTAATGGTTGGTTAATGATTGGTTAATGATTGGTAAATGGTTGGTTCATGGTTGGTTAATGGTTGGTCAATGGTTGGTAAATGGTTGGGTAATGGTTGGCTAATGGTGGCTAATGGTGGTTAATGGTTGGTTAATGATTGGTTAATGGTTGGTTAATGGTTGGTTAATGGTTGGTTACTTGTTGATAAATGGTTACTTGGAGAAGCATCGCGGCGACGAGTGGCGACACGATGAAATAGCAGGTTTGAAGTCGCGAGAGACAGCTCTTCCATCGTTACTCGGATCATCCAAGCTTTGCCAAGTGGATGACAACAGGCCTTTGTTTAGTACTAGTAGGGATAATTGTTGATGATGGCCTGGCATCTTGGATGCGTTGCGTCGTTGCGTATTTCTTTTCTTTTCCAGTTTAGTTGTATGGGGGGCCGTCGCCAAGGCTAGAATGGAGAACAAGATCTGCAGAAAAAGAGGAGTGGAGCCCCAGTTTGGTTGGCGCTGGCTCCGGCTCGCGGAACCCTACGCCCATCAAGAGTGAGGAGTTTCCACGAGAAACGTGGACATTGTCATCGCTTCTGAAGCGGAGGTCAGCCGCTTTTTTGGGTCCACAACTTGTGGACAAATCCTCTTCCCATGGTATCATTCATGGACATGAATTCCTTTACCCCTGCTGTGAAACTAACCGAGCAAGTTGTACCCTGCTGCGACCTGATCAGCTGTGGGACCTCCGTGCTGTGCTTAGGCGGAACTGCAAAAGGATGGCAAAGGAGCCTAGGTGCCCCTGATTCCGTGGATCGATTCCGTGGGTGTCTCGATGGCTCACATCATCGAAACTGATCTCCAACTACCAACTTAGCACTGAGCTGGTTCTTCTTGTGCATTCAGCGGCATGGCATTGCAAGGCTGGTGTGAAAGCCACATAGGTTGCAATCCAACCCAACAGATTTCCAACTACGGCGGTCTGCTCAGACTTGTTATTTGGGATATGGAACCTTGCTGACCTGCCAGAGGTGTTTGGTGCCAGTAGTGGTGGCCTTGCCAGTGCTTCTAGTTGATTGTTAGCAGAGTCCTTGGAAAAGTCAGATGGAAAAGGCTTTCCTGCACAGCTGGGTCCTGCTGGGTCACCTTTCTTGAAACTTTGCGCCGTTGGAATCTCTCCGCCCAGAAAGCGAAGTGAGTTCGTTTTCGTGCTTGGAAACAGGATCATTTGTTCACGTTGTTGCAATTCCGCTGGACTCTGCTGCAGTCACTTGCTTCAGAATTCTGCTTCAGACCGGATTGGGGCTAAGTTTTTCGGAGACTACCATTTTACATCATTCACTTCCCCCAAAGACATTCTTTCGCTGGGCCAGCCTGGGGAAGCATCATTGGCTAGTTATATATGTTATATATATATATATAGTTGATTGTATAGGACTCCTAGCTGTTTGTACAGGCTTCATCCACTAGCTCTGACCCACCGTAGGGCCGTATCACCTGGCAACCAACCACCATCTCATTCTGGATCACGCACCTGGGACCGCAGCAACCAATGTGGTAATGTCTCAAAGGTTTATTCGTATAAATCCCTTTAAACCAGGTGGGTGCTGGGGGTACCCCTATGTGACTTGAGAAACCACCATGTGTGCGAAACCAAACAGCATTGAGCCTCTGCATCTCTGCGCTCGGCGCTACCAGGATGCGCACGGTGGAGTGGCTCGTCGGGACTCCGTCGATTGGCAAAGATCCATCGACGTTGCTAGCGGCGAGGAAAATCACATCCTGCGTCTGGATGCTCCAGCGATGGTTTGTTGTTTCAGCAAGTTATTTCCACCAGCAATATCAATTACCAATATAATGGTTTAGTAGTAACCAACTAGTTCTGGTTAATCGTGGCTAATACTAACGCTGGTGATAAAGCAGTTAGTCAACCGTTCAGATCGGCAGTCAGCTGCAGTTGGTCTTCGTTAGTTTGCCCACTGGTCGGGTATGGGTCACTTCAGGGTGCACTGGAATGGGCTGACCAGCCCCGTTGGGCACCTCAAAATGTTAGATTTGTCACAATCTCAACTATTTTTGGCAGGGGGTTGCTGAGTCATATTCCTTGGTGCTAAGTGACATTACGATACATTACGTTGTTCCGGTAGATATCTATTTTAGGTGAGCTAATATGCATGCATATCTATACATTTTATACATATATATGTATATATATATATAAAATATAATATACATATATAAATAAACATATATATATATAGATAAATAAATAAATATATATATATATATATACACAAATAGTCTATTCACCCACATATCTACACAACGGATCAAGCAATATATTGATATGCAATATTTGTCTATCTATTTGTCTATCCATATATAAGCTATGCTATCGCAGATCTCACGCATCTGCAGTCGGACAGGTTGCTGCGCTGTTCAGGATTTGGTTTCACCGCTGTGGACCCCCGCGGCGGCCGTGGCCGAGGAGGGGGCGCAGGCACCCGGCTGGGTGAACAGGTGAGTGGGGTGAGTTCTCAACAGGACTTGGGAGCCCCAAGTTACGGTTGGTATGCTGCAAAAAATGGATGCTTTATTAGCATAAACAATAATGGTTATTAACGACCAATTGGGTTTATTACCATAAGCAGTAATGGTTACAATAATGCTTTAGTACAATAAATTGATGGTCAATCATGGTTAATTATTAACCAGGATATCATAAACAATAATGAAGGATATACCAACTATAATGGTGGGTTTATTACTATAAATGGTTAATGAGCTGGATGATCTGGGAGTGCCCCCTATTTTCAGAACCCCCATGTTGGGTGGTTGTTTGGCAGTTGATGCTTAATTGATGCTTAATTGATGCCTAATTGTTGCTAAGTTGATGGACAATTGCCAGTTCGTTGATGGTTTATACTGGCTAGTCTAATGGTTTCTTGATGGCAGCGGGCACTAATGGTTAGTCACTGCTAATGCTTAATGAACGGTTTGTACTGTTTGAGCGTTAGTGATTTGGTTGAGTAGTTACTTGTTGCGACAGGCAGTCTCAAGAGGCGAAGCACTGTGCTTACCATTGGTGAATTGTGAGCTTTCAGCTTGGATATTTTTCACAGCAATGCTGCAAATATGAGACGGACCCCTCGTTTCTGGTAAAGGCATAGACTGATGTTCGGTGACGATGATGATGACGATCATCATCATCATCATCATCATCATCATCATCATCACCATCATCATCACCATCATCACCATCATCATCATCATCATCATCATCATCATCATCATCATCATCATCATCATCATCATCATCATCATCATCATCATCATCATCATCGCCATCCTCCTCCTCATCATCATTATCATCATCATCATCATCATCATCATCATCATCATCATCATCATCATCATCGCCATCCTCCTCCTCCTCATCATTATCATCATCATCATCGTCATCATCATCATCATCATCATCATCATCCTCATCCTCATCATCATCATCATCATCATCATCATCCTCATCCTCATCATCATCATCATCATCATCATCATCCTCATCCTCATCATCATCATCATCATCATCATCATCCTCATCCTCATCATCATCATCATCATCATCATCATCCTCATCCTCATCATCATCATCATCATCATCATCACCATCATCACCATCATCACCATCATCATCATCACCATCATCATCATCATCATCATCTCCAGTAATGTTGACCACCGGCGACATAAAGCATCAACCGGCAGTTGACTGAAGATTTGGGAGAAATGGGCCAGACTTACAATCCACTCCATGATGACAGGATTTCAGTGGGACCGACTAGAGATTACAATGTTGCGACACTCTTCGATGAGTCGGTAAGATCAAGAGGGGCAGCAGTTCCACCAGTGTTATGCGGTTGTTTACTTTGGCTTGCAGCTTAGGAATCCTTTGGTGATTTTTGTTTGGGGAAAGCTTATTCGGTTCTTTTACGCAAATATACTCTCCTTAGAAAGAACCACCAAGTCAGTGAGAAGATCAGAAGAACACTGGTCTACCCTTTGCAGGTTGAGCTGGCAGTAGCAGATTTTGGCCTCTCTCTTGATGGAATTTTTGAATTTTCATTTTTAGTTGTATCACGAGAATGATTCCAACAGAACATGTGAGTAATGGACCATTTAGTCCTATTGACGATTCGCTATTTGGATTTTGCCTATAAAGAAAGTCCTACATTATGACATATATTGATAGCTTACGACTTAAAACCATTAAACACTTTGGCAATATACGTCATGACATACATTTATAGCTTATTGCTCGCGCACATAAGTCGTTTTTTGCATCTGAAGATGCGCCAGCTGGTTGCTCTTGCTATTGGGGGTTTCTCTCCCTGCGCTGGTGGAGCCCCACGGGCGAGGTCGTGGTGAAGCACAACGACTTGGTTTTAGGCACTGCCCAGGGCTGGGTCCCTGAGCCAAGAAGGGAACCGCTGTGGAGGGAAGCTTAGCCTGGTGGATCTTCGGCAGATGTCGGCAATCCTTTTTCAATGGCTGGAGACTTTGGTGCTCGGGCTTTCTCTTCTTCTTCTTCTTCTTCTTCTTCGTCTTCTTCTTCTTCTTCGTCTTCTTTTTTTTCCTTTTCTTCTTCTTTTGTTGTGGGGTTTTTGATCTGCTTTGGGACTATCGTGGACTATGGCAAGCGCTGGTTGAGAGAACCAGGTGGTGGGGCTTGATATGCGTAGTGTACATGGTGATGTCAACTCTTTTTAAACTTGGGCACCTCCATTCATCAGCCATCAATGAAGCACAGTCATCCATTGCTTGACCATCAATCATCGTCAAGCAATTTTCAGAACATAGCAATGGGCTGGGAAAGAGTACAGTACTCCATTCACGAAGCTAGGTGACTTTCATCCTTGGACGAGAGACGGCTTGTGCATCAGGATAAAGGGATGCCTTGTTCATTTCGTAAGTGGCGTGTGTTACGGACGGCCCAGGACAAGCTGCTCGTAATGTAGTGGGGAAACCGGCAGTGGCTTGGGAATTCATCCCAGGGCGCTCTTCAATTAAGTAGCCTGGTGTGGCTCTTACCTGAATTTGGGCTTTGAGTATGGGCCTACTTTCAAGTCATGCTATCGTTGAGGTCCAGTGGTCTGCAACGGTATTCAACCTTTTGGAGTTCAGGATCGCAGTTTTACAAAGTCCACCATCGTATCAGCGCAGTTGCAACAATCCGAATCGCCGCACCTTTCACGATCATCCTTTCGCTGATGGGGTGACCAGGACAATGCTCCAGCAGTGGTATAACCCAACTTATTACAGTTGCTGATCATGGTTCCTAGCCAGTATCCATTGCCATCAGTATCCATCACGAACCTTGGTTCTTTCATTATTAACCACTACTAACACAAACATCTACTGAACATCCTGAGTTAACCACGAATCAACCACGATAGTCAACCATCAATCAACTAGTCAATCATTCATCAATCACTAGTCAACCTCCACTAATCTATTTCTAATCAACTGCTAATTAACCATTGCCAATTGACTCATTAACCATCAATCAACTACTCATTTGATCATCAATCAACCAGTTCATGAAGCACATGTAGAACCACCATCCACCCATGTAGAACCACCAAGCCATGGTCAACGGTTGGTGGCCACCCGCCCTGATACGCCAGGTTTAGGGCGCTGGAGCCCCCGTGGCCTGCGCAACGATGTGCCCACACAGTGGCGCTGTCGCGACCTGGTGCTGTGACAAAGCGCAGCTGGCGCGGCCACCGTGGCTCCAAGGGCTTGGAAGAGGTGATGAGTGGATCTTCGCCTGGAAGTGATGCAACTGTTTTTTCTGTTGTTGTTGTTGTTGCAGTCCAATCCATTTGGACTGCTGATGCCGAATGTAACAGGTAGAACTTGAGCGAGAAGCAGCATTGGGTGCTCCATGGCTGCTGCCGTTTCAGACTGCAACTGCGAATTCAGCACTGTCACATGGCACATGAGCAATGGCCATCAGACTCACGGGTGGTTCACTGCAGGGGGTTCACAATCTTCCGAGGTGGCACGAGGCCCTGGGCTGTACCAGGAGTGCCAGCTGTGACTGGTGTTAACTGCACGGGTTCAACTTGGGCATGCAGTGATCCCCACACAAACAAAATACTGCAATCATACCGTTACTTCCTCAATTTCAACGAGTGATGCAGCAGCAACACTGAAACCTTTCACAGCTGTCCCGACGTTTACATGTGGTTGTCCATTCCTTGTCTCACGATGAACTTGACTGCACCTCTTCATTCGATCCGAAACGCTACACCTCTTCATTCGATAAACCAAATGCTAGTGAGACTTTTCCACGACCCCCGATTTTTGGTGTTTCAAGCGTCGCGAGAAGGGGGACCCCCGACCGACGCAATGGCTCGTCGGCAAACGCCTGGCTATGACAGGCAGTTCTGGGGCTCAAGGGCTGGGTTTTTTTGCTCAGTTGTCAGCTGTTAGAACGCAAAGATGCGGAGTTTGGAGGTGATTAATGTCTACCCAGGATGAAGCTAAACCCCTGGCTGCTTAGTAGGGGGTATCCCCCAAAAGCCGCCTGGTTTCCTGTTAAAATGGTAACATTATCTACCAAACCTGGTTGTAGATGCAGATGTATCCCAGTCATATACATTGCGGTGCATCCAAGGACTAAATGTCTTGGCATCATATCTTTGGGCTCGGAACTACTTGGGCAAGCTGAACCGGACATTTCCAGGGGTAGCTTCGATTCTTCCACGTGGCAACCATAGATCGATGCACAGGTCATTGGCACCAGTTTGTTGTTATTCCACTGAAATTGGCACTTCTCTACTGGGGAATCAAATAGACATGCCTTTTCTTGAGAAGTGCCCCATTTCAGTGCCAGAGTCAAAGCTTGGATAGTGCTTAAAAGCAGGTTTATTTTGGGGACGGTCACACTGTCGGATACACCGTGTATGTGAGGAATCGCTGACATACCCTTGTATATCCACCTTGCAAAGGTGAGGAGCGCTTGCTTTCAAAATTCCTTTCTCAGCTGTTTACATTTGCAGGATGTTACTTCTCAAATAAACAATAGAACCATTAAGTGGGTGTTTCTCAAAATAGGGTACCCACAAATCATCCTCTTTTAAATCATTGTCAGGAATAAACGATCCCTTCTTGGGGTCCCCTATTTTGAGAAACCACCATTACGCAGAATAGGATGTTACTTCTAAAATAAACATGTTTCTACAGAATAGGATGTTACTTCCAAAGCCATTAATTACACAGAATATACATGTTATATCCATGTTATACATGTCCATGTGCAAGCACCCATTCTGCACGCTGCTGTAGTCATGTTCCTGGAGCGGCTTCGCTTTCGGGGTCCGACACGTCGCAGGTGGGCGCAATACATGGACTCGGAAGGCGCCATGCATGTGGAGGTGCCGGCGATTCGTGACAGGTGAAGCTACCAGGTGAAGCTACCGGGTGAAGCTACGGCTACAATTCGTCAATGATGACTGTTGTTAAAGGGGCCATCAAACAGCTTGAGACCAACTGGTGGCTGTTTATCAATGGTTCAAAACGGTGAATCATTGACCTTCACGGACCATCATGGACCATGGTGGAATCAAACTGGTTGGCAAAAAGGTTCATGACCAAAAGAATCAAACTGGATCGCGTAGAATCATCTTTGCCCATTGAACCGGTTGCTTGGTGAGTTCCAGTAGGTGATAGGGAAAAATCGCCAGCAATCACCCGCAATACGGATCCTTCACGGAACGTACATGGATCCTGTGTGGATCCTCTATGAATCCGATAGTCTCTCTACTGCTCGGGTTGATTTTGGGCAGCAACAAGCCACCGGAAAGCTAAGCGCTTCCTGACCTCTGAGGGTGTCCTGTTTCAGGGACTGCGTTGCTGGGTGTGGGAAACCCGTTGCTTGTAGCCGTCCATTTCGGGATGAGTATGTCCCTGTTGATGCATCGATGTCCATGACCAACATTTTCCATGAACCATTTAGGTTCCCAGTTGAACCATTTGTGATTTAAAGTTACTTGATTCATACTGGAGCTTTCATGAAAGTCTCACCTCAACCAATTCTGGGGCAACCAAGCCTTATCCTTGGGGATCACATTTGCCATGGCTGCAACATGATGCGTCACCAGCAGTCGAGCTGCTATGCAGCTGGCCCAACAAGATCCCCTATTTTCAGAAACACCCATGTATCTCACATGGCTCACAGACCTGGTGGTCTGCCCTTACTGCAACATTGTGAATGCTGTGTTGTCGCAAATGATGCGAAAGATGACAGAAATGGTGGGTGTATACGCAAAGCTTTTTTTTGTTCAGGACTAGGAGTTTTAGGGTTTACCGTTTTTAGGCATTTAAGTTTTTGGAGTTTTAGGTTCTAGGGCTGGCCGTCTGGGGAGCACCAAAAACATTGGCCCTGGGCAGGTACTCGAGCATTTCCAAGGATAATGTTGGAATCCACTTGTTTTCTTCGAGCAAACCGTAGGGTCGTGCCGTAACATTGGCTAAGCAGGGCAAATTCATCAACAGATTGAGATAGGTTCAAGTAAATTCAGATAGCTAAATTGCTAGCCAGTTTTTTTCAGATCATGTTACTATCCATGATTTATTAGCTGGGTAGTAGCTACTACTCGATCTTTTCAGATCGACGTCTTGTCGACTGATCGCACTGGCTTTCAGGCGAATGGTTTCATCAACTTGCAACTGTTCTGGGACAAAGTCGAGAACAAGAGAGTCACTCAGCGGGATCCGGTCCCGTGGTTCTGCCGCCGATGGAATGGCTAGGAATGGCCACAATTGACAACTTGACAACGGCAAACTATGGCAATCTGAAACCGTGGTGAATGATGATCAGTAACGAATGGCAATGGTTGATACTCGTTGAACCAGGCTGCCATGCCTTCTTGGTGCAGAACCTGGGTAGCCATCCTGGTGTGAGATGCGGCGGTTCATGTCTGTGATTTCTCATCAAGCATAGTTTCGGGTTGCCATAGTCAACCAATGATTACTTACTCGAGTTGGTTGTTCTCATCAATTGGTGGTCGTTGTGTGGTTGAGGACAAACCCTCACCCATCCTTTTCGTTTGGGGTTGTCGTTATCCATGACTGGAGCAAGGACGAGTCTGCTACCAGTTTACATATGTTGCAGATATTTCTCTCGTTGTTGGGTGCCTATCACTTGTCTTGGCATATCCCTATTTGGCAGGAAATCCCAATGAATATTGTTCAACCTCCAATGCAATCATGGTTTCTGGATGTTTCTGGAACAGACCAAGCTTTCAATGACCAACCAGTATTGTTTGGTTGTCGTTGCTCCCTTTCCCAATTTTTCACCACCAACAGTCATTTTAGAAAAAAACATTGTTGGCCATCACTCATGACTCTTTACAACTATTATTGTGACCACGGTTCAGCTTAACTATCAACCACATGGTCAATGAACTTGTCGATTGACCAATTGTTGATACTTAACAGTTAACTATTAACCAACCAGTTGGAACATCCAATGGTTAATACCTACTTGGTCCAGTTGGTCTACTTAACTAAGCAGTTGGCTTAACCGTTAAAGTAACCAATGGTTGATCCAACCAGTAGCCAACATTTCACAACCTCTCCAGCAGAATCTCAGGTGGTGTCGCCGCCCCACTACGTGGTCATGTGGTCGAGTCGAGAGAAGAGTGGCAAGCTGAGGTGCATTTCCGGTGGATTTGGAGGTCCTTTTTGTGAGTCTGTGGTGGTGGTGGTGCTGCTGGTGCTGCTGCTGGTGGTGCTGGTGGTGATAGTGGTAGTGGTCGCAGCAGTAAGTAGTACTGTAGCTTTGGCAGTAGCCGTAGCTAGTTTGTGGTTTGATCGCCATCTTTCTTTTCCCCAGTATTCACGACGCTTTCCCAACCAACGTGTTCGGGATCTTGGCATTTGAGTTGGACCGCTCAAGCGAGAGTATTCAGGATGCTTGATTGAAGAGCATATTCTTGGGATGGGTTATAAACCCACCAACCTGTAGCTGTAGCGGTAGCAGTAAAGTAGTTCTTTTTTGTTGTTGCTGCCGTTGTTGTCGTCAAGTAGTAGTCAGGATGAACCAGCAAGGGCGGTCATTAGCCAGATCACAGGCCGTTTTTTTGGGCTGTAGTTTTGTGTCATTCCCCCCTGGTTAGGTCTTCGGGCTTGGATGGGCACAGAATTGATGCCAGGAACGACAAGAGAGGCATGCAATGGATGCAACCACTAGAGCTGTTTAGATCTGAGCTGGGTCTAAGCTTAGTCAGCTTCGCCTGACTCATCTTTAAACATTGCAAGTTTGTCGAGTTGCAGGGATGAACTGGTTCTTCCACCTATGGTTACGAAGCTACCCCGATCCTATTCTTGATCAACCCCCAGCTGGATATTCATGGGACCCATTGTGATAGACTACATGGGAGATACTAGTTAGCAGTGATGAATGGTAGCAAGGCAAGCCTGGAACTTGCACATGAATGGGTTTCCTGGCAGGAAAATGACCATGGCAGGAACATGTGGAGACCACCTCCAGGGAATGAGTGGTGCTGCACCATGCGCCATGTAGATTTATCACTTGATTAATGGGTTGATATTTTGATATATTTTGGAGTCAGTTCATATGGATCTCCCAGTAAGACATTAACTGGGCAAGGCTTGCTCTAGTCCTCTTGCAGTCGGGTACTTGGCTGTACTTTATCAGTCGACCACACGATCCAGTTGAAACACGCAGTGGATGATTCTTACACAGAGTCAAGCTACTCAGTATCTACATGCCTGTGGCTATTTCATAGCCCATTGTATCACAGCTATTCACTTACCATAGTTTAAGCATTATCAAAACACATTAGCAATTGTTTGCTAGTACTGAACAATTATCCAGGGTGGTAAGAAAGCACAACTGGGTGCACAAGCACAAGCTTCGATGGAACCCATTGATAATCTCACTTAGAAATGAAGAACCCTCAAGTTGTAAACGATTTACCAGTATCAACTCAGAACCGCCATTTTCCAGCCGGCTACATTTGATTACCGGTGGGCATCATGAATAATTGTCACTCCTGCTGCTTACTGTTTGTAGTCCGCCGGGACAGGCAATTGTTGACAGAATTGTCAATTAACATGAACCCGTCATCATTGTCAACCGTCATTAAGCCGATTATGAGTCCAAGGATCATGAACTATCAACCAACATTCATCCATCATTAAGCCATGGCCGTCAAAGCCATAGTTGATGAACCGCCGGCCGTGCGACGTAGCTGGTCATGGCCCATGGTTGGAAGTTCGCGGCTTGGATGTGCAGCTGGGGTTACCGTGGTTTGTTACGCCCGTCATGTTTGGGATCGCGCTTCACCTTTCCCCGGGTTAGCCGAAACCATGGGACTTGTAACCACAGAAGGTCGGCTCGCCGTGGGGGTGCTTGGATCCACCTGCTACCGTGCCACGATGGCGCTGCCTGGAACCCGTGGCCGTGAGGTACACCAGCTCGCTGTTGTCCATTCGACTGGTGGAAGAGGCGGACCTGCCCGAGCAGATCGAGGTGCAGCGCGGCTGGGGGGTGGTGGATGTGGATGCCAGGAGGATGGATGTAATAGCTGGTGTATGGCTGGTGTATTGATGGTTCATGGCAGGTTGGTAACTGATGGTTGATGATCAATCATGGCTGATTGGCTGGTTCTAGCAATTGCTATGATGGGTGAATATGGGCTAGATCCATTTTTGTTTGACCAGGTTTAGTGGTGGAGAATTTGGCTAACCATTGTTAATGATGGCTACGGGTGGTTGAAAGCTTGTCATTTGGATGATCATCAAGTCATTAATACTATGTTGCTAGATTTTGAGGCATTGCAGACGCACCTCGAGTTTTTTTGGGTTTTCAGCATTGGTTGTTGTAGTATGCTATGTTGTACTGTATATCCCCTTAGTATGCGCACATCGATATGTAGATATCTGTTCAAAAAGCACTGTGTATACAATACACAGGTATTATATTTATACATGCACACACACACACACGCACACATCTGAATATGCATATCAATATGCAAATAAACAACCCAGTCAAGGGGTTTATCGAAGCGCTAATCAGTCTTGGGGTTTGCACTATCCTGGAGTAGGGGAGCAACTGGTTTCGGTTGCCGAGAATGTCTTCAGTACACACATGGGTATGTGTCAAGCCATAGTGGTACCCCAGTCAACCAATGGTTCCTAGTGTGACCATTTTTGGTGGGGCCTATTGGCTACCCTATGGCTTGGCACATACCCACATCTTTTTTTACATAATCTAACAAACATCGGCAGGATGTTTCAGCACGTCCTTCCACGAGAATCCAACGCCAGTCCCGTAATACCCATCAAGGTGTGCCCCTTGCAATCATTGGTTTCCTGTATCTCCTGAATTTCGCATCTTTGAGGGCGCAACCACCAAAAATTGACGAGTCTGAAAAGTGAAACGATTTGATGAGAGTCTCTTTTAGGACATCCATTAGTGAAACCATTAACTGATCAATATTGTGTTATAGCTAGTGAAATCATGGTTCAGTAGCTGATCACAACTTGGGGTTTTGCAAACATTCGCCAGTGAAACGGACATCCATTCGCAACACATCGTTTTTCTGCGTCAGGCGGCCATCGAGGTTCGCGGCCGTGATGGACACACCACCAGTTGTGGTGGACAGTGGGGGAACTCAGAGCGCTTGATTTATATGGCGAGCTGGGTCAATATTAACCAACCAATAATGGGGGATGATGACCAACCATGATGGGGGAAACAATGGTTAATGATAGGGGAACCAGGGTCAAAACCCCGTACCCCTGGTTCCCCCATCATTAACCATATTAACCATGGTACTCCCCATTATTGTTGGTGGTTATCCCCCATTATTGGTTGGTTGACCCATGGCCATATGGGTATCATCGGCAAAACAGCAGTATCATGATGAGTAAAGTGGTAAATGATTACAATTCACCAAGAATACTAAGGAACAACTAACAACAAGCAACCAGCAGTGAGTGCGTTCGAACTACTTGTTTATGACCATTTAGAAATGATTAATGATCATATATGGTCATTCATGGATTTTTTTCCAACATGATCGTGTTTCTTTATCAGCCAGGTCATTATCTGTTAACCAGCTGATTAACAATCAATACTGTTGATGGAAGAAATCCTGCACCACTTTCATAGTCCACATCCCCTAGGAACCCCAAATCTTAATATTGAAGTATGTGCTGGGTTCATGCCGGACATGAAATCTGTCAATGGAGAAAATCCTGCACCACCCACCTTGCTACCACAACATTGAGATTAAGGGGTTGCAGGGGTGTCCTCACACAAGATTGCTTGGGATGCCCATCTGGGTGGTGCAGGATTTCCTCCATCAACCCTACCAGCACTGGCCATTGTATTGGCATTTAGAACTATTCTTGAGCAATATCAACCAGTCTTGGCAATTCCTTTTACCAATATTCATCAACCATTGTTGACCTTTGTCAACCATCAGTATTGAACTAATCATTATGAATTCACCCTTTTTGTTAGGAAATATCAATACTGTTAGCCATCATTGACTGTTGTCAACCACTATTAAGCAAGCATCATTCTTAACCATAAGTTGATCAGTGTTGCCTATTACAGTGTATCAACCATCTTCAACCACTACTAGCCATCAGTATCAACCATCCATCAATTATTACTCACCATTGAAAATAGAATTAAAAAATAGCCCAGATTTATTCTAGAAATAGTTGAATATCAGCCATTTATGAGATATCACCACAAATTGCTTCAAATCTATTAGCCCAGTGTCCCAATACGATATCATCAACCATCAATCAATTCCATTAATTCATCAAATGGGCCTAACCATTATCGAATTCATTGACCTATTGAGAATAATCATTATCAAGTATTACTCATCTATCAACCACTATCACCCTATTAATCAAACCCTTATGAACTGTTTGTCAACCATGAGTTGACCTTTCTAGCCATTATCAACCATCAATCACTATCAACCACTATCAACCACTATCAACCACTATCAACCACTATTTACCACTACTGACATCTACTAATCAATATCAGTCAGTATTAATGACTATCAATCACTATTATCCATTATCAACGGCTATTAACCACTATCAACCACTATTTATATTTGTTCATCACTATCAACCACAATTATCCATTTTCAACCTCTATCAACTTCTGTCAACCGCTTTCAACCACTATGTACCACTATTAACCTGTACGAATCACTATAGACCACTAGTAACCACTATATACATCTACTAATTACTATCAATCATTAGCATCCACTATCAAGCACTATCAACCAGTATTTACCATTACTAACACCTTCTAATCACTATCAGTCACTATTACTGGCTATCAACCACTATTCTCCACTTTCAACCACTATCAACCACTATCAACCACTATCAACCACTATTTAGCACTATTAACTTGTACGAATCACTATAAACCACTAGGAACCACTAGTAACATCCACTAATCACTATCAGTCACTATTAATGATTATCAACCTCTATTATCTATTATCAACCGCTATTACCCACTATCAACCACTATCACCTACTATTTGCATCTATTCATCACTATCAACACCTACAAATCACTATTAACCATTACTTACAATTATCAACCATTATCAACCACTATCAACCATCATCAACCATTATTAACCACTATCAACCATCATCAACCATTATTAACCACTATCAACCACTCTTAACCACTATCACCATGTACTAATCATTATTCACGACTATCAACCACTATGACTAACTATCAACTGCTATTAACCATTCATCAACCCCAGTTTCCCGTCTGAAAAACCCATTGCAAAACGGTGGAGGTACATCGAGTTCCAACTCCTTGCGCAGCCCTGTGATGTGCCCAAGCAATCGCCCCTGGCCATCGTGGCAGGCCGACACTCCTTGCAAGCGGTTAAGCAACCCGTGGTGAGGTCGGTCATATGGCGCCTTGCTATGGGTTAACCTATGGCGATATCATGGGTTGACGGTGAACTACAGTTTTCCAATACCAAATCTATGATAATAGCTTAATCATGGTGGTTCATACATGTGGTCAATAAACCATGGATTAACTATGGCTTATCATGGGTTGACTATAGTTATCAAGGTGGTTAATAAATGTGATCAATAAATCACCCATACCAAACTATGGGTTCTTAAATCACTACCTAGCTAGTAATTGATGACTTTATTGTGATGGTTTGTACTATGGTTGGATTTACTATGGGTAATGAAATCAATACTTGTTATATGGGTTAACAATGGTTGAATACCAGTTAACTACCGGGGATAGGCAACGTTTATGAGGTTATAACTAACTATGGGTTCTGAAATAGATTGCAACCAGTTTGTTTGGCTTCAAAACTAAATTGGGGCTATGGGATGCAGCTAACTTCTGAGGTTGCTAAGTCTTGACTGTCCTACGATGATTTACAACCAACTTCGGGGTGGTGATTACATTGACTATGCTTATAGGACATGACTATGGTACCCTTGTTGTGGTATGGTGAACTGTCAGAAAATTGTAATATCTGCTGTGGGTGTGCACCCATTTTCGCCCCCCAACGTCAGGGTGCAGCCGTGACGTGCAGGTCCCGTGCGAGTGAATGCTGAGACGGAGCTCAGGGAGTTCATGAGGATTGATATGGGTCGGTCCGGTCTCCCAGTGGGAGTCCCAATCCAGAGATGTACATGTGGCGCGTTGGGTCGAGCAGTTCACCAACCAACCAATGGTTAGAAATAGCTGGTTAATGGTTAATAATAGGGGATAATAAGCAACAATACTAGGGGATATACCAGTTATATATGATTAATATCCATTAGTAATGATTCATAATAAGGAATGAGTAACAATAGTAGGGGATATACCAACTATTTGGTGGCTTGCAATGGGTCAATATTAACCAACCAATAATGGGGGGTATTAGCCAACAATGATAGGGAAAACAATGGTGAATGATAGGGGAACCAGGGGTAGAGGGTTTTGACCCACGGCCATGTAGGTGTTTCTCAAGTCATAGGGGTACCCCCAACTCATCCGTTGTATGTAAACCATTCATGGTACTACGCCTTCATTTTTGGGGATCCATATATATTTTGAGAAACCAACATATGGTTATATAGGGGACCAACTCGGGGATTATACCAACTATAGGGGATATATCAACTACAGGGGATATACCAACGAGGGGATAATGCCAACTATAGGGGGATATTAACCAATCTAATAGGAGATATACCAACTATCTGGAAATGTATCTGTTTCCAATTACATTGGCTGAAAATGTCTAGATGTTCCAAATGCACGTGAATGCATATGGATATGTGCCAAAATAGTGGTGCCCTCAAAACCGATAGTTCCGTAGTAAAATGAGATGATTTTGGTTTACTAGTGGCATTATTGTTATTGTTATTGAGGGTTATTGTTTCCCCTAGTGGGTTATTGTTTCCCCTAATGGTTACTAGTTGGTGAACTTAGTGGGTTATTGTTTCCCCTAGTTTGGCACTAATCAGCGCTCAGTTCTTAGCACCTCTGCTTCCAGGTGCTTGAGGGAGATTGTCGCTTGGCGCGGGGGGCCGGGGACTACCGCTCAGATGTTGTGGAATATGGTGAAGGGTACCTGGTGAGCATATGGCTATGGTTAATGGTGAGATGTACTTAAGCATCTGGATACTCAATGCGGTTTAACCGCTATCTCAGATGTTACATGGTTATTATGTTTCTGATCGTATGTATACCTTAATGAATATACAAAGTGCGTTGCATATATTTTTTTGAATGTTTATGCTTGTATGTGTACATTGATTTATATATAGATAGTCTTTATTCGTAGATGCACACATGTACATATGTATATGTATATATAGACACAAGCATGCGATATATATGTCCATATATATGTGTATATTCTTGTGTGTATGTATGTACCAATCAGGCAGGGCCTCTGAATATGTAGGTATGCATGTATATGAATATATATATATATATATAGGGACAATCATGATTTGTTCCGTTAATCCATACTCTATGACATGTAAATATCTTTGTTTCAGCCGTTTCTTGACACTGCTGACCTTCGTTGCACCATATCGGTTTTGTCCCATCAACCCTGGTTTTTGCCAGTCACCGGCGGCTTCCTAAACAAATACATAGACAAATGGATACATATGCGTATATGTCTTTGTATATGTACATATAGATAGACATGTATGTAGGATGTATACATATAAAGGGAGAGGCGGGTTGCATGTCAATGCCGGATTTGTTGGACTTCCTCATGCAGGATTTTTTGAGCAACGAAGAGAGAGAGAACGATGATACCAAAGAACAAACTACCAAACTCATAAGATTACCTATTACCTATTATGATTTTGGGTGATTCTACCATAGTGGCAATTACCTATTACCTATGTTATGTTTACCTATTATGATTAACATCCAGATTACCTATTACCTTGATGGCACAAAACGACAAATTACCTGGTTGTGGGTAGCACGCTGCAACAGTCATAGAATCATCGTCACTGTCTCAGTAGAGATCATCCGTCTAAACAGCGCTGGACTGGAAGCCCCAGATTTTTGGACATTCTTGATGCCATCAGGTACCATCCTCTTCTGGTATATCCCAAATGACTAACATAAGGCCCAAACAAGCCACGATGCGCATGATATTCCCAATGCATGCTGGAATGCTGGTTGTCAGCGCCCCGCGATGTCAGCAGTGGGTCCATTTATGGTGTGCCCTCTGGCGTTTTCCTGATCAGAGGCGGGTTTCAGCATAGCCAGCGCTTGGTTTGGCCACCCCCGCGTCACCCGGCCGCCACTAAGCTCTCGGATGTCATCGATGACCCGGTGGGACGACAGAGAGGGCAGCTTTCCAGACGAAGATGGTGACCCGCCGAGGGGTCAAGTGCCAGGTTGGTTACCAGGTGAGATGGAAACCATCGTATCACCATAGGCATCACCATCGGTAGGTATCATCAAAGATCACACCAGATTGGTATCACCAAGGTATAACCCAGCAGAAGAATCTACAAGAACAAAGGCATGACCATGGATCTATGGAAACAAACTTGTGCACGCCTTGGAATCGGCCATTCCTTGGTAATTTTGCATGGTCAATCCGGGATGCGAGATGTACCAAGCAAACGCAGTGATCATGTCTTGATGTACTTCTCTTCATCCATGCGCAGGTAGCTCTCTTTGTTTCTTGTCTCTGCTTGGTGGTGCCGAAATCACACGAAGTCGGTTGAGGCTCACGTGTGAATGAAATCTCTTTGTGGTAAGGATTTTTCCAACAGCCAGCCGGGTACTGGCTAGTCTCTCAGTGGGCATAGCTTGGATTCGAATAAGCAGAATATCGTACCACTAGTATCATACCAGTTGGTGGTTTAAGCACTTTCTACTATTCTTGATATCTGGAATGATTGGTTGACCATCAGATTTTTGAGATGGCGCAACAAAGCACCTGGTATCAGTGGTAACCAGCAGCTTGCGTCCATAAGGTGATTCAATTTTCCCCCCTGTGAGGGTACCACAACTGCCACCACCACTTCTCCAGGTAAGTCACTGTAGACTTAGTAGACTTTATTAACAATAGCTAGTATAATAGTCGCATGCTGTCGCATGCCGTGGTTCATTGACAAAAACCATCGGGACTACCAACCAAGCCTTGCAGGCTTCGCCAGTTGATGGCAGTGCATCACTTTCACATCCGTTGTTGGTGTTGATGGATCCTTTCACTATGGGTCAGTGTTAAACCATTCTTATTCACCAACCATCCTTGATTTTGGTCTGATGGTTGATGATCTCATAAGCCAACATTGGTATTGGTATTAGCCCTTCTTCATTATAGTTCATATTGTTTCCAATACTCAGCTGGTTTTTGAGTCATGATAAGGACAACTTGCAGCCTATATCAACCAATGGTATCGAAAGTGTTATGTTTGGACTTCTTATCTTCTATGCTGGAAGAGTCCTGAGCTTGACCCATGACTAGTTGATAGCCTGTCCTTGGTTGTGGTTTTGTCATCGTTTGACTTTAGGGTAGATCGAGATTGACAACCCTTTCCCAACCAGTGTGGGGTTCATTTTCTAAACGCTGACACGCTTTAGTAATATTTGAGAGGTAAGTGGTATTCAGAAATGACACATGGGGGTTTCTCAAAATATGGGCACCCTGAAAATGATTAGTTTACTATTCTAGATGGTCAAACAAGGATGATTTGGGGTTACCTCTGCAGAAACCCCCATATACAGAAGCAACTTAGTATATCCGACTGTCACAATCACATCGTAGGAAGCAGCCCTGACAGGTACATTTGTGTGGAAGTCATGCGGCTAATCTGTGGTCGGACAACTCAGTGGGGAATTTGTGGTTGCCAGTCCTTCCTAACTAGCTACAGAAGTTGCCGCAAGAGCAGCAAGAGCAAAGGGAGTCGGAGCAGCAACAGCAGGAGTAGCAGTTGTAGGAGTGGGACTAGGAGTAGTATTGTCACTATCAGTATTAGTGGTGGTGGTAGTCATCTTGGATCCAACCATCATTGCTGACGGCTGCGAATCAAACAGTCATTCTCGCTGAATCTTTGTTCCAGTGGCTTAGCCGTTTGACGCTTCAAGCACTGTTATTGGCGTACAATCAACAGACCATTTAAACACCTGCTTGGCTTGCTTGGCTTGCTTGGCTTGCTTGGCTTGCTTGCCTGCTTGCCTGCTTGCTTGCTTGCTTCCTTGCTCGCTCGCTCGCTCGCTTGCTATGGTGGAGTTGTTTTATCTTGGATAGGCGTAGCTAGTTTGAATCTGATGTGTCAATACAGCCATAAAGAAACCAATCATTATTTGCGACAACTATTAGTCATATTTTCCGACCACCTTGGTCATCACATTTGACATCGACCAAGACATAGACAACCACTCAGATTGACAATTGTAATCCTCGTGCTAGACAAAATTCTGATGACAACCATATGAAGCAACCCAAGGATGATCAACTATGTGCCGTTGTATTTTGATATTTCTTGCCTTTGTATCAATAATTTTCTACCCGTAGTACTCATTTTTACCAACCATTTGCAAAGCTATCCACTTATTTAACCTTATTTGTGATTACAAAGCAAGATTCCACGACACACGATGCTATACCCATATTCCCATATCACATACCCTTCTATCTCGGCAACGTGATACCGAACGTAGATATAGTATTTACCCATGTATGTCGTTCCATCATCAATTACTTTCATTAATCATTGATTGTATGGTAATCGGTAATCGGTATTATTCACATTTATCAGCCATGCTATATTTGCTGTTCAGAACCATTAAGCGCAATTATCTACCATCATTTACATCATTATGTCCCAGATTATATGCCCATTTACCATTGATATATGCTAGTACAAGTACTATTGATCAATTCCTATCATTAAGCATTAATTGTGGTTATCAACCACCCGGTTATTCACCATCATCATGGACCATAACGATGTACCATTGAATATGATTAGCCGCGAATCGGAGAGCATTACCACCATTATATGCAATGATTAATCATTACTTACTATCATTATAACAATCATTGCTTTGCCATCACTTTTTACAGTTATCGTACACACACACACATATATATATATATATAAGTAAATGAATAAATAAATAAAAATAAATAAATAAATAAATATATATATATATATAATACATACATATACATAGACATATTATCGATGTTCATAACTAACCATCATATAGGTGTGAGCAGCCTGTACCCCAGCTGTTCACATCCCAAACATGACCAAACTAGTCGGTTCGCAGTTGGGACGTTCATCCATTAATTTTTGACTACATCTGGTCGTGCCTCATATAGTTTCCATTGGTATAGCAATACATATTCATCATTGACCATTATGTACAAGCTGTGTGTGGGTATGGTTGCAGTGCCATCATGTAGCATTGTTATTTGCTGTCATTGATTACTCTCATCCCACACCATTCTATGGGTGTTATACCATAATATGCCATCAATAACCAGAGAATATCATTCACTACTAACCATCATATATGGGCCTTGATAATGCCATTCTATGCCACGATTTATCACTAACTATTCTATGCCAGCCATCCTACCAGTAGATTCAGGTAAAACCATCAACTATTCACTTTATGCAAGCCATCATCCCATTAAATTTGGTATAGCCATTGTAACATGGCTTTTGACCATGGATAACCACCCTGGGTATGCCATTCGACTGGGTCTGATCTTCACCGTTCACGGGTGGCCGTTCCGAAACAGGAGCTGCGCCCGGCCAGGTGCCAACTCCTTGGATTGCAAGGCCCTGGACCAGCCGGACATGCCGCCACTGGACTGGGGCCACGTTGGGATCGGCGATCCGGAGATCTTTGATGCGTACATTTGATGGGTAATTAGTGGTTGGTTGATGGAGAATAATGATCAATAATAGGGGACAACATACAACAATATAGGGGATATACCAACTATTTGGTGGTTTCTCAAGCCATAGGAACCCCCAAAAATGGTGGGTTTATTATTATCAATGGTTTGAACAGGATGTTTTGCGGGTCGGTTATTTTGAGAAACACACATTTGATGGGGAATTGGTGGGTAGTTGATGGTGAACTGATGGTGAATTGGCGCTGCTTTGATGGATCATCGATGGTGAGTTGATGGTTCAGTGATGTGCAATTGATGCAACTACAACTATTTTTAATGGTTAAATGATGGCCACCTGTTGGTAAATGACCTTTTGCAGCCAGTCCCAACCGTTAGTAACAGGTATTAACGATTGTTGACCATTGTACTGATTATATAACCATTACTAACCATTGTGAGCCAGTTGTTTTACCGATTAATATGGTCCACCAGCTGTACTTGTTAATAAACATTGTTTCAACTATATAGTTAAACAGAAATAGTGAACCAATCTTGTCAACAAACATTATTTCAACTACTTAAGTATAAAATAAATACTTAACCAGTGCCATCTACATATCCTTCTATCTACCTCTCGCTGTCTTCATTTAGACATGGTAAATTTGGCCTCCAGGGTCAGCCGCGTGTCACTACGTGAACGCACAAAACCACACGCGCACACAGCAGCATGTTGAGATGCAGATGTGCATCGAATATGCTTCTGTTTTCAGTTCAAACAGGACCAATGCCAACAACTCCACTTCAAAGAAGTCTAAACCGGTGGTGGTCTCTGTCTCTCTCTCTCTCTCGTCCGCTCTCTATCTCTAATTTCTATATCTATCTCTATCTCTGTCTCTAAACCATGATTGACCAATACTTACATCAATCATGATTAACAGTCAATCCTTATGAACCATGCTTAACCCATACATAAATGGGTGTTTCTCAAAATAGGGACCCAAAAAATAGATGTTTTTTTTCTACAATTGATTAAACATGGATGATTTCGGGGTACCCCCATTTTGAGAACCCCCACATCAACGTACGCCAAATCATCCTGAGCAGCCATTCATAGTACTAAACCAAGCATTTTTTTGGGGTCCCTATTTTGAGAACCCCGACAGACTAGGGAACCCCGAGAAATCAACGTACATGGAAAAGGCTGGCTTACTACTATAATGGTTACGATTAGATGATTTTGGGGTACCCCTATGACTTGAGAAACCATCATTTTCCATAAACTAACCACATCAACCAGCCACATCGTCAAAGGTTCACACATGAATCACAACCAGCCGTGGCGCATCCGTCGTGGGTCGTCATCCGTCAGGAGTGGGTCGTTTGTTTGTCGGACGAGCGCGTGGCGCAAGCAGTGTGCCCCGAGATGGTGGGATGCCGAGAGAACGTGGAACGCAACGGTGGTAACGGTGGCATGTGGCTTAAGGGTGGATGGTTAAGAATGAACAGGCTTAATGAACATTGGGTAATGAATGTTAATTGGTTGTTAGTCAATGATAGTGGTGAATGATTGTTAGAGAACATGGTTAAAGAAGATGGTCAATGAGTGCTAATGCATGTTAATAGAGAATTAGTAATGGATGTTGGTCAATAGCAAGGTCAATGGTGTCAACAACAGCGGATAATCATGATGTTTTATGCTTAGTCCTGGTTCTTGATGGCCAAGAATGGTCGATCGTGGCAAATGATGATTACTGATGGTTCATGATGCTGAATACTGCTAAACCGAGGGCAAACCTGGCTCTTGCATGGTTCATGCTTGAGAACTTGTTGAAAATGTTGGTCCATGGCTTGTTCGGCGATCTTCACGCTTCATGACCATCTGGTTCTGGTGGCCTTTCCGACAGAATTCTTCTGAGTATGCCTTACTAGATTATGAATGTTGAAGCGAAGATGTGGTTGCCCCAAAATTGGATACCCCCAGAGTTTCCCCGCAGGAATGGCAACTTTTGGGCGGTTTAGGGGCACCCCCATGGCTATACGGCCAGTTGGCGAGGATAATCCCAAGCCCAAGTGAAGGTGTTGGAAACATGGTGGGTCGGCCACACTGTTCTCAGCTTGAACCCCCTCCTGAGGCGCACCTGCAAGACAAGAGCATTGATGAGCTGACCAAGTTCATCGACGGTGGCAGCAAGAAGGGCAAGGCCATGGCCGCGAACGCGCATCGAAACGCGCTGCGCGGGAAACGCAGCCGTGTGTTGTCAGCGAAAAACTGTCATGGCAGCTCTGGCGATTTGGCACAGGCCAAGAAGAAGAAGGGCAAGGAGGCTGCCACTGGGGGAGCTGTCACTGAGGGATCATGGGAGCCCATGGGGAACCGGCCGCAACCAGCTGTAGAATGACAATGCTTTCAGTAGTCTGGCAACCTGAGATCGTGACCACTGAAAAGATCATTTTGACATCCATTCTCTGCAGAAAATGGGGCCGTTTGCATGCATGCAACAGTTGGATACAGTTGGTTCATTATGGCTTTGACCTGCTTTAAGCAACATCAACACATCACCACCAGAAGGATGAGATCGAAGACTTGTACTAGCTATCCTCCGGCTAGCTTCTAGCTATGAATTAACCACAGCTTTGTTACCAACTTTCCCCATATCATATATCTATCCCTTACGGTTCCCATGTACTTCGTCAGGAGGAGGAGCGGCCCATCCCCGAACCACCGTCCAGAGCGGTGATGCCTGAGGCAGGGCATTGCTGACTGCGTGCTAGTCATAGTAGGCTATGGCTCAAGCAGTTACCCAACCAATTTCATGGGGGATAATGACCATCAATAAAAAGGGAAACAATGGCCAATGATAGGGGAACCAGGGGTACGGGGTTTTGACCCACAGCCAAACCAGTTCAAACAAGTCAACCAGTTCAGTGGTTAGATCAGTAAACAAGCTTCTGAGAAGTAGCAAGTTTCATGACCATCAAGGGCACATATTTATACAGCGTATGTATGTACAAATCATGTCTGTAAACTAGCAATCACTTTGACGAACTTACCAACTATGGCCACGATTTCTCGAATCATTAAACCATCAGCAAACACGAATTGACTTTGCTAAAGGTTTGCGAGAATTGATCGTCGTTCTCATTAATCACGAACCATTATTCTGGCGACAATCATTCGAGCAGCTGTGAAATGTCATTTCCAACTACGGTGGTTTGGTTTTATTTTCCCGAATGATTTGGGATCATGATTCTGTTATTACATGGGTGGATCAGTACCAAATATGCAGACCATCCATTGTCTGCCATTATCCTAAACCGCAAACTCTTCACTTTGGTAAGAAAACGGCCACTTTTGAGTGTGCGACATTTGTGGACACCGCGATAAGGCCAGGAAAGGGCACATGTGCACATCCCATGGAAGATTCTGTTCATTTTTTGAAGGTTCACCCAGGGCTACAGGATTTCGACCCACCGAGACCTTTAGGTATGACCTGGAGTCCGAAGATGTCACCGATCGGCTGCGAGTCCCTGTATTGCAAAGCTTGTACATTCGTTAAATCTAACAGTTCGCTGGCTCGAAAATCTACCATGTTTTACAAAGAGACCTCGGAAAATCACAATGTTTTGTAGAGAAACCCTGGGAAACCATCAGCAATTTGTGGATTTTCTAGCCAAGCTATGTTGGATTACCAGAGGCTACCCATGGCATTGCCATAGCATCCCATAGCTTCGCTGGGTCACACTGCTGCAGGGCACACGCTGGCAGCTGCCTTTGGGCTGGATGGATCAGGCGTGCAGAATTCCTTGAGTCGCAAGCTCTTGATCGCGGGGAAATGATGCGGCTAATGGTTGGTCAATGGCTTGGCTTATCAATGGTTAATACTTGGATAAATGATAGTTAAAATGGTGTTTACATGATGGTTCATAATGATTTCAGGTCGTGGTTCGTACTTGTTGATGTGGACAACGGCCAGCAAGAATTAATCATTGATGGTTCGTGATTGGCCATGAGGATTGTTATCTATCCTAAATAGTGCTTAATAATGGCCACCACCAATGGTTGATAATGGTTCTTCATGGTTGAAAGTAGGGTAATAGCCGACAATCCGGGGGGGATGATGACAATGGCAAAATATGGGGATGTCCATGGGATATACTAAGCACATCTAAGCACCACAGTAGGGAAACTACTATTGTTTGGAGGTACATACAGTAATCTATGCAGTTATGAATCAAGTATGGACCAATACTTGGACGTCGAAGCACCTTTTCAGACCAGCTTCCATATTCAGTTTCAGTGTACGCAGCGTGAGGACCACCTTGTACCAAAGAGAAGTACTGGGATAAGAAGATAGTGACCATCTGTTCGATGGAATTCTTCGTGGTTTCGATGGTGTCATTGCATGCTTTGCGTGGGCCACTACTTCGCTTGGAGAAATACTCATCATGTGGGGTTTCATGTGTTTGATCAAAAGGCAGCCAGGCGGACTTAGGACGATTCCTGTTTGAATCATCCAGGTTTGTTGGGGGTAGAAGCATCAAAACACATACGCGGGAGACGTCTCACACCACGAGAGCTTGAGTTGATTTTTCGAGGTACATGGGGGTGTCGGCAAATGGTGTGATTTGCCACAGAGGTGGGGGTTTCATTCTTAAAAAAGGCTATTCTACGAGCACGGCCATAGCACCATGGTACCCCATCCTGCTGACAGATTCTTATTCTTCCATTCGCCCGGTGCTTTGTAGCTTATTATCATGGGAGGGTTATGATCAACATGGTGGTTTCTCAAAATAGGGACCCCCCAAAAATGGTTGGTTTATTACTATAAATGCTTATTGTTGGATGATGTGAGCGTACTCCTATTTTGCAAAATGACCATATCATTTGTTGCTCATTATCACATTGTTGCCTCTTATATCATTTGTTGCTCATTATCATACTGTTGCTCATTCTATCTATCTTTTTATATTTCTTTATACATATATATATATAGTATATCTCATCGTTATCATTCGTTGGCTCATCATTTTGATTCATCATTGGTACCTGATGATCATTGGAGGCTTTGACCTGATGCCAGGGTGAAGACCTGGCATTTCACTTGCGATGTTGGAAAGAGCTGGGTGAGTGCCCTTGGCAGCACGGCTGGTGAACGGCTGGTCACTCACCCAATGGATTGCACTAATTTGATGAAACCAGCCGTGCCCAACCTTATGGAACGAACCTCATGGCTGGGGAGGGTTAAATCGGGTCATGCGAAGTCAGCAGAGTGACTCCACCAGCAGCACGGCTGGTGATGGTTAAATCGGGTCATGCTAACTCCACCAATGGATTGCACTAATCCGGAACTTCGTTTCATGCTGGTGATCCGCAACGATTCCCCGTTGATGCCAAGCGGTCAACACTCCGCCTCGGTGGGGGGGAACACGACGTGGCTCTTCACTGGGTACAGGGAACGATCATCAGGGCTGTAGACCTTTCTGTTGACTAACGACCCTTCTGCAGATGTTTGGGATTTTGAGGCAAGGCCGTTACTAAACAAAGCACGTTACTAAACAAAGCAACATCGTGTCGTCATCATCCACCACCAACCACCATCATCATCGTCGTCATCATCATCATCATCATCATCGTCGTCGTCATCATCATCATCAGCATCCCCATCATCCCCATCAGCATCCTTATGCCCAAAAAGCCTCCTGTCTATTTGGGAAATACCTGTAAACGATGCAAACTAGCTGGTGGTTGGTTGCCTTCCGGGGTAGACCCTGCAGCGCCATGTGCAACCCTTGGTTGTTGATGCAACTATTGACAAGTGAGCGTTTGAGTGTTTATGGAGTATTTGTATCCACCTAATGCCGGAAGATAAGATATATTATGATGACGAGTGGCAGTATGCCAAGAATGGTGGCGAATAACGGACTATCATGGTCAAAACGGTAAATTGGATTACACTAGGGGTAATGACCTGAAAGTCGAACATTATTCGCCAATTGCCTGGTCGATCCAAAACTGCTGGAAGCTGTGCAACATTACCTCCGTTGGTTGCGTCAAACCATCGATCACCAACACCATGGCATCCCAACGACATCCCGGTAGCCCTGAACGGTTCAGATTTGAGTCCAAGTCCGCTGAGTTCCACAGGATTGGCAGTCTCGGATGCAACGAACGATAGATATTTGTACACACGTGGGCATGTATATACACCTATTCATGTACGTATTTTTTGTGTATGCAATTCCTTGGAAACTTGTTGAAGTACTTGTTTACATTCCATTCTGAAATACAGGCATATGCAAAAGCAGTTGCATACATATATATATATATATGTGACATATGTATATGTGACACATATATATATATATATGTGATATATGTGTACAGGCATGTGTTTACATACACCATATCTACCTACCTACCCATCGTCCCGCAAGTGACGGGCTCTCCAGGTGCGAACTCACTGCAGTGAACGAGGCACCGGGAGCATTGAGCCTCTCTGAAATGATGGGAGGTCAATGATCAGTTGACTCTGCGGAACCCAGCTGGTTGCTGTATATGGCCATGGGTCAATATTAACCAACCAACAATAGAGGACAATAACCAACCAGTTTATAGGGAAAACAATGGTTAATGATTGGGGAACCAGGGGTGCAGGGTTTTGACCCACAGCCATATCTCTGTAAGTCATCGCTATTTCAAGCTGCCTAGCCAACTTTAGTATCTGCATCATGCTTGATTTTCAAATTAGCTGCATTGCCAACCCTGTATCTGAGATTCGCACTGAGATACATTCCCCCTAGGGGGCAAATGTAATGCGCGTTCTTTCCCTTCTTCTGATTTGGGTGCCTAACCAAGGGAAGGTATGGAAAGCCCAAACAGCTGACCATGGCTCGACAGAGACAGCCCTGCACAATGTTTACCTGGGACATTCGCATCATCGAAAGGTTGTCTTTAGAGATGATAGACCTGCGAGCTGGGATTATTCTCAAATGGGAAAAAATGGATTTGAACTCTGGATACAGTAGGTGAAGCTTTGAGATTTTGAAAGCTCAACCTGGTTGAAACCCTTTTGGGGCTGCAGAGACTTCATTATTACTGGACTGATGGGAACAACCTGTGCCTTTGTCTCCTACCAATCATGATTAATAAGTTTCCTCGAATGCATTGAGAAATGGTGGTGATTAATTAATCTATATAGTTCCAGAATGATACACAATGCTTCCCCTTCTTGCAGTATCCCCTTTTCGATCAGGGATCATCCAACCCTATCAGATGATTGATGTTGGTTGCTTTTAGGGGGTGCCTAGTGACCAGTGTCATCCTGCATGGGCACACCTGGCTTTCCAGACACAAAGAGACCACCATGGATGTCTATTAGAATCTTACTGATGTTAGAACATATGTATATATATATATATGACTACTAGTGATGCCTGGCCGGCTGCCCCTGCTGCCAACGGTGAAGGACAAGTTACTAGTTGACATGTTGTGATGTCCATCTACCGAAACCACATGATATCTGGACTGGACTACTTACCACGCCAAACCTACTGTTCTCACCATGGGAAAAGCCCACATCCGGGTGGCTCAACAAAATGACTGCCAAAGCTATTGGCCAGTTGGTTGTGTTAATAAGAAACACTTGGGTGTGTAAATGTAGATGAAGCTCTCTCTCTCTCTCTGTCTCTCTCTGTCTGAGTATACATGTGCATGTACGTATATTTTGCATGTATATACACACATGGTATACATTTATTCATAGATACTGCGGCTTCCACTAGCGTTGACGCAGAATGAATGATCATTTCCAGATATGTAGCAAAAGACAAGAACATTGTGAGACCTCAGCCATGTGAATCATCGATATAGTGCTGGGTGTCAGTTGACCCACTCTATTTCAAAGATCTCCCCACTGGCACACTAGTCACCAGATCACCAGTTCTTTGTGTGTCCATAACATTTCATCAGTGGTCATGGCACCCCATTGACTATGACACACACACACACACCCAAGACTCCCAGCGATAGCAAAAAGAACTGTGCAATAACATGCAATATCATGGTGACCAGGTTCGACTCAAGTCTCAATCATCATTCCCCCACTTGAAAACTGAGTGGTAAGATAGACCGTTGAGACCTTGGTGATCAGTTTTCAACCAGCTGATATCCAGTTATCTCATCAGTTGATAACCAGCTTGTTGATA
>VSDK01015185.1:130321-153726 GCA_009767595.1 Symbiodinium kawagutii
GACTTGGTGAACAGTTTGTAAGATATTGGTTAGTCATATAACGGTAAATTATGATTTCTCAAAATGGGTGTAGCTCCAAATCATCCTTTACATTCATCATTTCTTGCAATAAACCAACCATTTTTTGGGTCCTCTCTTCTAAGAAGCCCCGAATGATCATGGCTGATACTGGGACCCGGTGCTGGGTCCGTTTCTGCCAGGTGAACAAAGGAAACCTGGTCTTCGAGCTACTGGTTCGGCAGAAGGATTGCTCAGCCCGGGGCCCTGAGATCGGCCAAGATCACTGCTGCAGGCAGCTCATTGATGAATTTATGGGGATTTTCCGGGGTATCCTAGGCATTTATAGATATTTTTAGGGTTTTTTATATGGGTATCTCAGCCGATTGGCCGGAGAAGAACTCACCATGATTGGTTGGTGGTTTCAGTTGATGATGTGGAACTGTTGCTAGTTGGGATTGCTCCTGATTGACCAGCATAGATCTGGGAAATGACCACATGATTCCACATGATCATATGATGGGGTAAGTAACCAACCATCAGTAGATGTTTAGTCATTCTTCATAAGCACTATATATAATAGTATGTCGTGGGGGAAGTTCACCCCAAAAATGTCGGTTCAGGTGGTTCAGGGCTGTCGCAACTTTTGGGAAACAGCCACGGGTTTGTACTGGTCAATGGCAGGTCAATGGTGCTTCCCAAATCAAAAGAAGAATCCTTTGCGGATGGTTGGGGGCTAAGATACTTCCATAGCCATATCACATGTGACCACCCGCCAAAGTTCAACACTGAGCCTGGTGAACATCCTCATGAACAGACTAGTCCATGTGTGAACGCCTATAGCTTTGGTGCTAAAACCTTCAATCCAATCTTGAAACCCTCGAAATTTTGCTGCAGCGCTATAGCTGTCTAAAGACTGCCCTTGGTTGAAAAGTTGCCGGAGGTCCGGAGGTGATATTGCCGGCAGATAGAGGTTTATGATGCAGGGATCCCGATGAACAGGCCGAGCATGTGTTGTATCAATTTCTTGTCGTTGATCCTGTCATTTGTGTGGCTATTTTCCTTTTTCTTTCTTCACTTGGCAGTGATGATCGAGGGATCCAAAAAGAGAGACTGAGGAAGAAGGAAGAGGGGGCAAGGTCACAAGATGGAAGGCTAAGGCTACGAAAAACAGGGATGCTCAGTATCCTCTAGGATCGATCGCTGGCTGTCCAGTATCACTTATCATGGATCGTCCTCAGCCGGGCCGGTGTTTCAGCGGAGGGTACCATGAGACCATTCCAACATCATGACTTGAAGACCTGGGAGACCTACACTATTTGGGGTGGGAGACAACCAGTTGATGGTAGTGACGAATACATGAACCTGTGATTGGTGATTGTTACCTTCATTCACCACTCTTATATAAGTCTTATACATTATCATTGTTGGTTTGGTGGTTAATACACCTACGTCATATGCTGATAGTTGACTGGTACAAGCCACCAACAAACATCAACACTTGTTGATTCCCATCAGTCAAGCAATTGTAGAAGACATCATTGGCCCACCCAACATTAAAATCAGTACCGAAAACGTTCGTCAACCAACATGAAACATACTGGGCATCAATCATCATCAACGGCCATTCTCCACCATCCACTGCGCTATGCGAAGCATCACCCATTTATAAATCAGGAGACAGCATCATAAGTTGGCCAAACGAATGTTGCAACCATGAATTCTGATAAGACAAACTGTAAACCACTATGTATTACCAACATGAAGCATACTGGTGACTCACTCACATGAACATCATCAATCCGTCAACCACCTTCAATGTGCCAGCATTGACCGCACTGGCCACTCAATCACATTAAGCACCATCGACACCACATCCACCACCATGATCCAGTGTCAATCTTCATCAATCATGAATTGTTAGCCACGAACAACGATCAACTATCAAATAACTTTTCACTATTGTGAACCATCAACGATTCACCAGCTCATTTTGCATTATTGTCCATCATTAGGCACTTTTACCGACCATTTTGCCACTAGCTATCAAGCATCAGTAGACAGGGAGGTGAGCCACGCACTTCCCGCTCTGCCCAGACACCTCCGCCCTTGCGGTTCTCGTCAGGTGCACCACAGGGGTGGGAGACATACACAAAGAATCCCACAGAATCACACAGATGTACATCATATGTGCCGCACATGCAGACATGTGTGATGATGTGTTTGAATGTACTTGCACATATCTATGCAGAAACACAGATATACAGAAACATCGAGGGGTATACCCTTAGGATCACGACAGACACACACAAAAGCATGATCAACAATACTCACTGAATAATCAACTTTTCTGACGTTCCTCTTGATCGAGTGAAAACACAGAACGATTCGCCGCATGGGACCAATTCTCGTCATCTTGATTTCTCTCCTTTCATTGCACCTGCTACCTTCCATCTCGACTTTGGTAGTCTCAAGTGGAAGATTGATGCAGTCATAACAGGTACCCTCACCATCCCACAACCACCACATTCTTTGAAGAAACTAACCATTTGAATGTACACTATCAATGGACAAGTCCATGTGAGTCTTTCCAAATGTCCTCCTGACAACCCCCGACCATGCTGATTGGTTCACGTTGGGGTTCAGAGTTCCACCACCAACGTGACGCGGTGCTTTTCTCAGGGCAGCATTTTTCATCCTTGGGTAGTGGAGTACTTGGATGTGCACCCCTACTTAGTAAGTGGTCACTGACCATGGTTTTTAGGGGTTACAACCTACCTTATAGGGCGTAACTCACCATGGTTATAACCCCAGCTGCACATCCAAGTATCTGGCTAGCTGAAGAGTGATTCAAACATTCCATAAGTCCTTTGGTAGAACCTGGCCAGCTGGAAAGTCTCGAAGTTAAGCTGGTTTCCCTGCAAGTTTTTGTGGTACCAGATGCCACCAGCCATTTCGGTAGGTCTACCAGACTGCCTGCAATCGTCAAGGGCTTGATCATGATGCTCCCCAATTGGTCATGACTATGACCTATGATCACAACTTGGGAGCCCATGGGCAACCTCACATCGAACAGCTGCTGATAGATCCGGCAGTGAATCACGAAAACTTTTGGTGCCAAATCACTAGCCATGAATCAACTGTAGGTGGTCTTTGCATATGGATCTCCTATCACGTCCATGGCTGTGGCTGGTTTTTGGGGCTTACGACTTACACACGGACAGCCTGGTACATACCCTACGGTACTCCCTAGGTCCACATGGTGGTTTCTCAAAATAGGGGACCCCCCAAATAATCCAGCTTCTTCACCCTTTTAGAATAGTAAACCAACTATAACTTTGGGGCATCCCCATGGCTTGAGAACCAGATAGTTGGTATATCCCCTACTATTGTTGCTGAACTTATCGCGTATTATGAACCATTCAAAACCATTGTCAACTACTATTAATCATTCTTACCCATCATTAACCATTCTTAAGCATCATTCACCATTCTTAACCATCATTCACCATTCTTAACCACCATTCACCATTGTTAACCATCATTAACCATGATTCATCTGCTTGAGAAACCACGACACATTGGCGTACGAAAACCGGACCCCCGAACTTCGCCGGAGCGTTCCAGCTCGCCAGGCCCCTGCAATCCCAACTCCCGAGTGGATATGTGGGCGGCCCCGGGGGACGGTCGCAACTGGTGATGTCCTCCTGTGGTCCGCACCAACGTGGGAGTGACCGCCAGCTTCGATGGTCTACTGCCAGACGGGCTCCTTATGCAGAGATATACATGGATTTATACAGGGATATATGGGGTATACACATGTACATGTATTTACATGGATAATCTTTGTTGGCCAAGATGATCAATGATGACTCTTTGAGCCTTGGTGGTTCCCGGTGAAGGATTGAATGTATGCCGATTCAAATGCAAACATGTGTGTTTGGAAACACGTAACGTATATTGTAGCGATTTTTCTAAGACACACACACATGTATACGTACACAAACTCCTACTGTATGTGATACGTTGAATTCCCAAATGTTCATGATTGTTCATATAAAATGAAAGGCTTTGGCTTGAGTTCATATGTCAGAGAACCGTCCCAAACATGACCCCCTTCTTCAAGTCTTATATTCAGAAAATCTACGAAGGCGTTCTGGTCCTCTGGCATTCCAGGTACCACATCTATTTGGTATGCCACTTTTCAATTTTGGTGCGCGACAAACAAGACATGCCTTCGATACCCATTAGCATTTTTCAATACCACCTGTGAATGCAAATGTTGGCATCAAGTGCATCAAATTTTAAGATCTTGAATCAGGAACACCTCCAAAGCAGACAATATGCGGAACACGTTGGTTCCAATGTGTTGCTTATGCGGTGGTATGCTACAGCCACATCAGCGTTGCGTAGATCCATAGCTGATGACAGATCTGCAACCAGCAGAGTCCATGTGGGTCGGTCCTTGCCACGCGGTTGCGAGGTCCAGGACTGTGCAGTGGGCACCTCTGGCCTGGTTCTTCGCTGTCAGTTGGCCGCCACTGGATCCATCGGAAAAAAAGAAACAGCGGCTATGAGGGGAAACAGCAAACCAATGTTGGTTATCTGAATGGTTTTTTATCCACTAAACCAATTAGGTTTGTTTAGTAGCCAACAGCTGGTTCTTTAGTAGCCAATCAATTTGCTTCTCTGCATTCAAATAGCGGATATCTATCATCATATACCTTGTCGGAACATCGACAAGCCCATGCTTATCATCATCTGGTAACGCCCTACTACGGCATTTGGCCAGCATGAAAACAGGTCGGTGGCATGTTGACCTGGGGAAGCTTGGGGGGCCTCCTCTTACAGCTCGGTAGGCGGTGTTCTTTCGAGGGGCCTAGAAACACACCTGGTGCTTAGCCAAGTTTCGGAGGCAGCACTTTGAACGTACGGCCAGTGGGTTGTCAGAGAAGAGCACAGAGAAAAACTGTGGATCAAGGATTTTTGGCCCAGCCATCAAGCTTTCAAGCACATCTCAATCAATAACCCAGCAAAAAATGATCATGAAATGATCATTTCACTAGGGAACCTGTGGGTTCACCCCTATGGATCCACATCCTAACGTGGAACCTCCAGCGTTTCGTCGTTGCGCCAGACCGAACCGGAGCTGGTTCAGATGCGTGTGGACGGTCGAGAGGAGCCTGTGATCCGCATGCGATGGTGTCCCGGCCCATCCATGGTATCCCCTTGCCTCAAAACGCCAACCATAAAAAGCTGGTGATCTCTCAACTGCCATGGCGGGCTTTCTCAAGCCATAGGGGACCCCTGAAAATGGATGGTTTGTTATCAAACATGAATAATCATGGATGATTTGGGGGTCCACTATTTTGAGAAACTCCCATGTCGGGGGTTTGGCGACAAAATTGTTGTTAGAATCATATAGAATCATGACGGTGACACTGTGTCACTAATTGTTGTTATTGGAGTCATGATCGTTGCCAATTGTTATTCTTCTCGAACGATGCAAAGTCCGAACATCATATTTTGGGTAGTCTCAGTGACCTGCGAGTTGGGAAAGTCAGCATTCAAGGGTTGGGACCGCATCAAGCTATCGACAAATCATATGGATGGTTAATGTTGAACCGTGGTAAACCCATGATTAGTGCTGGTTGATACAGATCAATGTTGGCCGATCATGGTTCATTGTTGTAAAGGGTCGTTGATGATGTTCAATGTCGGTGGACAGGCTCGCTAATAAAAAGCGGAATACTGTAGTTGGAGGTAGATGCGGGGAGATATGATGGGTACCACATACCATCGAAGTCATCCCAACAATTTGGTCATCCGAAAGGATAATGTTTGGTGAACAGTAGAGAATAGAGGGTTGGAACGCAAGTGCTGCGAACGAGCGTTGAATTTGCTGCTTGATCTTCCCAATTCATGGGCTCAGCCCCAGCAACTCAGGAACCACCAAGTCGTTGATCATGTCATGATGCGTCATCCCGGCAGGACGCTTGCTTTATGATCATGGGGGATTATGAAGTCTCATGATGACATAGCTGGTATCATCATCATGGCCTCATCCCAACATGATTCAAGAACGCGTACGTATTCTGGGCACGTGCAGCTATCGTTTGTTGGTCACATGTGTCCACCATTCTTCACTGTTCACCAAAGGGTGTCATCCTGTGTGGCTACTACTGCTTATAATTTCCTATGATTAACCATTATTAGTGGTCATAATCCAAATAGATCACCTATTATTAGTCATTGTTTCAGTGAATCTGGCTAATAAATAGGAATTATTAGTGGTTATAACCATTATTAGACAGTATTCTTCACCTATTATTAACCATTATTAGTGAAGTCACCGTTTGCAAATCGCCCTGGCTTCTCCATTTGCTTCGCCCAGGTGGATCAACATCGAAGTGCTGCAGGTGGTGTGCAAAAGCAACGGCATCGATTGCGGAGGTGGGTCACCCGCAGGGTCCCCGGGGTCCCTGGGCCCCGCTGGTGGTGCTGGTGGCGGTGGTCGTTGTGTGTTCTGTCGAGCCTTGCTTGTTCTTGATGGATGATGTTCATTGGATGGGTTTCAGTCCAAACCTCTTGGCTCTAACATCAAAGATTCTGGTTGGGAATCATACCACAACAGTGACTCATAGTGCAGAGAACGTCTCCAAACAAAGATCTGGAGCAGGTCTGGTTCGGATTGTTTCGGAATGTGAGTGGGACGAGGTCAGGGCGAGAATCATTCGACCACCGGGACCTTGGAATTGGACAACCACCAGAGACCATTGGACAAGTCACCCTCTGAAAGTCATGAGATGGGTGTTTCTCAAAACAGGAGAAAAAATCCGAATCACCAAATGTCAAACGATCGTGAAAGATAGACCAAACATTTTCAAGGAAATTTCCCATCTTTAGAAATAGACCAAACATTTTTGGTGTCCCCTATGACGTGAGAAAGCACCAGATGTGGCTGTGGGTCAGTTCACCCCGTACCCCTGGTTCCCCTATTAACCATTGCTATCCCTATCATTGTTGGTGGAAATGCCCCATGAACGTTGGTTGATTAACTGCTTGACCCATAGCCATATATAGCTGGTATATTCCCTATAATTGCTAATTATCATCCCCTATCATTAACCAGCTAAAACAGCTGGTTAAACCATGGGTTGGTGAATATTGATCCATAGCCATGTCTGGAAGTCGACATGTGAGGCCTCGAAAGTCTCGACGTGGATCCCTTCGAGTGGCTTTGCTGCGTCTACGACGATGGCTTTCCGGGGGCTCCAGCGATGCAGGAGACCGAGCAGATAGCTGGTGAGTTATTTGGGTGTTTCTCAAGCCATAGGGGACCCCAAAGTTATGACTGGTTTATTACTATAAATGGTGAATGGTGGATGATTTGGGGGTCCCCTATTTTGAGAAACCACCATTTGATGATGTGGAAGGAACTTCTGAAGGATTTTCCTTCTTTTGCTATGGTTCATTTGGAGGTTCTCAAGCATTTTTTGGAAGCTTGGGGATGGGGGAGAATCCTGAACATGCGCCACCATCACCAGCATTGTTCGGAACATGACAGATTTCGGAAGAAGAAACTCATGGGCAAAGACCTAATCTTGAGACATGAATTACTATAGCCCACAGACAGTGCTGACGTGTTTCTACTTTGGTCGCGATGGTTCATACAAGAGAAGTCATTTTGACAGAAGTTTCCATTGAAGCTTCGTTCCACCAGATTCGAGTTTTTTTTGGTGTTTGCGTGTGACAACCAGCTTCTACCAAATATGGGTTAGTCCAGAAATGGTGGTGTCATGTGGTGTCCAATAATGGCAATTTTTGATAGGGAATCCAGCAGCTTGTACAACATTTTTGGACAAATCCGTATGATATGGCCATAGGCCACATGTCATCAGATCCATAAAAGAGATTGGGTAGCTAAGCATTGCAGCGATGAGCTTCACTACGTTTACCTTACTCAAGATGTACAGGATAGCCTTTTCACTTTTTCTGCAAACGCAACAGTCAGAGAACCATTTCAAAACTTCCCACAAGTCTTTGTACACAACCATGAGAAGCATCACATGGGGTTGCGACCATTCGATTCCAAAGGTTTGGACCTCACAAATGCCATCAAATGCCCATGAGTCAATTCAGAGTTCCCACTTGTCACTGTGATGAATTGTTTGTTTGTCGCCTGATAGCCTTGTGGTCACATGCTGCACCAGGATCAATCGCAAGTATTGTAACCATTCATTATAGTTATATCACATTTTTGTCACGATGTATGGTGCAATGACATACTTTGTATGTATGATAGCACTATATCCTAATAGAAAACGCAGTATATCCAATGGTTGCCACACATTGCATCCTATTCATGTTTGATTTGATCCCTTGATCGCTACATAGATAATATATGATATAACAGTTACCTGCTTGGACAGATTTGCGAGCTTTGTGGTCTAGTGGCTTGTTGTTGCTGACGTCGGCATTGGCGGTGCAGAGCCTTTAGGCGTTTGTTCTTTATGATCTCCATCCATTATCCGTCATCTTACCGCATGCAGGGGGGTAATGTTAGGGTGGGATGTCTTAACATTCATGCACACATGCGCACGCTCTTGCTGCTACGCCATGCATATGATGTGGCGCCGCAGTTGTCACGGCGACACGGAGCCAGCACCGCAAACCCCGCCGTGATCTTGATTTGTTACTGTGCAGCTGTGCCCACCGGTGCACCGATCTTAGCCACCATCGTACCATGAAATTGAGCAACCTCCAGGTGTTTGGTATAAAGCTTAGCAGTTACACACAGCTGTTTGTTCGGTTGCTTAGCTAAGTTGGCCAAAAATCTATCCGCCGTGGCGAGTTCAAGTTGGATGTCCTCAGATCTGGTATCCCATGGGATCCCTAAACGCGAAAGTTTCATCGTTGCGCGTTGAGTCTGCGTTTTTGTGGTGAGTCATTGGTCAAAACCTGGCAAAGCTTCACATTCATGGCGGCCAATACTTACTGGTAGAGGATTTAGAGGCTTTTTGTTTGATTGATACAAGTCTCACATTGGACAATCCTTACTCGTAGATTCATGGATCATTGATTGATCTCAATGACTTCATGATTCCATGGCTGCACCAAACAAATCTCACATTGGACAGCTGAATGATGGGTTCCTGCTGTGATGACTTTCAGCTCTTGGATTCAGCATGGAACACGTGCCGCAAGGAGTGCAATTGGGCCTTCCAGAATGGCCGCAAGAAGTGTTAGATGCCCCAGCTGTGAACTGTTTGCTGTGAGATTGCTTGTGCTGATCCCCACGTCATCATTGTTGTTGCTGTTGCCATGGTGGTCTTCTCTGTTTTGTGAACTGCGGTTGTTGAGATATGTTGATCTCCAACTAAAATAGATCTTTTTATACTTTGAACATGCATGTACCGTATATTTACTATACATACATTTTCAATAAGGAAGTATAGATATCCGAACAATATGAATATGAGCATATATATATATACATGTAGATAAATACAAACAAGCACACATCAATAAATGACTCAAATACGCATAAATGAACATTACAAATAAATCAGTGATAAACGAGTCCATACAAACTCACACACACACATGTATGTCAAAAATAAGTCGATAAACAAGCAATAAACATGTATGAGTACATATTTGCATGTATATATATGTATATATCGATATCTATATCCATATATATATATAGAATAAAAAAATGTATATATATATATATGTATATATGTACATATATATATATATACAGAAATATCTCTATATATATATATATATATAAATAAATCTATATCCATATATACATTGAAATAGACTTTAACGTGGACAAACCTTGCAGTCCCAGTTTTTCGGTGGACGAACTGCCGCGCCCCCAGGTCCGGCGCCCGCGCCGACGCCAGCCGCCGGCTACGCCAAGCCCAAGGCAGCGGCCGCTTCGCAGGTTGCGCCCGCTTCGAAGGCTGGGCACAGCTGGTTGGGAGCCAGGTCAGGATGTGAACATCCCGGAGTGCCTTAACGAAAGGGTAGATGGTTAGTAGCCATGGTGAATGATAGGGGAACCAATGGTTAGTAATAGCTGGTTAATGGTTAATAATAGAGGATAATGAGCAACAGTTCTAGGGGAGATACCAGCTATATTAATGATTGATAGCCATTGATAATGATTGATAACAGAGGATAATGAGCAACAATCGTAGGGGATATACCAACTATTTGGTGGCTTGCTATGGGTCAATATTAGCCAACCAAATTCATGGGGGATGATAACCAGTAATCATAGGGAAAGCAATGGTTAATGATGGGGAACCAGGGAGGGTACAGGGTGAACTGACCCAGCCAGATGCTCATAGTGGTTAAAGCTATGCTTAAGAGTGGTCAATAGTGAACTACAATGTTGAACCGGCAGTTGATAGTGCTTAAAGTATGGTTCACAGTGGCTAAACCTATGGTTGATAGTGGTTAAGAATGGCTAAGAGTGGTTGTGGTTAACCACGGTGAAAGCAATGATTGACAATGGTTGATAAGAGTAGATGATAACTAGCAACAACCTACTATAGTCAACAACGGGGAGATGAACATTCTTGGGGGAAAATACAATGATTTGGGGGAAAACCACTGAAGGAAACACCCAACTTCTCAGCGTTGGTTGCTATATGATATAGTTTCACCGCCTTGCTAGGGTTTGCACGTGCGAGTTCAGTGAGTTGAACCTTCAAACCTGTTTGGAAATTGAACAGGTTTTTCAGTTTGATGGCGTGTCGAAGACACTGGATGGTCATTTATTGGTCTCAATAGTTGCTGTAATGAAGTAAATCGAGAATTCTTTTCTTGAGGTAAGCACTGTACTGAACTTATACACATCCCAGGTGCAATGATTTTCAGTGTGGGCAACAGATTCTGAGACAGTAAGGTGTCCGGCAGTTTTCTCGTGGCCACCAGGTGACACCAGAAGAGGTGGGGAAAGGGCGGCAAGTTGCTTTCCGCCAACAACTTGTTGCAGGTTGTCATTGGCAGGCCACTTATGGGTGTTTCACAAAATAGGGAACCCCAAAAAAGGTTGGTTTAATACTATAAGTTGTTAATGTTGGATGATTTGGGGGTACCTTCATTGCTTGGTAGGCTTCAACACAAACATACAAAGCCCATGGTCATCCCAGTTGTTTGTCACTGTGCCCGGCGCTGGTGGGCATCCTTTTCTCCATCCGAGAAGCAGATGATAACATGCGTACTCCGGATGACAAAAAATGTAAAAATGAACAAAATCTGTGCAACCAGTGAACATCCCCTAGACATCGAGCGTTTGAATAACCACGACCAGGGAATTATCGAATCATCGAACTGATTTGTAGATCAATTCAATGGATGCACCGGTGACGTGGTTGTTTCAGCAAGCATTTAGGAACCCTTTGATCGAACTGGAAATGGGGGGGTGCCCTGGGGAAGTGCAACAACAAATAACGAACCAACAACAGCAACAAACAGCGGACAGCAAACTAGCGACTGCAAACCTGCAGCAGCGGCCGCATCATTTTCTCATTTCAAGCTATCTTGATCAGTGTTGGAAGCCCTCATCAGTCAAGCGTAGTCTCTACATTGAGGAGTGTGCAGAGAGTTTTTTGTTGAACCCCGGTCGATTGCCCGACTGGACCCGGGAGCATTGGGGTCCCGCTCTAGCTGGTCATATTGCCATGGCTGGACATCAAGTTTCCTGAGCATCAGGCATTTGCACTAGGTACCGCTCGCTATGTTGAACCAAATTAGGCCTTTTGTCATCACTTGAAGGGTTGACAAATCCAGAATGCGATCCATTTTTGGGCAAATTGAACTCAATTAAAACCAAGACCCAGTACCTGGTAATCTACGCGGCAGTACCAACTGCTTGTTGGAAGTCCATCACCGTCCATCACAGGGTTTTTGTCGAACCATCCCCAACATGGAATCCCAAAACGGGTAGAGCCAAAAGGCACAAGAACTCCAACTGGGAATCACTAAGGAGTCATCTTCCATGTTGATTTGAAGAAAGACCTAGGGGACCCAGTGTGAGGACTTATTTTTTAGTTGCTGCTTGTTTAGTTTGATCAGTGTACAACATGCAAACGTCCATCAACAGAAGGGATCACGCCTGGTCAATGACCTCCAAATATCAGCAAGTGCATATTCCAATTGTCAATGAACATGTACGAGTAAGCTACTATCTAAAATGATGCACATATATACATACTTTTTTAATACTTTTTTATTCACACACACATATGCACTTGTAGATGTATATGTACATATATGTATACAGTTACCTTGACAGATATACAGATGTTATAGAAATTTCTGTAGAAATATGCACATATGTACATATTTGTAAAAGATAAATTATATACATAAACATACCCATATACTGTACACATGTCGTCAATGAAACATATTCATCATCGGGTGGGCCCCAGGCAGTTGCTTAGTCTCGCTGCACGTGTCCCTCCACTGATCGGCTCCTTGCCCCCTTTGGGTGAGCATGCAAAAAATACCACATTTTTTATGGCGCTGGATTTCAGGAGTTACTTCAGCAAGTTTCGCCTGTCAGGAAGATGGGATCAAAAAGACAAAGAAAAACAAAGAGAAGACGAGAGAAAAGGCGGCCAGAAACATTGGCTGCCTTGTTTGCTGATTGGCTGGTTGTGTGCTTGATTGGTTGATTATATTTCTTTGAGAGCGTTCGAAGACTATCAACTGCACAGTTGTGGTTTTTACATCCCTCTGAATACGGTCATAAGGACATATGCAGCTTGCATATTTGTTGAATTTGTTGCTTGGCAATTGAGGTTTGCTAATTTACTGACAGTTGTCGACCAAGACTAGGATGTTGTTGTGATTCCCTAAATCTGGCCAGATAACTAGCCTAATTAGAGGATTCCGTAATTGCATGTTGTTACAATATGTGTTCCTACCAAGGATTCACAAAGCGTCACTGACTGCACTGACCAAAGAGTGCCTGAATACAGTTGCAGCATCTTGGAGGTTGGTACAAGAGTAAAGAGGAACACACGCACACATGCACACAGTATTACTATGTATTTTCCCCAAACAGGTAGAAGAACATGTCCAAAGACGATTCTGATCGATCCTGTGATTTTTTGAGATCATGATAATAAACAATGGTTGATGGGTCCCATTAATGTTCAATGCATAGCAATAGAGGTTAACAATGAGGATGCTAAGCCTCACGTGGCTAGCGCCAGCTGATGGTTGGCTTCCGAGTTGGTGGGACCCGGACCTTCCACATCGTTGGATGGCGTGGCGTTGCTAACCATGGGGGCCGTGAGGTTGGGAGCAACTTGGAGATGGGTCAACATCGGCAAATCGGTTCTTAGTTCTTCAAAGTTCTGTTGATAATGCTTACCATTGTGTGATATCAGTGATATTAGTGACCTATATGGTATTAGTGTGATATTAGTGATATTGATTTGCAGTATATGGTATTTATGAGTACCCGCACTCTGTCGTAATGGAATGCTCATCAGTCGTACAGGATTTCCATTGTGAGACCGGTCACTGCTGCAGGGCGGTGGCATCACCCGAAGTCAGTAGTAGTTCAACGCACCCATTGCTGGCTGCTTAGACACCGAACTTACCAACCAAAACCAACCAGCCAACCATAGTTGTTCTACCTGGTATGTCCTACCATTATCACCGCTTATATCCCACGATTGTTTTTGGTTATGAAACCTTTTTGCTGGAGAGTCATTCTGGATGTTTCCTGATTCTATCATACCCACTATTGCTTTAGTGTCTCAATAGTGGTGACACGAGCAAAACTCCCTGATTGTTGGTCAATGGACGGCCACATCGGACTATTGTTATGGCTTGTTGCTTGCCGTTGCTTGCTCCATGTAAAAAATGTTAGGCTCCCAGTCATTGTTGATTACTCTCTGGTAAACTAACCTGGAAGCTCAAAATCACCCGTTTTTACTCAGCTTTACCATCTATCTATGGTGGGATTTCATGGCTTTTCCACGCAACCAGGTTGGTTGAAAACTGGTAAAAAACCATTGTCTTTAGTAAAGCCTCACCATTGTCCTAGATATGATGGTTTCTCAAAACAGGGGTACCCCTGAATCATCCATTAATAGTCATTTATAGTAAAACCAATCATTTTTTGAGAAACCGCCATATTATAGCTGGTTCTGGTCAAAAACCCACCATTTTTCTGGTCAAACGCACCCAGGTTCCCAGGGTGACACGGAGCCGCCAGGACTCCGTGGAAGTTGGAGCTCCTCCCAGTGCCGAAAAGGGCGTTGCGGCAGTGCAGGCAGCGCTGCAGGATCCCGAGGAGGTCAAGGCGTGCGCCGGTGCGGGGGCTTGGCGGTTGGTGATGGTTGATCGTTGGTAATGGTTAGTAATGGTCAGTAATGGTTGACGATGGTTGATGATGGTTTGTAACGGTTAAAGATGGCTAATGATGGTTAAACTTAGTGATGGTTTCATGATGGTTAAACTATGCTTCATAATGGTTGATGGTCGATGGTTGATGGGTTCGGAATGGTGAACGTTGCTTGATGATGCTTCATGGTTGATGGTTGGTTGATGATGGGTTAACGAGCTAACGCTTAGTATTTATGAATGATCAAATTGAACGTGTAAGGATGGTCAGTGATGATTGATGATGCTGGATGATGTACCAACGCGATGGTAACCTAGCGCCGGATCATCCGAGCCGCGGAAAGATCAGGTGCAATTATCACTACTTAGTTGGTAAATAATGGCAACCGTATAGCCAAATATTTGGTGATATAAGCTAATAAATCTTCAGCATGATCTACCAGGTAAAAGGTGGTATAACATATGGCTCATTGAATTTATCATAGTTGATAGTTGACTATAGGTCAACATTTTCCACCAGCAATTTCATGGAGGATAATCAACAATAATAGGACATACCATGCTTAACGAAGGTATACCAGGGGTACAGGGTGAACTGACCCACAGTCAGTTGATAATGCTTAATGATTGGTGACCCTCTCGCAACATAATATCTGGTTTCGATATGGTAATCTCGGATCTCACCTGTAATCTTACAAATGGTACACTTGCAACAGTTTATACTCATTGAAGATACGCATAGATTTCATCTACATTACACCATATCATATACATGACACCCCTTTGAATGGTTTTACGGATCTATTTCATCGACACATTTTCATTACCCTCTGGTAAACTAACATGGCTGGCTGGAAAATCTACCATAAATGGATGATCTCCCAGGCTTTCCAACCACAAAATGGTGCACAAATTCCGTTGCCATGTTAGTTTCACCGTGGGTAGTAGCTACCTGCACGAGCTCACAGCTCCATCCCGCTGGCGATCCACGGATCCAGGCCACCGCCATGGCGCTCTTCGATCTCATGAGTAACTTGGGCGCAGAGGCACCTGAGGCCGAGTGAGCGGCGGGCGAAGGGTGGTTCCGGATGGTGCCTTGGAATGGTGAAGGGATGGTGTTTTCATGGGTGTTTCTCAAGCCATAGGGGTACCCCCAAATCATCTAGTTATTAACCATCTAGAGTAATAAACCAGCCATTTTTTGGGTCCCCTATTTTGGGAAACAACCTAATGGCGAATTGATATGCGAAAGATCGGGTGAAAAATCATGGTTCAGCGATGGTCCAAAGATGGTGAATCTTTGGTGATGATGAACTTGTGGTGAATGGTTAGGTGACGATGTTAATGCTGGATGAATGGTAAGTGGTGAAGAATGGCTATGATGCTGATAGTGGTTAAACGTAGTTACACAGTGGTTGAAAGATGGGTTCAATCATGGTTGAACAATAGTTGGTAACTGTCAACAATGGTTAATGTTGCCTACCACGATGCAATGCATACTATTGGATAAAGGATGCTTAAACGATGGTTGATACTACTTCATGATGCTCATTGTTGGCTGATCGCAAGTGATCATGGTTGTGTCATGCTTAATTAAACCATGTTTCTGCAACATGCATCAATTAAATATAGTGGTAAATAGTGTTTGAACCACTATCGGGGGCATGCTCCACTAACGGGGCGCGAAACAGTAACATGGGGTAGAACAAGCATGGCACACTGTAGAAAAACTATGATTAGCCATTGTCAACCATTACTAAGCCTTGTTCCATTACACACCATTCTTAAACCATCATAAACCGTCATTATGCATCATTAACCATCATCAGCCGTTTTGCATCATCAACCATCATCAGCCATTTTGACTGATTATTTGCCAGCTTGTACCAGCTTATGAACCCACCAAAGTGTTGATGATCCCAGATCATTCTCCCGCCTATCGTCCATTTACCATCACTGCCCAGGATTCACTAGGATTCAGCGTTGACCATCATGAACCCAAACGGGAATCATTCACCATGAGATCAGATTTGGAGCAGTCCCGAACTGCCCCAACCGTGAAAAACATCATTGCAGCCAACCATTGGCCAACCATTCACCCAACCATCCACCAATCATTGTGGTCGATCCATGCTGATCCCCTATCCAACTTTATAGTAACCAACCATTAGCATCCATTAGTATCATTCAACATCCCCATTGACCCATTGATGAGAGATCCATATTATGAATCCAGCCCCATTGTGATGTTTAATCGCCAGCTACTTATGGTAGTTTGAGGGTGGTTTATTTATTCGGATCTCTCATTAACCCCTCTTGCTAGCCCCTTCTTAATCAAGATAACCTTTAGCCATTGACCATCGACCAATTAACTATCTTTCAACTATTAGTTATAGTTATATAACCAATTTCCATTATTGATCTCACCCGACCATGGACCAGAAACATTGTTGATTTCACTCCATGAACTATGATTAACCTTCCATTGGCCATCAATTAAACCCATGAAGCTATCTTACAACGGTTCACAATTAACTATATTCACCACATGTTACTGTTGACCATTCCTATTAACTGTTGACTATTACGGTAAGCATTAAACATCAACCATTCACCATGTTTGATTTCACTTGCATACGATCAACCCTTATGAACCATTAACTACCCTCCATCATTATAACTTCTACTTCATTGAAGTAAGCTTAATATGAAGTTCATCATCAAACGAGTTTATCTTCTACTTGTCAATGATGAACCCTTCTTGTTATGATTAAACATTACAAGGACTCACCATCCAATTAACCATGGACCATCAACCTGACGACAAACCATCAACTATTCATCATCAACCATTAACCATTAACCATTTCATTCCTATTAACCATTCTTAATTCCGAACAGGATACCATTCTTAATGATGCTTCTAACCACTATTAACCATTAACGAATTAACGAAGTCGCTTAATTAATCATCATTAATTAACTCTCATTAACCACTATTAACCATTGTTAACCATCATTATCCACTGTTAACCATCATTAATTATCCAGTTGGCATTAACTATTAACCATTATCAACCATTATCAACCGTCATTGACCTTTGTTAACCATCAACCATCGTGAGCCCTCCATCCATTCTACCCATCCACCAGGCCATGGAGCGAAGTCGTCCTTCCGCGTCTGCCGCGGCGGCCAGTGCTGCCAGCGCGGCGGCATCGGGAGATCCGGTGGCACAAGTGAAGGCGAAGAGGGAAGCAACGGAGGGGGCAGGGTTGGTTGGTTGGTTGATGGTTGGTTGCGAAATATACAGCACTTTTGCCCACTTTGCGCACTCCGTGCATACTTTGACTTCTGGCCAAATACTTTGGCTCAAGGACGGGCTCAAGGACGGGCTCAAGGATGGGCTCAAGGCTCAAGATGCTTGTGTGAAAAGAGTCCTGAGTACTTTACTTCGGTGTACTTGGGGACTTGTGTTGGTGCTACTTTAGAGTAGTGGAATCTTCGCATGGTAGCGGAGCTCCCGGCTCCAGGGAGCTTTGGAACTTTGAAGTGAACATGGCAGAAGACTTTGCAGGAAGGTTGAAACTACCACTCCCAGAGAAGTACAATGGAGAGCCAACTTTGTGGGAAGAATGGAGTTGGAACTTTAGGACCTATGTGAGTATGTTTGACCCAACGGTGCACACTTTGATGGAGAATGTAGAAGGCCGTGAGCAGACTTTAACTGATGCTGATCTTAGGATCACTTTGGACACGGGAGACTTAGATGTTCAAGCCACGAACCAAGCCATCACTTTCTCAAGAAAATTGCACTACTTGTTGGCAAACTTGACCACTGGTTCAGCTAGGTTGATCGTAAGACAAAATGATGGAGCCAACGGGTTTGAGACTTGGCGTAGACTTTGTGAGAAGTTTGCACTTCCTGATGCAACACGTCATGTATCTTTGTTGACTCAACTTTTGGATTTTAAATTCAACCCTGCTACGTTTGAGCAAGACTTTAATACGTGGGAAACTGTCAAAACCAAGTATGAGAACCAATCTGGTGCAGTCCTGCCCGATAGTGTTTTGGTTGCCACTTTGCTGAACAAGACAAGCGGCGCGTTGCAGCAGCACTTGCGTCTGAATGCGCGCACTTTGACGACATACACACAGATGCGTGCCACGATCGTTGAGTACTTTCGTTCTCGTCACATCCTGACTTCCAATGGCCCTGCACCCATGGACATAGGAGCACTTAGGAAAGGCAAAGGAAAACAGAAAGGAAAACTTTCAAGCAGCACACAGAAGAAGTTGACTTTGTTGAAAGGATTGAGGAAAGGCAAAGGAAAAGGAAAAGGAGCACACTGGAACTTTCACGCACAAGCAAAAGGTAAAGGAAAGAACTTTGGAGGAAAAGGAAAAGGTACTTCGGTTCCTAGTCAGAACTTTGGTTCAGGTGCAAGCTCGAGTACTTCGGTTCCGAGCAAGGGAAAGGGCAAAGGGCCCAAGTGTTGGAACTGTGGTAACTTTGGCCACGTTCAGGACAACTGCCCACGAGCACGGTTGAGTGCACTTTTGGAGGATGACCCTTACTTCGGTTGGGGTGATGATGAAGAGTGGGTTGATGAGAACTTTGAAGGTTACTTTGTTGATGATCAGTACGTCAGTGCTGTTGATGACCTGGTGGACCAGGCACTTTGGGCTGAGATGGACTCGTACTTAGGTTGGGACACTCAGGAACCTTGGCAGGACTTTCCTGCAGATGCCACTTTGGCACTTGAGGCGCCAGGATCTGGATCTACTTTGAATCAGAACGCTGAGGCCAACGTTTCTGCAGTCACTACTGCACCCCCGGGACTTTCACCCACTTTCAAGACGATGATGGACTATGGTTTGAGTTCGAACACCACCTACTTTGACCCATACATGGATGAATGAACATTTGATTGCCTCAATGGTTGGTTCAAGTACCTGGATACTTTTTGATTCAGGTGCCGCTGCCAGTTGCTGCCCTCGGGATTTTGCACCGGACTGGCCACTTTTACCATTGTCAGGCAAACCACCACCTTTGAAGTCGATTTCTGGTCAACCTTTGAATGTTTATGGAAGAAAACTTGTTGAGTTTGAACTTGATGGTATTTCACTCTGGTTGCACTTTTACGTTTGTGATGTTCCTTACAGTGTTCTGTCTGTTTCTCGACTTTTGTTGCAAGGCTACAAGGTTGAACTAGGTAGAGACTTTTCCACGATGACATCACCGGTTGGACAGTGCATGAACATTCATCGACATGGATCACTTTTGTTCATTTGCCCAACCATGAAGGACTTTGATCCCAATCAGTTTGGACAAGTTTGTGAGTACTTTCACTCACACTTTGCTCCAGGTGGTAAAGATGACATCAGGATTGCACCACTTCCTGGGAACTTTAAGAAACCAATACTTTACCACACTGATAAATGGGAGCTCAAGGAGAACACTTTGATCAGGCATCACAAACGACCAAGGAAGACCTACTTTTCACCAACTGGTACGAGTGATAGACCTGTTGAACTCTCTGACTTGGCTGACAAGAGGGAGACTTTCTTTGAGTACGATGATGGTACCAGAGAACACTTTGTTGACAACTGGCGTACTGTGGGAGACCCTTGTCAAAAGACCAAACGGTACTTTAGGGGAAGAACCGTTTTTCACTTGCAATCAAAGGACACTGGAACCAGACTTGTGGGACAGCAATCAACGTTGCCAACTTTTGCGCCCAAGAAAGTTGAGGAGACTCCCAAACCAATGGTTCCTGCAGACACTTTGCCACAACCAAAGAAGTCACTTGTCAAACAGACACTTTCTCAGGAACTTGCCACTGAGGACGTTCAAAAGAACTGTTGAACCCCTCGAAACCTGGATGCGCTTCAGATCTGCGGAGTGGCTGTTGGCTTTGTCCAAACTAGTAGCTGCCCCTGGGATCTGAACTTACATTTTGTTTGTGGTTGTTGAACCCTACACACGTATGTATACATATGTAGTTAAACACACAAGTACATATGTAGGTGTATGTATATATATATATACATATATATATATATACATATATATATATATATACATATATATATATACATATTTAAATATAAATATATATATATATATACATATATATATATACATATATATATACATATATATATACATATATATACATATATGTATATACATATATATATATGATTTAGTGTTGTATATACCATGTGCCCTTCACGTATCTCTACATCTCCTTCTCTCCTTCTCTCTCTCTTTAAGTAGATAAACACACACATATATATATATATACATATTTAAATATAAATATAAATATAAATATATATATAGATATATATATATATACATACATATATTTGAATATATATATATATTTATATGAATACATATTGTGTGCACGCACCAAATGCATACAACTTGCTGATGTCGTAGTGATCCTTGTGCAGGCTCCCGCTGCAGACTTCTCCACACTGCCTGCCCTGGTGGTTGCGGCCAACGGCAGCTGGGCGGCATGGGCAGGAGAACAACTTTTGCCAAGAATCGGTACATTGTGTTGTTATATTGCTGTATCCAATAGGTATATAGGTGCATAGGTGCAATATTAACCTAGGTGCTGTATATTGTGTTGTTACCAAGAGTTGGTATGCCAGCAGCGTATTGGTGCAAGGTTATGTTGCTTCACCATCTGCCGAGAGCTTCTGCCAGGAATCTCATTGTGTTGCTTGATGGAAACATTTACGGAAAGCCCTGGTCTGAACCACCAATTATAGGGGTTTCCAACGTAGATTTCCCAGAGCCATTTCTGGGAAAGAATCGGCAACCTTTGTGTTATAATCATTTTTAGCCACTATTCCACAACCATTATTCTAATCAATCATGATTTTTTACAATGCTTATTAAACCGTTATTATCCACTATAAACCATTATTAACTATGAACGATTGTCGATGATTCAGTTGGTCACCATTACTATGAACCATTATTAACCACAAATGAACCAGTCTCAACGACTAATGAACCATTATCAACCACTATGAACATCTACTAATCGTTATCAACAACTATCAAGCATTCTCAAACACTATCAACCATCATCAACCACTATCAACCATTCTCAACCATCATTAATTAACCACTACTGAACCATTCCTAACCATTCTCACCCACTCTTCCCCACGACTTATCGCACAGACCACCTGCCAAGAGCTTGCCGTGCCGCGCCGTGCGTTTTTTCGCGACGCGGTTCCGCGTGCGGTGCGATCCAGGCAGCCGCTTCAGCGGTGTGACGAAGTTCGGTCGGAGCTCGTCGAAGAGGTCACCGGTCGTGAAGTTCCATCGGTGTGGTGGTTCGATGGGGTCGATGTCTGGGGATGGTGGCTTTTAACGTTGTGAATCATAGGGGTTAGATAGGGGAATCATAGGGGTTAAATAGGGGATTACTAGCGTTAATAGAGGTTGATAAAGGCTAATAGGATGTTTGTTACATTTTTAGGTAGGGGATTATAGGGGATAATGGAGGAAGCAGCCAATAAGAGGAGATTAGAAGGGATTAACAGGGGATTGTAGGGGTTATTATTACAGGGATAATAGGTAAGAACAGTGGTGAAACAACTGATCTGGTTGCTGGTGGTTTCCTTTGTGGTGCCGTAGGAAACCAGAATGGTATAGGCAGTGATTTACCAATACGGCAAGCTGGGTCAATATTCACCAACAAATGGGTTATAACTCTTAATAGTAGTTAACAATAGGAAATAATAAGCGACAAGAGTAGGGAATATACCAAGTATATATGTATTAGACCCTTTAAATCAACCATTGATTGGTTGCTTAAATTCCAGTATATAACTAGTTGATTGATGCTGATTGTGTCCGACCATTTGGGTCTTTCTCAAAATGGGGGACCCTCCAAATCATCCTTTACATGAACCACTTTCAGGTAATAAACCGACCATTTTTTTGGGGTCCCTTATTTTCAGAAACCACCATTTATAACTATATGTTTTGATACCCGACCTGCACTTTTGTTGCACATGTATTCATAATCGAATCGCAAACAATACATATCGGGGGTATGGATATGTTTTTCTTCTTCCCCGGATTTAGGAACGTTTAGGAGATGATATGTGGTTTTGCTATAGTGTCTATCTGCACATACACATATGCAGTTTTATATGTGTATATATATGTATGTATATATGCAATAGACATATACACCTAGTCAGTCAGTACTAAGTTCATATCACCATCATCGACTGGATTTGAAGGGTCAGTGGACCAGGCATTGGCACTATTTTGCATAGCCAAATGAAGTGAGAAAGAAGTTGTGCACAAACATCTGGCAATCAAGCCACTTGGTTTTCGATTCCTGGAAACTTCGTGTCATGTCATACTAGTGCCACTAGGCAAGATCCTTCACCAGTTTGCCAGTTAGATAGAATGATAAATGATATGAGTCTGGTTCGTTATCAAGTTGCCGAAGATCAGCATCCCAACTTGTTGCCTTGTCCTCAAACCTTGTGGCTTCCCCAACTGCTTGGATGTGGGACCTTTCAATCTACACAGCTTTCGGATGTCGGAGTTCCCCAGCAGGATAACGCCAAGAACTTGTGGGGGGAAACCGCAAAAGCTGCTTAGAAGAAACCTGTTTATAATCAAAACTACAATCTATGTAGCGGAAACCTGTTTATAATCTGCTTGATGCCCTTCTTAATGGGGCTGTAGTCTACCTCCTGCTTGGAGCAAACCCCTGGTGGCAACCCCTACTGAATTGCAGCATTGTGGCGTTTCAGGACACTGGCTCCCGACTGTCCCATGTCGGAGCCCATTGCATCGAGATCGCACTTCAACGTGATCCACGAGCAGGTTCGTTCGCGGCTGGAACCCTTAGGGTTGTTGTTGTTGTTGTTGTTGTTGTTGTTGTTGTTGTTGTTGTTGTTGTTGTTGTTGTTGTTGTTGTTGTGGTTGTCGTCGTCGTCGTCGTCGTCGTCGTCGTCGTCGTCGTTG
>VSDK01015185.1:155256-157756 GCA_009767595.1 Symbiodinium kawagutii
TTTGAATGGTTAGGATGGAATCTTAGGGTTGGTTGGTGAAGATGGATGGTTGGTGAGTTGATGGTTGGTTGGTGAAGATGGATGGTTGGTGAAGATGGTTGGCTAGTTAGGATGGTTGGATAAAGGGTTGATGCTTGTTTGAATGGTTAGGATGGTGAATCAAAAGGTTTGATGACTACTGATGGTGATACTCTTTGATGGTTGGCCAATGGTTGGATATTACTCAATGAATGATATTTGATGGGTGCTTCATGGTTGAGGATGGCAAATGATGGCAAATGATGGCACATGATGGCGAATAATGGCAAATGACGGTTTTTGGTTCAAACGATGGTTATTGGTTCAAATGGCGGGACATATATAGTTGCTCGAGAGTGGAGCCATACGGGATGATGAGCGATCATGGTCATCAGTAATCACTGCTTGATGGCATATCCATCATTATGGCTACTGGTTGACGCTTTTCATGAATTGCTGGCAAAGAATACTTGATGGTTGGATTATGGTTGTACATGCGCAGTATTAGCTCATTATATGGGTTGTCGAAACCAAATGTTGACAACGGTTGATGATGGTTCGATCATGGACCATGATGGCTAATTCTTAAGGGATGATAACCAGCAATGACAGGAGATCATGATGACAATGACGAAATAGGGGATATCCAATCACATGGATAAGAATATATACATTTGTAAGAATGGAGGTATATATACCTCCATGTGGTTTCGTCCACATTGGTGTCATGGTGTCACAGAACGTATTTTATTTCCGACAACAGCCAACAACAGCAGCAACCAACAAGCATAACAACAGCCATAACAACAACGACAGCAGCAACCGCTGACAACGACAATTGCGACTGCCAGGCTGCTGCAGAACTCCTGGCACAAGCAGCGGCCAATAGCAATTCTCCTCGGAAGGTGGCAGGGCTTTCCATGGGTCTACTGGCACCGTGGATTCCCCATAGCAATAGCGGGGATAAAATGCGTGTGGGTTTGAACAGGTCATGACAGTGACGATATTGGTGATATGAACCAATTCAAGGATAGAGCCGAATTACCAACACATGTGGTTGAAAGCTACGGAAACTCAAACCAACTGCTCCACCCCTGCGCGGAGGAGCATCACCTGCTGCTGCTGCTGCTGCTGCTGCTGCTGCTGCTTGCTATAGATACCAATGAAGTCTATGGTTCGGGTTCACCCGGGTCAGATCCCGACCAAGCAGCAAGGGTTGTGAACACATGCAGATGCAATGACGGCTTCTATGCTCATGGGAATGGGCATCATTTGTTGGTTCCTTTGGAAGAAAAGTACCATCCTAAGGAAGCTGAACTTCAACGGGGGTACCAGGCCATTCCTTACCGGTGGATTGGGGATGTCACCAAGAAGCGGGGGGATATGGGTAGAACAGTATCATTGACACCATGACTTTCTCTGAGCCAGAAAAAATGTCACAAAGCCTTATTAATTATCATGAACCAGCATTGATTCTTGTCCCTTTGCAGCAACAGCCACCATGTTTCGATGTATCTGCCGCTGGACCCACTCACCTGCCCGTGAACCAGCCAACCAGGCAACCACCCTGTCGCCCCATGATGAACGATCACTGATCAACTGATCATTTAACCATCACTAACCACTATTGTTAATGATAAGACTGGCAATGTTTATTTTTGACCATCAGCGCGAACAATTTATTCATCATTCACCAACCATCATGATTCATCATTCGCCATCAACCATTAATCAACGACCATCATTCATCGTCAACCATCACCTGGCATAATTTGTGGCGCTTAATGAATCACTCTGAACCATCACTCATAAGTATTCACTCTATCATTTTACCATCATTTTACCATCATCAATCAGTTTCAACCAGAAGGTACCCACGAGTTCACCACTAGTTAGCTAATGGTATGATGGTATCTGGTTAAGTGGTTAGCTAGTTACCATGGTTAGATTGATGATGAGTTAACCATGAGTTAACCATCATCAATCAGAAGCAGTTAGCCATCAGAACCATCATTTAACCATTAGTTTGCCATCAGAAGCCGCCCCATCATCAACCATCACCACCCTTCACCATCCTTCAGCCCTCAGTTTGCCGCGGCACTGGCTGCAGCCCAGCTCGCAGCGGAACCGCCTGGGGTCCTCGGTGGTTTGGAGCAGCTGGGCGCCAGTATTGATGGAACTATAAGGTAGTCTACAAGGTATAAGCTGGTCCTATAAGGACTATAAGCTATAAGGATCTATGGTCCTACAAGGACTATAAGCTATGAGCTGGTATAGCAAACCAAAGGGTTTTCTTCGGCTATGAAGTCCACAGCCTATAAGGTAGCTGAGCTGACCCCTACAAAGCATGGGTTGCACATCCACGTTTCAACGGAGCATCGAACTGCTAGAATGCAATCACTAGAATTTTCGAGTGATTCAATGTCATTTGATAGCTGTTGCTGCTAACAAATATCACTTAGTAGTGCAATGGCTTCTGCTG
>VSDK01015185.1:162756-207481 GCA_009767595.1 Symbiodinium kawagutii
CTGGATATAAGCCATGAACGCATCACCCCACATTACTGCTTGAAGTTGGGAATGACTGACATCTTTTTGGGACTGATCCCTCAACGATGGCATTTTGGACCCTGCGTATCCCTATGTTGGATGATCTGCTATGGTGACTTGATACTCTGTAAGTATGCAATTGGCTGTATGACTGTGATGGTAGCCTGCATACGATGACTCGATCAATTGCGCACCCTGTTGTTGCTTTGCCAATAGAACCCAGAAGATCAACCACGCGAACTTGGGATGATTGATAACTTTTGAGGGGTGTTTATGGTGGATTGATGATGATGATGATGATGATAATGATGATGATGATGATGATGATGATGATGATGATGATGAGGCTGGTGGTCCAAGGCCTGAGGGACCCTGCCGGCTGTGGCGGCACCATGATGGGAGATGTGGCGGCACCCTCTGGTAAACTAACATGGCTGGCTGGAAAATCCATCATAAATGCCATGGATTTACTAGAGCTTTTGCAACAAAATGCTGGAATTTCAACTGCCACGTTAGTTTACCAGAGGGTACATCATCCAGCATTTGAGTAACCACTGGACCACTAGTGACTCTTTGTGGCTCAGAATTCACGTGGCTACAAGCAGTTGAAGCCCTTCGCAACTCGGATCATCAAAGTTCTTGCGCGGGAAGCGGTCCACCGCGCACTAAGGAAAGGCAAGGGTGACAGACACTTGGCAACCTCAGTAACGTGCGAGGATTTCTGGATGTCAGCTGGGAACACCCAAGCCTTCACATGGGATACTAAAGGACACTGTGAGAATTGCACTTACACTATGGAACATGGGGATTTCCAAGGCCTGCACAATTTCACGGTCGTACTCAACTACGCTTGATGATCCATCCCGCTTACTACATAGCTTCGTCGAAGTGGAGCTATCCGTTTTCCAACCCGGGTTTCAGCACTAAGTGGGATGAAGCCATCTATATAATTGGTTGTCGTGGTCGTTGGTATGGTCATTGTTGGTCTTGTTGTGGTTGTTGCTAATGTTGTGGTCTCGGTCGTGGTCGCCTTGGTTGTCGTCGTCATGTTGTCCTTTGCCGCTGTTGTCGCTTGTTGTTCTCGCTGCTGCTGTTGCTGCTGCTTCTGGCGTTGTTGCAATTGTCGTCGCTGCCTGTGGCATCAGAGTCATCACTTGCTGTTTTTCCCAAGAGATGTAAATAGGGTTTGATTTCGCATGCAAATAGGTTCAATTTCCTACCTTGCCCCTTATGAAGCGGCCGTGGAACATTGCCCCAGCCGACCCAACTCCGGCCTTGGTTTTTCCATGGGAATGAACCAAGAATGACCTCGATGAGCAGAACTACAAAACTTGTGCAAACTTGACCAGCCATAGAGCCACAGAACTCCTAGACTCCTGGAAGTCTACTGTTTCCAGGAAGCTATCCTTACAGAGCCACCACCGCAATAAACTCCCTGTAACCATCGCGGACTGCTCTCAGGACTGCTGGCAGCGTCACGAACCCTGTCCGACAGCGACAACAATGCCGCCGCGGGGGTGGCTCGGTGTTTGGAGACACGCAGAGGGCAGGTTTGTCGCGTAGCAGAAGTGAAAAATTGGCCAAGAAACATATGCCAAAATCATGGTTAATGATGGTTAATAATTATTACTGTAGTTTGGTTTGTAGGCACAGGGAGCTGGATGTACAGGTAACAAGATGGATCGGGATGGTGATCATTCATCCATCATAGATTGTACACATGTAAACACACCGGTATGTGTGTAGAATGCTTATTTTCCACGTGCATATGAATAAATACACGCACCAAGAAATACATATGATATATCAGAAATATCTTAGTATCTCAATATAGATATGTAACAAATACATATTACATATATAATATACTGTACCATATCATATATATGAATGTATATATTTTATGCATCATATATCATTATTTGTCTATTATTATTTATACACAGGCCTTTTTGTCTCTGATGATCCTTTTTGTGGAGACAGCGGTGGCGATCACCGATCGACCAAGGCTTTGCACGCCATCCGTGACATGCTGGGGTTTCTTGGATGCGCTTCGTGCGGTGGGGGGTTGTGCACGTAACCATGGCAGACGATGCCACCTGTTGAACCACTCAGATTTATCTTAAGGGGTGCAGAACTGCATTGGTTTATTGTAGTTGCGGCTTTGAGTCAGTTAGTTCATACGGTAGTTGCAGCATATCAGTCATTCTCTTCTCATTGCTAAAGAGTAAAAAAAAATCCATATTGAACTCACCCATTGATGGTCGTGATTTACCATTTCCAGATCCATTTCCATATCAAACTGAAGATCTTGGCCCTTCAACGACTAGCATCTCTGTGGTCTCGTCGAGGTCGCAGGAAGGCATCCTGCAACGGGAACTCACCGGCCTTCGAACGCAGCTGAGTGCCCTGGACACTCGTTGCTTGGAGCGGTGAGGAGCGGCAAAGCCTTGGTCACCGGGGCCTGGGGGAAGCTTCAACCGTGGGGATCCGTGGGGATCTATGGGGCATCCATGGGGCATCCATGGGGCATCCATGGGGCATCCATGGGGCATCCATGGAGATCCATAGGGATCCATGGGGTAAGGTAAGCTGAATGATGAGCTGCTGATTTCAGGTCTTGAGGTGATGACCTCAGAATTGGAGAACCAACCACTGAATCTTTGGCACTGCTTTAGGCGTTCTAAAGCGAGTTGGAGCTGATAGCTCTGCGTGGTTGCCAGGGGTCCCCCTGGTTGAGCTGGTGCCGCTACCGCCTTTGGGAATTTTGCAATCTGTTTTTGTTGCTGGTTGATAGAGTCTAGGACACTATCATAGAAGATAGTCTCCAAATATCTTCTACAGGTCTATAGTCTATAGTCAATAGTGTCCCAGAGTACATACCAAGCTCAATTGATTTACTACTTTTTTTGAGACCGGTGGATTTTCTTTGAAGCAGCATGGGCATCAGCCAAATTCATCGATGATGTAAAGCAAGTCTGGAGATCATCACCATTTATTCTGGAGATCATCACCATCATTTATCATGACCCAATATTGAACACATCAAATATTGATCATCACCCAGAAGCTTTTTCTCATCCATTGTGTTCAACATTGGGTCATGACGGTCACCGTGTTTTCATTCGGTTTCCGGCCACGCAGCTCGTCACATTCGCCGGCGCGTGTCAACGACCCGTGAGGTTTTTCCCAGGTGCAAGAGAGGCTGCAGGAGTCTGAGGACGGCCGTTGTGACTGGCCCTGGACCACGGAGATTCATATGGAACTGGGTTTATAGGGTTGATACTGGTGAATCATTGTTGCATAGTAGAGAATGATAACCAACAATAGTGGTTGATAACCAACAATAGTGGTTGATGATGCCTTAGTACTGGTAGATGTTTATAAACCACCGCCAACCTGCTCAATAGCTGGCGACTAGCACCTGGGTATGTCACCAATGAGGGTGTTGGTCAAGGGACCAAACGGCGAGGTGAAAGAAACAACAAGTGAGGAAGTCTGACAGAAGTGTGGTATATACAACGGCTGTAGTTTCATTTATCAACCACAGGTCTGTTAGCCACAACTGTATGTATGAGCAGCTAGTCAACTCACCAATGAACACGGCTGGTAGACCAAGCTTTATGTGGCAATATGGGCTTCATCACAGCTTCCCATAGATGGTCTTCATCATCATGCGGTCTCTGATGTAGCTTCCCGGAAACTGCCGAAGCCTCCTGCGGGATGTAAAAGCTTCATCAACCAGTATTAGTCAACAAATTATACAACCAGTAGGAAAATCAGACTGGCAATCCATATTTGCCAGTACTTTTGAGCACGCATTTGCAGTTGATGTGTGAATCCCAAATCATTCAACCTGTCTAAGCAACTGTTAATCCAACAAAGCTGGCTGTATCACAATTTCTCGCTCGTTTGCTGGTATCGTGGCCGCATGGAAAATCCCTCTCATATTGGACAACCCTTCGTTGAGTGACAGCCATTAATCATTATCAACCATGATTATCAACCATTTCTTGATGGTCGCCATTAATCATTATCAACCATCATTATCAGCCATTAATCATTATCAACCCCATGGTTTACCAATGAAAACTGGTCACCCATCCTTCACCACGATCAGCATCTGCTTCCAGGAGCGCGAAGGCTTGCTTGGCAAGCGCCTCACGGCATCTCAGCAGATTGAGTTGGGGAGGGGTGATATTTGGCTATGGGTCAATATTAACCAACCAATAATGGGTGGTGATAACCAACAAAACTATAGGGAAAACAACGGTTAATGATGGGGAACCAGGGGTACAGGGTTTTGACCCACAGCCCACACTGCAGAACATTGCCTTGATTTGGGAAGCCTTAACCCAACACAAAGAATCTCTTATCCGCAAAACCAGGTGGGATCGTATCTCAGCCTGGAAGAAAAGAATGCGGGATTCAGCACTCAATGGAAGCCAGGAGATCTTTGCGTACCTCGAACGCAAGCACAAACCTTTCGCACCAATTTGTGTTTCCAATGTTGAAGATAGACCACTCCATAAGCCGGAAGATGCACTCGCACTAGCGAAACAACAATGGGGGGAAGTTTTCACAGCTAATGCCCAACACATCCCTTCTGAGCCCGTTCTTCAAGTTATTCGTAACAGTTTAACCCAAAGGGCATTTCAGGTTGAACTTGCACCGCTTGATCATGACATCATGGCGGACTTTATGTCAGAAAGGAGAGCCAATGCGGCTCCTGGCATCGATGGATGGAGAACCTTAGAATTGCAAGCATTACCATCCTTAGCATTCAAACCGTGGTGCATGATGTGGAGCCGTGTGGAACTTGGCCAGCCCATCCCGAAGATTTACCAAGTGGCCCGGCTTGTTATGTTAGCCAAACCGGGGGCTAAGAGCAATCAACCTATCGACAAAAGGTTGATCTCTCTCATGTCGGCGCCGTACCTTTTGTACACAAAATATAGATTCAATGACTTGAAAGAATGGCAGTCTCGTGTGTTTCCTCCCTCTCTTTCCGGGGGAATTGCCAAACGTCAACCTAGTGACATTGCCCACAAAATTGCGGCGAAAGTTGAGATGGCAGTCATTCAAAAGAATGACCTTATAGGTTTCAAGCTGGACCGCAGCAAGTGTTTCGATAGAATATGCCCTCACCTTATTTGTGAGCTTGGGAAAACGTTGGGCCTTCCTCAGCCTTTCATCAATGTCTGGTCTCAGGTGTACCAGGATTTTCGTAGATTGCTCACTGTAGGTCAGTTTATCGACCCAACTCCAATTCCCAGTTCCAACGGTGTTGCACAAGGTGATTCAGCCAGTGTTCTGGCGATCAACATACTCATGACAGGATGGGCAGCGGTGATTTCTAGTATCCCTCATGTTGACCACTATGCTTTCATTGACGATGCCTATCTGATGGCCTCTGGCCAACACTTCGACCACTTGTGCAGTGCACTGGATGCTACAAAACTTTATGATGCCCTGGTTGGACAGAAGTTCAACCTCTCTAAGAGTGAAGCTTGGGCTACAACTAAAAGAGCTAAGACTAAACTTGCTGAGCGAGTCCCGGATGTACCAATTGTTGATGCCTTTCAGGTCTTAGGAACTTTTGTGAAAACTACTGCTAAGTCTAAAACCATTGATGCATGCTCTACTGCCACTTTTATTCGTAATGTCATCCATGACATTGGTGCACTTCCAATTTCCATGCAGAAGAAGAGCTTTCTTATTTCCGTGAAGGCTATTTCAAAGTTGCTGTATCATCCTGAAATCAAGCCTTGGCCGAAGATGATGATAGATAAACTTGCTAGCACGGTGGCTGCAGCGTTGTGGGGAAACCGTCCTCACTGGCGCTCAATTCACCTGCTGTTTGCATGTTTCACATGCCCTGCTTTGTGCCACCCCGCTTTAGCCATTGCCACTAGGGTGATCATGCACGTTATTTCTCAACTTCGTAAGGACACCATCTTCTTTCAGATGTGGATCGACTTGTGCAATCTTCAGAAGATCATTCCGAGGGGTTTATTGGATGCATTTTTCAAAGCTTGTGAAGTCCTTGGATTTTTGTTTCAGCCACCTTTTCATGTCAAATTCCTTGGCAGGATCGTAGGATTTTTGAATCTTCAACCGAAGACACTTGCCAGAATGTGTCGCCTTGCCTCGACACAAAGCCTTTTTTCGGATTTCTTGCAGTCTGGTCGCGATGATGTCTGTGTCGGTGGTTCGTCTTTCTTAGATAATGAATTGGCACCCCCTGGGGACCCCCGTGAGCCATGGCGCGCTGCGGAATGGGATGGCAACATTTTGCCGTCTCCATTAACTGGATGCTTACCAACTGCGAACAGATTGTATCAGGCTGGACTGCTTGAGGAGTCTAAATGCAGATTCTGTGAACATCACCATGAAGATATTCAACACCTTGCGATGCACTGCCCTGGGACTCAGGCCATCTTGGGCTCTCCAGGTCAACTTTTTCAGGACCAACCACTGTTTTACACGCATGGGCTCTTTCAGGTACCCCAGTATCTTTTGGACTGCATCAGCGCAGCGGAGGAGAGGCCTAGTGTCACTGCCTTGCGTTCGGAAGAGACACAGGACATTTGGCTTACTACTGGTATCTCCAATCCTCAACATGTGTTTTCTCGAACCATTGGCTGGGATCTTTACAATCTTTCTACGGGTGATCATGTTCAGCATGCATGGTGTGATCCCTTTGGCAATAGGACTAAAGCTGCGATATATGGTTTTCTTCAAGCTGCTCTTCAGTGGAATGGCAGGTTGCGTGTGTGCACTGACTCCAAGTTGGTGGTCGATGTGTGGAACTCTTTTATCCGCGACGGGAGGATCCCTCCTGGGGTTGCTTTTCAAAACATATGGAGTGAACTGCAGGAACAACGGGCTCAACGAGACATTCAAGTGGTTTTGTGTAGGGCTTCTCAACTACCTTGGGACATTGTGAGAGATTTGTCTGCCAAAGGTCGTGATAGATGTGGGGATGCTTTGAAGACTCATCAACCGGTTGCACACGCTCAACTCAACGCATGGCGGATGCATGTTGATCTTCAGCGAGCTTGGCTTTGCCGACTTTCTACGTTACTGTCAGAACAAAAACCTTGTGAGGAAACCAACGAACCCAATCCTGAACTTGCTACGGATCTCAATGAACACATCTTGAACAATTATGAAGAACGCTTCCCTAGGTGGGATTGGCACCTTAGTGCTGCTGACTTTCCGTGGCAGATGCAAACAGTTTTGGAATGTCCAGATGACTGGCTATTTAGTCAAGATATTTGGAGATGTTCTAAGAAATTTTGGGCAGATCTGCGATGGCGTGTTGCTCCAGATGCTCGTACTTCAATAGCGGAGATTGCCATTCTATTTTGGGTACGTACTAGAACGATGCCGCCTAACGTGGATGATGCTGCATGTGCTTCTTTCAACACGTTGATGAAGTGGATTCGGTGGTGGTGTTTTGCTTACAAGACTCCAAAGACTTTGTTTCCTATGGAATGTGACTTCTGGCCAAGACGCATGTTGAGAATGAATCAAGCTTTTGGCTACGGCTCCTTTGAAGGTGCTCGACCTTTTGTGGAAGCTTCTGAGCTTCGTTTGTTGGCTGATTTTGTGTTATCCCTTCCTGGCCATGGTCAGCGTGCTAAGGATTGGGATGTAGGTGTGTCTTGCCTACCATGACTTTCGAAAGAAGTCAGGTGGCCATTCCACGAGATGGCGCTAGCAGAATAAAACAGGGTTTTGACCCATAGCCATTCCTTGTTCATCCTCTTTCATGCTCGTGCTGAATGTGGGATCACTGAATCATGGATTAGCATTGTGAAGAATGGCTAATATCCCTACAAGAACAGCTGACGAACTGGTGGTACCGGTCCAAGGGGTCTCCCCAAAGAGTAGTAACATGCAACGACGATTTCTGCGCCAGAATCGATGATATGGCAGTCGCAAAAGAGCAAAAGAGGGTCTTGACCCATAGCCATTTGTGGTTGATGATATGCTTGGTCAATGGTTGGTGACTGGTTGGTGAATGGTTGGCGATAATGGATGGTTCATTCATGCTTGGTTGGTGGTTGGATGGTTGATGATATGCTTGGTTCATGATTGATGATGAGGCGATCAACCAAGTATAGTTGATAATGAGCATTGAAAGTGGGCAGGAAGGCTACTTGTCAACGATGATCGATGAACTTTTCTGTGATGCTGCGGCTTAGTGATCGATCTTGTGCCAATGTTGCTATCAACTGACAGAAGGTGATAACCAGAACAGGTGTAACTGTAGCCACAGGTTGATAGTTCCAACAAAAGGCATGGCGACAGGTATAGCAACAGCTGCAACCCGGAACCATGCATTTAGGGATAGCAGGGACTACTGTTCATAGTCATGAGTCATGAGTCATGAGAACAGTCAATATCAGACAATGAGAACCAAGTGCTATCAATGGTTGATAATACCGTTTATGGTTGACGTAGACAATTTATACATCAGGTACAGTACCGTGGTATGAGGAATAGCGACCACGATTGTTTGGTATATGAGCGTTTCTCAAAATAGGAGACCCCCAAAACATCCAATACTAATCATTCGGCAAGACTCCATGGTTTGCCCGGATGCACAAGACCAGCCCAGAAGTTAGTCTTGTCAACTGTTCAAAACCCTGTGCAGGCCCGTTGTTTTGAAACTCTGAGAATCAAGAAACCCTAAGCCCTAAACCCTAAAACCCTAAAACCCTAAAGCCTAAAACCCAAACCCTAAAACTCTAAAACCCTCAAACCAGAAACCCTAAAACCCTAAACCCTAAATCTCTGCTTATAGCCAGTGTTGCTCACTGATTCTTCGAGCAATGTTCAGTTGATAGGAACGACGGTGGTTTGCCCTCAGGGCAAACCACGGCGTCTGTGCGTAATCATTCATAGTAATAAACCAACCATTTTTGGGGTCCCCTATTTTGAGAAACCTCTATATGGGGCTATGCACAGCCATGGTGATGATCCCCAGTCACCATCTAGATACGGCCGTTTTCGGGAGAGAAACTGAGGAAGCATCAATTCGGGGGGAAGACACTACATGCGGAATCCCATTGAAGATGTTCGGTTTCACACATCATCTTTGTATATCAAAACCCCTTCGCTTTCATTTATTGATGGTATAGCAATGTTCAGTAGATTGCCTATTTGCCATCACCAATCAGAACTAAGGATCAGAATCAACAAGTCTGGGAATAGTCCTGCCCAAGTGCCTGATATGAGCCATGGATGGCCCTGGCCAGTCCAATACCTTGTACAGTTGAACAAGTCACGAGGGCAATGCTTGTGCATGACTGTGTTGGGAGCCGTGAGCTCCCCCATGGACTCTCCTGAAAACTCACAGCTTCACCCACTTGACCCTACCAAAAAGGGTATTCCAAACGAAAACTGATCATCCTACCCCCATATGAGAGGGCCAAGCTGTTAGTTTCCAGGAGTGTAATGATTTGGTTGGAGAGTGTAGCCCTCATCATAAGCTTCCTCAATTGCTTGGATTCTGATCTCACGTTCACTGGTTCGCCCGACGACTGGCAAGGAGCAAAGGTTGAAAAACCATCCAACTTCGAAGATCATGAACAATGCTTGAAGCTTACTTGTTTAATCAAGGTCTTCATGACCTAAGACCACAAGTCATTCAAAGTGCTCCATTTTTTGTCGAAACTTTCCAAGTCACCGCCTCTTGTTGAACATCGTGGGGGTTGGTTTGCCAACCTGGTTCAACGTGGGAAAGGCACCGGTTAGCACAATTTGCCAGCTGGTTTTTTCACAAAGGATGAACCGTGCCCAACACGTAACAGGCACCATATTGTTGTCACACCCTAGCCATATTACAAGTCTCAAGGCAGTAATTCTGTGGGCTGTTTCTGAACCCTGGTGACCCTATCCAAGATGATCATTGAGCAATGCCTGGGGGGTACCACTATGGATACACACATGTAGGGTGGCCACAACGAGGCGGCCTTGAAGCAAGAGCGTGAGTTGAAGTTCGCCTTGGAGAATGCGCGACAACAGCGACTTGGACCAGATGTCATCTCGTCATTTGGGCGCTTGGAGGTGCAGTTGGGGTATCACTGGGACATGACCATGGGTCAATATAATCAATCAACTTTCATGGGGGATCATCAACAATTTCATAGGGAAAACAATGGTTAATGATGGGGAACCAGGGGTACAGCGTTTTGACCCATAGCCATACGACCATGGTTATGGACTCTATCAGCTAGCTTATAACTGGGGGTGCACATCCAAAAGTGCATCATTGCCAACAGCCAGGAATAGGGGACACGTGTCATGACCACAAGTCATTTGAAGCACAGTTTCGCGGCCACCTTTTCCAATGAGTTTCGTGGACATTTCCAAAGCTGTCTGGCTACGACCTCCACTGGCGAAGGTCTTCAGTGATTTTTTGGTGGTAGTCCATGGTCATAGTGTTACTGAAAGATTACTATATACATACACTATGTAATGACTATATAGATGTATGTATATATTATGTATATACAGTACATACATATATGTATATATGTGTACGTGCTGTTTCCTGCTTGGATTACAACCCACTGTTGCGAGGCTTGCAATCCAACACTTTCGGGTTCATTGTGATGAACTGAACTGTCAACGACCGTAACCTGATAGAAGCAGTAGACAGCCCCATCAGCATTTATTGTGATCTTTCACTGATGGTACTAGTCCTTTAAATCCCCAAGTTGATAATCCACCTCACTTTGCTACAAATATTGTGTTTTCCAACAAACATGAATAGTTGAATAAGAGCTGAATCTCACAGTACCAGTTCTGACTCCCTCCCTGCGAAGGGTACGGCCGCACCAAGGTACGAAAGTGTCTCAGAGGCAGTGGCTTCAGCCGTCCAAATTCTGGTTTATCAGCAGAATTCCTTGGTTTCTTGGATGATTTATAGTCTATAGTGATCAACAAAAATAGAACCACAATTTAGATTGGCCGGAAGGATTATCTTTTTTCTCGGATGTTTGGATCCTAGAAACACCTAGAAGGTCCTGGAGGTTATTCGAGGAAGCGAGCATTTTCCCCTTTTGGAATTTGAACCGACCCCGGGAAGCAATCCTGAGCTTTTGCAAACTGCTTTCCTGCATTTTTTTGAATATGTGTATCTACAATCAGGGCGGGTATGTTGCGTGGTGGTCTTTGGGCTGGCTGGAGTCAAAACCCAACTTCAACCAATGGGCCTGCCAGAATCTCCCGATTGCAAGTGCTCACGTTGCCGACACGAGTGAAGAAGCCACACGTGTTGCATAGGGTACAGGATCACCACTATGCGGTTTGCCAATGTTCACCGAATGGAAGGGGATTCAGTGTGGTGAATTTACTTTTGACCCCGTGGTTTATCCATCCTAACACATGGGTCTGTCCAAAAATGGTCCCCAAATCACTGGTGGTTTTCCTATGAAAATACTGGCCATGAACGTTAACATATGCTAAGAAACCTATGACACACCAGTAAACTGCATCTTGGCGAGCCGAATATGCAGCTGGTTGGAACTGGTGGAGATACTCAGCCAGGAATAGCCGGGGAAGAATATGGGGGGAGGGTCAACGTGCAGGTTGGCACGCCACAAATCCCAAACAACAACAACAACAACAACAACAACAACAACAACAACAACAACAACAACAAGAATCAGCAACAACAACAGGGGACAAATATAGGGGGTAACATGGATTAAGAAGCAGCACTTCTAACAAGAAGCAACAAACAGCGGCAAACGGAAATAAAACGGAAATAGCACTGGCGACTAAGAAGGCAACTAACCCACAAAAACAACAATATGTGAGATCCAGCTGCTAATAAACCCGACATATTGGATTAAAAAAGCACCAAGTATCGCGGAAGCATCAAGTGTCTAGCATATTTTCTCACATCCCTCAGGTCGTAGCGTCAATCGTTTCTGTGAACAGATGTAGTACATGTCAACAGTTGTTGAAAGTTACCTCATACCTTTAGCACCTGCTTCCTCTTAGCACTCACCAGTCCTATCTTTCTGTTGAAACATGTGATTTTCCAGGGACCCCTGAACTGCTGATGCCAGGAGTTGGAAGGCTTGCAGGATTCGGAAACGAAGTTGAAGCGCCAAGTGCAAGAGCTGCTCCAACGAGAAGAAGATCTGAAGAATGCGGATGTGGTTCGTCCCAAAGACTTGGAGGATCAGGGGGAGGGACAGGGGAACAACCAGGGAGGGACCAGGGGAGGGACCAGGGGAGGGACCAGGGGAGGGCTTGAAGGGAGCTGAGCTGAGCAGATGTAAGGATGATGAAGGTAAGGACGATGAAGGCGAAGGAACTGCATTGGGATTGGGTAATCTTTCCATTGGCCAAAGCTCGTCCCGGAGTTTGGCCTCCTCATAGGTGCTTTGTTCAAATGATTAGAATTCATCAGGATTAGCTATCATAGGTGTTGTTTTTTGCTGAATGATTCATAAACCAGGATTACTCATCAAGGTGGGGGCCCCTGTTGTAAGAAGCTCCCCTCATGGTCGAGTCACCGCTAAGCATCAGAATGCTTGGCCAGGAGATGGAAGCTCTAAGGAAAGAACGCGATCAGCTGCAGATGCGACTGCAACAGCTGGAACACGAGGGCAAGGACCGGGGGGAGTCCGTGGTTGCACCAGCGATGACTGACATCTTTATGGACAGCCACAGGCTTTTTTTTGGGCATTTGGCTATGGGTCAATATTAACCAGCCAATAATGGGGGATATTAACCAACAGACTATAGGGAAAACAATGGTTAATGACCCACTGCCATTTTTGTGCATTTTTATTTCTGGATTTTTACTGTTAGTGATGTTCGTTTTCCAACTCTGGTTGAACATGACGCAAAGCACATGGCAATAGTTCCATAAAGACATGGGGACAACCAGTCAACAAAACCAGCAGATTGTCCATTGTCCAATTCAATTTTCTGGATGGTAGAGTAGACAATGCGACCATTCACGAATAGAGAATCTAAGTCTGCGAAGATCATGGGGCTGTTGATCGATTCTGGTTCAGAAATCGTCGTTGCATGTCAATACTCTTTGGGTAGACCCCTTGGACCGGTACCACCAGTTCTCCAGCTGTTCTTGTAGGGATATTAGCCATTCTTCACCATGCTAATCCAAGATTCAGTGATCCAACATTCAGCACAAGCATGAAAGAGCATGAACAAGGAATGGCAGTGGGTCAAACCCCTGTACCCTTGGTTCCCCTATCATTAACCGTTCTTTTCCCTAGTACTGTTGGTCATTATCCCCCACTGTTGGGTGGTCAATATGGACCTATGGCTGAATGACTTGGGGGCGCATTGCTACGCCAAACATGTGACTTCAAGCGACCTGGACGGTTTTATGTTGCAGCAGGAGTTGCTGCCGCGGGATAAGACGACTGTTGTTACTGCTATAGTTCGCACGCGTTTGTCACGGGTCACTAGACATCAACATGGTGGTTTCTAAATTTAGGGGAGGCCGCAAAAATGGATGGCTTGCTATTCTGAATGAGTAAAAAAGGATGAGAACTGGGGATGCCCCTATGACTTGAGAAACACCGACATCGGTGCAGCGTCATTCCTCTGAATGTTGGGATCTTCAATACAGTCTGGTTTACCATTAAGGGCGACACCACAGCTTGGAGCTGTCATTCCCAAGCCCAGCGAGAAGTAAGTGTCAAAATCCTTGCTTGGTTGACGATCATCGTTGCTACAACTGGCACACACTAACGCTGTTAGGTGACTGAACTAACGCCTTCAGAGATGGGCGGACTAAGCCCTGTAAAATGGTGAATGTGACCTGTTCAGTACTTTCGCAGGATGCTAAGCTCCAAGGAGCTGGACAAAACATGACAAAAACTGGCAGGAGAGTTGATGATTAATGATGGTTAGGAGTTGATGATTACTGATGGTAAATGATGGCAAATGATGATCCGTGGCCATAGCCATCAGACGCCGCTGTGCCAGGAATATGGTCGAGAGTTGGCGGAGTCTCAGAAGCGTGAGGTGGGGCAGCACAGGGTCGGGGGAGGCTATCGGTTTTGGCAGCCGCAATGGGGCTATGAAGTGATACACCCCAGCTTGGTACAGTGATATCTGTGATGTCTACATCTATATACATTTATGCGAATAGATCCAGTTTATGAACGTCGATTCATTTGTGTGGGGGGCATGTAGTTTAAGTGGAAGATATGGTCAGATGGCTTGCTAAGCTCGGGGCCATTGCTTCGTAGACAGCTTGAAAAGTGGATAAAAGTTGGAAGGTGAAACTTCTTACGCTGGTATTTCTGTTTGTGATTTCTTTCAGTTTTTGCGCGGCTTTACCACCAAACCAAACTACCCAGGATGGTCTCCCGTTGATTGGTGAAGGGAAACTCAGAAGAAGTCCAATCCCTGGCAAAGTGGTTTGACCAATATCTAGCCCAAGGTGTTCTGTGAACAGTGTGCTACAGCAACAGTATCATTGTGTTGTCCCTGACAGGTACCCCATTTTGGCATGTTTTGGATGCAGGCATGTATATACTAACATATACTGTACAAATACGCACTTGTGTATAATAAATGTTTTGACAGACACATAGCTACCTACACATCTCTGGGCATACCGTATATGTGTATGCGTGTGCAATCGTGGGAGCCACACAGGCACATGCACAAATGCATGTAGGCATTCTACATTTATACATTTATACATGTTAACAAACGTCTTTGCGCGCGTATACACATATATGCACATGGCCAAACCACTGGTGCAATCCTAGCTCTCCAGATATTTTGGTATGTAAGAATTGGCGGAGCAAAATTATTTTTGAGGATGGCGAACAGTATCAGGATAGGCATCCATGGCAGCAAGCCGTTTCCGAAAAATTGGATTGTTTGCACAATGAAGAGTGTCAACACTCCAGCGTTTTGCTTTAGACCTTCACCTACCAGGTACACCAACAAAAGGGTTCAACACTCAAAGGCCAACTCAACATCCACCAACAGTTGACCTTCAAGTTGACCGACAGTTCATAACCACCAGCAGTCCAACAGTTGACGTTGTTGGTAACATCTGTTGACATCACATTGTCTCAACAAAAGAAATCCAACAAGCAGAGATGCTATGAACTGCTGCTGCCATCTCTTGATCCAAAAAAGTGATCCAAAAATCGTTGATCCCAAAATCTGTTTGCCATCTCTTGATCTCTCCAAATCCTTGATCCCAAGCCATCTGTTTGCCATGGATCTCACCGTTGCCCCCAGCTGAGCTCGCTTCGCTATGCGCGCAGCTTGCGCGGCGTCGCACCACGCGTGGCGCAGGTGGCTCTGCAGGCGGCCTTGGACAACTCCACGGAGCAAATGGCTGAGCTCATCACGGCTCTCACCGAGTGCGCTGGCAGCGCATGGCGGCGTCGTGGGGGTTGTGGGGTTCGGCCCGTGGTGTCCAGGGCAACCGATGGCCGTTGTTTTGGATGGCCGAAATGATGGTTGTTTGGAGGATTTTGTTTGGATTTTTTTTTGGGGGTGTTTTTTGGATGGTACGAGTGGTTTGATATTGGAGACCTCGGCCGTTCTTGTTCTTGGTTTCGATTCAGTGGGGTAATTGTGAAGCTACTGGGCTTGCAGTTTATTTCTCAACATCCATGACATGGGAACTGACCATGAAAGGGGAAAATCAGGATACTAACCACTGATAGAAAGTAAGCACTGACAACTTGTTGATTGAAACCACTGATACCTGATACCCGGCAATAACTACTACCCACTGCTATCAACTAGACAGTGCTTGGCTGGATATCACCACTGACAACTTGTTGATTGCTAACAACAGTCAGTTGTTGGCTACTTACTTACCCACTTGTTGTTGGGCAGTCTTGCTGATATCAGTAGTTGTTGGATGTTGATATTGCTGGTTGATGTTGATTTCTCATCAGGATCAATAATTGTTGAAATTTCTGATATCAGTAGTTGTTGATTTTGATCAGTAGTCATTTCTCATCCGGATCAATTCACCCCCTGCCCTGCGCCCCAGGTCCCGAGCAAGGGAGGCAGAGCTTCAGGCGGGTAGCAGTGCTCCATGGCTGCCTCAACAAATGTAGTGGACAATGGTTATGTAATGAGAACGGTTGTATCGTGGGTATATAATGGTTAGGGTTCTATAGTGGCTATATGGTGGTTATATAGTGGTTATATAGTGGTTATATAGTGGTTATCTAGTGGTTATATAGTGGTTGTTTATTAAATAATGGTTATACAGTGATTAGAATGGTTATATAATGATATTGGTTATGTAGTGGTGATGCAATGGTCATATGTTGCTTGAAGAATGGTGGGTAGTGGTTATACAATGGTCATATGTAGCTGAAAGAATGGTTTCCTCACCATATGCAGCGCTTCATGAATGGTTGAAGACTGGTTTATGAATGGTGAACGGTCAATGGCTTCTTCAATATATAGAATATTTACATATATATATATGATCACCAGCCTACAGGGCTCCGCTATGGACTGCATGAGGGATACTCTGATCCCTGTGCTGATTGTCCTGTCATGAGAGAATCGTCAATCCCGGCTGGTGCAGGATCTTGAGGCAGGCAGAAAAGTTATACATGATTTGTTGTTGGTCATATTATATGGCCATGGGTCAAGCAGTTAATCAACCAACTTATTGGGGGATTTCCACCAACAACAACAGGGAAAACAATGGTTAATCATGGGGAACCAAGGGTACAGGGTTTTGACCCACTGCCATATGCTTGGTAGACAGTACAGGGTCATTACGGGACATTGCCCACCATTTACGAACAATTGGCCAACAATCTGTTGCGGCCAGCAACAGCTATTTCGGTCAACCACCAAACATCAAGGCCACACCATGAGCATCATGAGTCACAACTGTGCCACCAGGTGGATCCTGGTGATCCCTTAAGCATTGGCATGAGCCAACGGGCGTTGTGCCACTGCCCAGTGGTCAGCCCTTAAGCATTGGCACGGTCCCCAACGGCCGTTGTGGGGCAGGGCCAGCTCTCTGCTGCCTTGGAACGAGAGCAGACGCTCTCCGTGGACCTACAGGCGGGTGCGAGCGAGCCACCAACGTGAGGTCTCATGGGTCAAAAAAAAACAGAGGACCCCCAAAAATGGTAGGACCTGGTAGGATTACATTTTAGTACTGTAAACAGCTGATGGTTTCTCAAAATAGGGAACTTCCAAAAATGGCTGGTCTATTACTACTAATGATACATTAGGCTAAGGGTCCATATGAATGAACCAATAATGTTAACAACCAACTAGTGGTTCATAATAGGGGATGATAAGTAGCAACTATAGGAGATATATACTAACTATATGGCTATGGGTCAAGCAGTTAACCAACCAATTTCATGGTGTACAATAACCAGCCATTTTAAAGGGAAAACCATGGTTAGTGATGGGGAACAAGGGGTACGGGGTTTTGACCCACTGCCATTTTAGTACTATAAACAGCTAACAAAGGATGGCTCGGGGGTACCTTTATTTTAAGAAACCACCGGATTCCAACACCTAAACCATGAGTTTGGATGATATGACCCGCTTTTGCCCGGTTGGATTGACCGGTAGGATTTTCACCATTTTGGTTGGTTCTTTCACACTTTTTGCTATCCTTTCGCTACCATAGCAACCAAGTGCGGCCAAAATGCCGCATCGACAGTTTCAGCAACTGTCAACGGCAGTCAGTTGGAATGACTATGTCTGTTGACTGTTGGTGAATTCCACTCTCAACAGCAGTTTCAACAACTGGCTGTGGGTCAAAACCCTGTACACCTGGTTCCCATATCATTAACTATTGGTCCCCTTATTATTGTTGGTTATTATCCCCCATTTTTGGTTGATTGATTTTGACTCACTGCCAACTCTCTATGACTACAAATTTTGGTATTCGATCTTCTACCCCAAGGATGGCAGGCCCTGGGGCCCTTCACCAAGCGCTGACCCAACGGTGCTAGGAGTCTCAGAAACGTGAGCAGCAACTCACCACCGAGCTGGAGGACCTGGCCCATGGCATTTCCAGGGTCCAACTGAGAATCGATACATAGCTTAGAGATAAGAACCAACTAAGCTATAGGATATAGGAGTATCTATAGAGGATATAGGAGTATAGATATAATAGGGGTACCAAACATAGGGGATTTTTCGGAGTATCTAGTGACGTCTCTGTGGATGTTTCTCACATTTGGAATCCCAAAGCAATGGATGACTTGTTACTATGAATGGTTAAGAGTGGATGATTTAGAGGGTCTCCTATTTTGAGAAAGCACCATACATAGCTTGGAGGGCGGGTGCTGACAAAAGGGGCATTCTGATTCTGATTCGACGTCGATGTTGAGATGTTACCCGATTCTTGGGAATCATGGATGATCAGTGGTGGGCCCCCTGACAAACGGCTACAGGGATCTTGGTTGACTGAATGTTGGCGATACTTGGTGTTGATCTATGTCCATCTGAGATCGATACTGGAATCCTTTTGGGATGCCAGGATCACAGCATCGCTGGTGATAAATCATCAGCCCAGCATTTGTGGAACAAGAACCACTCAAGTTTTCCAGCAACAGCGACAAATCCTGGCGAGATGTTTGATGTCATGATCCAGATGTTTGATGTCCTTGCCCATATTTTCCATCTTTGATGTCATCCTTGCTGACCATGTGAAAGTCTCAGTCGATGGAAAACAGCACGGACTGTGCCACGGCCCCTCGCTCGAGCTGTGCCAGGAGCAGGCTCAGCGCTTGGCGGATGCACTCAGTGCGCAGGTGGGGGCGGAAGCAACACTGCGCAGGAGGGTTTGCCGATGAAGATGGATGAAGTAAGAAACTGTAGCTCAACAGGGTTAGTGAACATCCAACGAAACAGGATGAAGATGGATGAAGATGGATGAAGATGGATGAAGATGGATGAAGATGGATGAAGATGGATAAAGATGGATGAAGATGGATAAAGATGGATGAAGATGGAGGAAGTATCAAATGTATTGTCATGTTGAGTTCACCAAGTACACCAAGTAAGCAGGATAAGGTATCAAGTGTATTAAGTAGCTGCGCACATGCTTGCGGATCATGGGCCCCGAACGCAACGGCTGTTCATTAGTCCAGCTGTTGGGATGTGAACTCGACCAATATTGGTCCATTTGGTGGTCTCTTCGAATAGGGGACCCTAAAATGGTTGGTTTACTAGTGTCAATACTTGATGTAACGGATGATTTGGGGGTACCCCTATTTTGAGAAACACCTATGTAGGTATACGCCATTCATGCCTAATGTTTTCCTGTTGGACAGTTCAACTGACCTCACAAGTTACACCTCCGCCTGGCCATTTCCGGTTTGAGCATCCAGCGAGTTGTTCAGTTGTTCAACTAACCAGTTATCGAGTTATCGCTTGATTTCACAATTCGCCTGAACAAAATGCTGGAACTTTATCAGTTTCAGCATTTTGAAACTTTCTGCTGCAAAATGTTTCATGCACCAGTTCTTCTGAAAGGGTTTCTGATGACCAACAGGCCCGACCTGGAGTTACTGAAAGTTGTGTGGCAACAGATTCTCATCCGGTTGATGGTTGACACAAAGATTGAAATGCCGACTCTGGACTTAGACCATGTGAGCGTCTCCAAAAGTTGATCAGCCTTTTTTCCCCATGATTTTCGTGGCACCAGAATTGTCGCGAATCGCAGGAACAGCTGGCCGAGCGTTTGGATGAGACTCTCCGAAAGGCTACCACCGTTTCTTGGCACAGATTCGGGACGCTCGCTGGGAGGAACGGCATCGTGACCTGAGGATTGCATGGTCAGTAACAATCAAGAGAACCAAATCACGACAGTAGTAGGTTAGTCACAACCAAGAAAGCAGCTACCTGGTGCTGATGTGGTATATAACTCTGGTTCCCGAAAAGCAGCCGCTCGGATATTTTGAATTAAGCAATGGGAGCTATCGAAATATTCAAGATTAGCATCGTTTAAGCAACAATATTTCTCTTTTTGATTTCGATGGTTACTGCAGCCATCACCCTGTTGGATATCCGGCCAACCGGTTTGGTTGGGCCACGTTTCACTACTTCGTTCTTTGGGATCCTCCACTGTTGCGTACCGTTGGCTCTGTGAACCCGCAAGGGTGGAAGTTGAAGAGCAAGAATGGAATGCTTGGCTAAGCAGTGGTAACGATTCATAGTGGTTCATGATTCTTGATGGGTTGAGGATATTGTTGAATGATTAACATTAATTAACCACGAAGAAATGCGAATACAACTTCACCCTGCCTGATAATGGCAAATACTCAATGGCTGATAAATTTGCTTATTTTGACCCATTGTAGTATAGTCAGCTCTTGAAATGGCTGGTCCATCGCTCTGGGTCGCCGTCCCGTTGCCATCACCTCACTGGAGGGGAAGGTGCAAACAAACAGCTGTCCTACAGATAGTGTCCTGTTGCTGGAATTGGAACTCAGATCACCGCGCAACATGAGAGGATACAGTCAGCCCTCTGAAGCTTTAGGGATGTCCTTTTCCCAGTTTTTTCCTAGAACGAGAGATGTTCAGCAACAATTCTTGTTCGATACCTTCCCTCTTGTTCGTAACATTATTGAAGTTGAATTGGTGGAGCAGTGCGAGCTCTCAAACTCTTCGATACGGGCATTGGTTTGAAACCCAAACGAGCCATAACTGGTAATTTCTACAAACGGTGCCTCCAAACCACCTCAATTGCAGTTTGTTTGTGTGCCGGAAGCTGGCTTTGTTTGATGAGTGCTCTTGTTTTGGGTGGCTTGGCATAGAAGACCTGAAGGTATGGTCTATTCCCGTAAGGTTTTGCCAAAGGCACGTGACAAATGATTGACACCGAAACCGGCTGATGATCTCTCGATTGTTTCGAACTGAACATGTCCGTTTTTGCAGGCTGTGCTAGAGCTGCTTTAGAACCTGCCTCTCATTTTTTTTGGGCCATTCACACTTTGCCAGTGATTTGTACCAATGTTCATTCAATGGTTCAACCCATGCTATTGCTTGATTGTCACACACAGCCATGGGGGTTCTTTGCTACTTCTTGTTTGCCAAATCTTTTCTTCCCGCCTCCAAAGTTCTTTTGTTTCTCCAAGGTAGCAGCAGACTTGACTGCTTCGCGCAAGCATGACACGCGCCTGGCTGCCATGCCCAGATTGGCCCCCACCTGGTTGCAAACATGAGAATATCAATGGCTTTGCCTATGCGACTGGTCACATTGCTTATATACGGGGCAAACTCACAATCGAGGTTCACCCTTGTTGGTTATATCGTTAAATCGCTCACTTTCACCATCTTTCACCATCACTAAGCCTCGCCAACCATCCCCAACCATCCTCCATCATCGACAAGTGCCTGAGGGTCTATTCCTGGTCTGATGAACCCGGATGATCCATTACTGATGTACCCAAGAAAATATCCAATTGCTTCCCCCAGCAATTGGTTTAGAGGCTCCGCCAACGCACATCTTCAAGAGCTTAATAGAGTTCTTGGGAGAACAGTCCTTCGATTTTTCACCACTACCAGTGGCTATGAAGTATCAAGGCTTATCCATACATCGCGGTACCCACTGACCATCCAATGATAGCCAGTAACACTAGTAGGGTAACTTACCAGCTGTACGGGTACACTATTTATGAACAATCCCATAATGTTCTTTAGTTTGTCATCGTTCGTTTACGTTTGATTGGCAGTGATCAAGAATGGTCAATGATAGCACAATTGACCCGCTATTCTTGGGATAAACGATGTTCTCAATGAGAGTAAACGAACTAGTGCAAATGATATCATGGAGTATGCAAAGACAAGAATGGGGGTACAAACATGTCCCAATCAAATATAGCAATCTATAGGTACTGTATTTTGATATAGCTTGTGATGTAGCTTGAGACATAGAACCGATGGACGCCTGTAGGTTTGGAGGGTTCGAGAAACACAGAGATGTGGAGATATTCACGCCTGCTCGCTTTGGAGAGGTTTTGGTGCCTTATACGTTTGCCAGCCAACCAAGTTTTTTCTTTGCCCCTGGCCTCAAATATTATGTAGAGGCCGAGGGGCATGAATTTTCAACTGCCAAATTTGTTGTTTTGGGCGTTCCCGGTGTCCGTTTGCCCTTTTTTAGATAGATTATACGAATTGCGCACTCTGACACAAAAACACGGTTTCATATGGTGCTTATGGCCTTACATTGTTGTGGAACGGTCGTGGCTGTCTGTCCAAATTGGTGGATTTTACTCTGAGCAGCCATGATGGCTAGTCATGGCCTATAAATCAGCAGCATGAAGCCGGCCTTATTAGCAACTGTGGGAAGGGGTTTGATGAACCGACCAAACCAATCATGGTATCTCCCACCATCCCCAGTGGAGACATCACAAGTCTTGGCGATACATTTTTGTTGTGCAAACCTGTGTGTTCATATAGTTGCTCAGCAAGTGCAACTAGATGAGAAATTATGTTAATGTTGCCCATGATTAAAGACATATCTCCCATTATGAAGCAAATAGTAACATTGCTCATTATTCCCTATTTTGAACAAGTTACAACTCGCAATGTTCCTGTTGGGATAATACATGATCAATTTTTGTGATCCATTAGTATTTCTTGGTAAGCGCTGTTCGAGGTTCTTGTTGTTAGCCGCTTTCAACCGTTCTTTAGTCGTTGACCAATAATTGCTAGTGCTCGCAGGCAAAAACAGGAACCATTACCAACAGCTAATCTTTCTGGACACTATCTTATGTGATCAGCGACCAGATAACCAAACCATTTCGTGACCAACGTCCCGATGAACAAGCCTAATTATAGCCAACCTATTATTGAGGCATTCACCACTGAACCATTAAGCATTCACCACTACTCACCGGGTAGCTGACGTTGCTTGACCGGGAGGAAGTTGCCCTGATGAAAGAGCTCAAGAGCTCGTCGGAACCTGAGCAGTTACCGCCGTAGCCACACAGCGGGAACGGCAAAGCCTTCGCAGGTGGTTTTTTGTGCGCACAATCACCATCGTTCTCTAACAAAGGATTGGGATTTCCAAGATTTTCCAGGGCAATGCAAGACATGTGAATGAATCCCCAAAAGTATCCAAGAGTAGCTGGTATCCTTGCCAAGAACCGATGAGGCTTGGGCGCCAGTCAATTTAAAATCAACTGCGACACTGATTTTGGATGCTTCATTCTGTTGGATCCATATCAATCAACCAGTCTTGGTTATCAATAACCCCCCTCTACTACTGTTCTATTTGATTTTCATCCATAAACTCCCTATCTTGGGGGTCACAAGGGCGGCTTCTGGTGAGCAACTGATGGTGAACAGAGAGTCTCCCAGCCCCTGCCGCAACTCCTGACGTCGCTGCCAACATTCGGCGAGAACAGTGGCGGTTTGACCTTTCTGTCAGCCGATATGACCCCTAAATTGAGCAGTGTGTGAAATAAATGGGGGCAAGCCCTCTGGTGGAGAGAACGCATCAATAAAGCACCGTAAATGTAATATGATGGGCGAATCAATTTCCAAGCACGCTGTCAGGAATTTGGCCAGCTGTGTGTCTATCCAAGCAACAAGAAGATACCCAAAGCGAAGAACAGCAGCCAGGGGGGGGTTAGACATTTGTCAACAGACTCAAATACGTCATTATCTTGTTGATTCCATATTGGCTTACTAAAAATCAAGCACCTCATCACCTTGTTGATTCCACCTCGGTTTCGTAGTTACATCTTATTTTTTGTTCGTTGACATCCAATCGCCCAGCCATCGAGCATCGACAACTGGACGGAGCCCCCCGAGGTTGGACAGAGAAGAAAAGCTCAAGAACGAGCTCGAGGTGCAGCTGGTTGCGGGCCCCGAAAAAGTTCGCTCGGATCCTTGGAGAATCCATGGTGTCACCAGGATCTCAGGAGATTTTCTGGTCAGGGAAACCACCAGTTGCGCAGGGGAACCACACCAGTCAGATTGCAGCTACACCATGGCATGTTTTGGTGGAAGAGATTGAAACCCAGCTGGGGAATATTTCCTTGAAGACTCGAGGAACAAGCGCGGCTGGAATGGAAGCAAGGTAACCAGCAACCGGCTGACAGTTGCCTGGAGGAAGTACAATCAACAGGCAGTCAACAATAATGGCCTAGAGATTGAAACAAAATTGAACAAAACCCTGTAATTTCTGAAATGTGTAACGTGTTGTGAGTAAACATTACAGTATTGATCATCAGAATTGTAGCCACTTCAAAAGGTTTAATGAATCATTCAACTATCCGTTGTAGACAGAGATAGAGAGTGCGGAACCATATTCAACACCCTTTTCATACAATAGATTAAAACCCACCAGAAACTTTCACATTTCATATTTCTCGTGATTGCTCTTCTTTCACCTTGATTTCTGCCACTCACAGCAGACCCCTTTCCAGTTTTAGCTGCCATCATCCACCATCGCAAGAAGCTGCTCTAGGATAATCCCTACCGTTGTTCATCGTGGTTGTTGAATGATGTGACCCAGGAATGCACAGTAGCTGGTTCAACCCAGGGGTGTCAGTGATTGAAACTTATGGTCATTAAGGGCATGTGTATCAAAAAATTATTATTAGCATCAAAAAAAATGATCCCCTTACCTTCTCATTAAGAATTTGTTTTCAATCGGTTCAATTCATATCAAAAGATGTCTAATACGCATCGGTTGCCAAAGGTTATAGCTGGCTCGTCAACGAACTCCAGCCAGACGTGTGGTCGTTGCAGCTGTTGAGTACTTGGCAAGGGCTTGGTACAGCCGGTGCAATACCCACTACCGATTCGAAGGGTTGACTGGGGATTTTCTGCTCCATGGTGCTGGCCCCAAGCCCATTCAGATTTGTTCCCCCTGAATTGTGTGGAGCACTTGCGACAGGCAGTTGCGAGACCTGTGAGTTAAGCCTGTCAAATGCACTGAAACGTTTGATCGTTCAGTGATTCTGACTGTAGGATCTGCGTTCCGTTTTGCTGGCCAAAGATGGCCATGGTAGTCCTGACTCAGTTTTCCCGGTAGCTCAAATCGCAGCCACCAACCAATCCGTAGCCGTGCACAGCAGTGCTTGATGGTGCGCCTGTCAATAAGTGCAATGCATGTGGATCAAAGCCACAAGGCACAGAGGAAGCATAGCGGTGATCCCAGCACGCTGACTGTTCCCATGATGAAGCTAGGCCCTAGGCCGATCCATCTCAACACATTGATTGACAATGGTAGGGACCATTTTGTTGCAGCTATCATTGATGAATGCAGTCCACAAACCAATGTGAAAGTGTGGGTCAAAGTTTGCTTGTATCTGATTGTCACAAAGCTTCGGCTCCACTTTTCGCAAGAAATCGTTTCTGCTCCATGGGATCCACAGCCGGGGATGCTACTGCTGGTCACCAACTGTGTCTTTCAAGCGTTCTGGGAGTTCTAGGGTTTATACTAGTTGTGCCACGTGAAATGGGTATTGTCAGTGGAGGTGTATAAAATATTTGCCACCTATTGATGGAAGCAATGTCATTGTGTATTTATTGGACGCACGCTCCATTGATTGATCATAGATTTGAAGGACCCTGCTTGTCCATTGATGTGAATGGATGTCAATACTGCTGTCCACAATGCCATTTGCCTGAATCCACGTTGCCGCATCATAGTTCAGCTGGACTCTAGCCATCAGTCAGCAAACTAGAGACAAACTGAAGACCGTTACGATCTTCTGCAACTGCAACGGTTTCTTTATCCCTTCTGATCCTATCCGCTGCGATGTATATGATCCTAGAAAGTACCTGATAGCCTTGAACAGACCAATACTAGAGATTATCACCCCTGTTGTACTAGGCGGTGGTTGTTCAGCTACGGTGATTGCTCCATGACTTTGACAACGCTGCTTGGTCATTCTCGGTCATTGCTTCTGACAGACGTTTCAATCTCCCAGCTATCGAACTTTTCAATTTCACCCAGGGCTCAGATTCCGTTGGCAGGGCAATGGCCCTGGCAGCAAGACTTTGTTGGATCCTGTGCGGTATCATCCTGCAGGGATTGTAGCCCGGGTGATCATCCACGATCATGAGACATAGTTCACTGTGCGGACCAATGAGTGCCTATGAGCCTATTGGAAAGCAAACATCAAAAAATGTGATCGATGGGATCAGTTTTCTTCGCTTCTAAGGCTGAAAGGTTGTAGGGATTTACCCTGTAGAGATTGGGATGTGCCTCATTAGCCTGGTTGGTCGGCTTGGTTGGAGGTACATTTGTCCATGTCTGCGTACATGCCTGTACACATATTCATAGATTCATAGAGTATAGTTATAGTAAGCAAGTTTTGCTGATAATGACTCTCACCCATGATGAGTGATAATGGTCACTGAAGGGTAAGTTTCATTGGTGATGTAGGACCAGCTTCCTTTGGCGATGAGGTGGTGGCTAATTACGGTAGATGGATGTTCAAAGGAGGTTCTGTTTCTTCTTGGGCTAACTTGTGTATGTTATTTACGTATTTCATATCCATCCATCCATCCATCTCTCTATCTACCCACCTGGGTGTTTTCTCAAAATGGGGGTACCCATCATCAAATATTAGTCATTTATAGTAATAAACAGCCATTTTTGGGGTATCCCGTTTCGAGAAACACCCACATGGAGATGGATACGATAGACATTCAGACTGCCACGGTCGATCATTCAGTCTGAGCCCTGGCAAGCGCCCACGTGAAAAAGTGACCGCTTTTGAAGCCGGCCGTGGCCTTTCGACCTGAATTAAGCTCAAGCTAGGTTCAGACATCTTGGGGCAATCTGTCTGGTAGTTTTACATGTATCTACATCTACACATGTATACTTACATAGATAATAAATGAGTTTTTTAAAGAAAGATTCCGGATATTGTTTAAACATAGATTATAGATGCAAAATGCAGAAGTTTAGATGAAACACTTGCTGTGGCTCAGAAATCGGATTTGTTTCTGCAAGCCCTGGACAACAGAGATAGATACCACCTGCAGCGGTTGGGGCAGCCTCCTGACAGGCAGCGTTGTAAGCCACGGCGGCGTTCAAAAATGGTTGTCATAGTTGGATCATAATTTACAGCTAGGGTTATATCTCGGGTATCACCATGGTTATAGACCCTATAAGGTAGCTTATAACCTCCATAACCATGCTTAGTTGCAAGTGACAATCCCTGGGGATACACGTCCAAGTAACAGTTCATTCTTGATAGTGATTAGTTCATGATACCGAACTTCATAGTGGCACTGTAATGATTGATACATAGTGATTACATAGTGGTTTGGGGGGAATGGTCCTGTTCACAAAGGGTAAACACCTTTGGCGTTCTTTCAGCACTAGGTCCGCAGTATCACCCCGATGGTATTTGCCGAGATCCGACTTTTGGTACGAAGACATGTGTTCATATACAAACATATGTATATATATATGTATGCAACGTCGCACTAAGTTGATTATATCTTAGATATTGATACATACATGTACCTAGACACAGACATCATCAATCAATATGCCTACTGTTTTTTGTCATACCTGATCGTTAGTTGTACAGCAGTGTCGGTATCAACTACCAATTTGACTCAAAGTGGGATCGCCCACCCCAGCGTGAGATACTCTTCAATGGCAAAGCCAGCGGGCCCACTCGGTCTCCAGAGAGCCGAAGATACGTAGATGTGGTATATATATATATGGCTATGGGTCAATATTAACCAACCAATAGTGGGGGATAATAACCAGCAATTTCATGGGGTAAACAATGGTTAACGATAGGGGAACCAGGGATACAGGGTTTCTACCCATTGCCATATGTGTATAGTTGTACGCGCTAAGCAGCGACCGACCATATCAAATGGGGTCTTACACTGGTGACATGGAGTTAGAGTGCCAGGGTGCCTTGTTTCCGTCGGCCGGTCACAGCAGGTCATGGTACAGCAGGTAGCACACTCTTCCCGCTGTTGTGCAAATTCGACTGGTCTGCTTGAAGTGCAGAGATTTGGGTTGTCCAAAATACGTTGGGCGTTCCCAGCTAGCACCAAAGAGAGTTATGAGTAGCCTGATTGTACACTCTGAAGATGTCATCTTTCGACAACACTTTGTCTTGGTGCTTGAAAACTGGGACGTGCCCTGCCCAAATAAGCTGTGGACACACCCAGAGGAGGCCCACAAATTAATTCTTAGATCCCCATGGAAGTTGGTCCATATGGAGCAGGGGCTCATGTCGCTGTTTTCCCTTGGGCCTTGTTGGTATCACAGTTATTGTTTCAGTGCTGAAGCGCAAACAAATTCGACAACCAGAAGTTCTACCGTTCGAGGTTCGGAGCTCGCCGTTTTTCTTTGTTTATAAAGAGAGCTGTACAGATGGCCAAGTGAGCAAAGCTGTGGCAAAGTCATATAAAGCCGTTCATTTTTCTCAGCCTTTCCTGATGTGAACAGGTTTGTTTTGGATGCGCCACACAAGTTTCGGTGTATCGACTACCCCCCGTAGCCCCACAGTGTATTTGTTGCCTCACGGTTGTCATTGTTTCGGTGAAATTGCGAGATGCGATGTTTTTCATGAGGTCAAACTGATGTTCCCCAACTGCTGTGATACGCTTCCTCCATCTCCCTTCCCCTTGTTGCTTGTTGATGCTCCAAGCCCAGTTGAAAAGCCACTCAACTGTTTGGGATTCCTTTAGGGGAAGGGAGAGAGTAGATGCCCCCCATGCCAGTGATTCTGATTCCAAGGGACAGACATGCAACTGTCACAACTGGGTGTTTCAGGAACTCAAATCATATACTTTGGAGCAGCAGGGAAAGTGTTGGCTGTGCATGATGCAAAATTGGGGTTAATTTTCGCTCGGGGTACATGACAATACATGGCATAGAAATGAGTTGGGCACAGGAAAAGAGTTTCCAGAGGCCACTTGACCCCTGCTAGACTGCAGCTGGGGTCTCCCCAACTGTCATGCGCCGAGTCGCTTTGCCTGAAAGAGGCTTGCAGACCGAGTTGGGCCGCACAAAAATCCCAAAGCAGATGCTTCGAGATGACCAGCTTCTCACACTTCTCTCAAAACTAACATGGACCCAGTGGTGGGCCTTTGAATTGGTCAGTGGTGAGATGTGGTGAGAGTCCCCTTCCAGGGCCCGACTTGCTGAGACCAGCCCCCATGGTGGCATCCCAAATTATGGCAATGTAATGGTTGATGAGCTGGTTGAGAAAACCGATGAATTGATCAATGGCAATAAATTCGAATAGGGTCCTGTGATGACAGACTAGTTCATGCTTCATGATAGAAGGCAATAAGTAAAATCAAACTATCCTAGCAGCAGAATGGAAGGATTTTGTGAATGTATTCATAGTCATGGTGGTCCCGCCATCCAGTCACATGATCATCAGTAAGTGAACTACAGGTGGAAGGGCACCAGCGCGGAGAACCCCAAATGATCATTACTCTGATGTGTTCTTAACGGCATGCCTTAGCATAGATGGAGCTACATTGCGTATGTATTCACCATCGCAATCAATCACTTATTCATCTATGCCCCTGGATGTTGTGTGTATCGATGGCATCGGGTGTACTTGAGGAGGGACCGCCTTGAGACTCTGCTGATATTGTCCATGTTGGTGTAGGCCACTCTGGTCTTGCGTTTGACTCCGGTCTGATGTTGCATCCCCTCTTTTTTGATTACGGAGCGAATCTTCAACGTTAGGGATTAAACTTGATGTGCATCAGATGATGGAGATTATGGATAATGATATTCGATCAGATTCTCAACATACAAGTTTGACTTGCCTACGCGGTCTCCATGCAATTAGAAAAGCGGCAAGAACACTGGGAATACCACACCCTGGTAAATTAACCCGGAAGTGTAATATCCTCCATTTATAGTGGTGCACCTGTGAGCAATAACGATTTTTTGCTTCCAGGTTAGTTTGCCAGAAGGTATACCATGGCAAAATGCCTGCTTGGCCATGTGGAGTTGGGAAGGCAGATTAATGCGAGTGGATTGTTGGGCGCACTGGAGTTACAGTTCAAGCTTGGCCTATCAACACCATTGACAAGCATCATGAACCATCCTGAATCATTACTGATCAGTCAGTACTGAACATGATTAAGCAGTACAAACGATTTCCATTTTACAATGCTATTATTGATGCCTCGATTTTCTGTGGTTACCATACTGATTACTGTAATTAATCGTATTATACTACTGGTGCTGTTTATATTCGATTCCGAATTGCAGTTAACCGAATATTTTTATGATATTCCTTTGTAATATTTCATTTTGATATTCCAAATATTCCATTATTCCCTCAACATACTTCATTCAACATTCCATTCTAGGATTCCATATATTACCGTCGACCATTTTATGATGGTTTCTTGAAAAAGGGGTCCCCCAAATCATCCAGTGTTAGTGATTTGTAGTAACAAGCCAACCATAACTTGAGGTCCCTTATTTTGAGAAACCACCATGTCTTGGTTATAATTTTCCATTCTAAAACATATTCCACTAGTTTATTCTACTATGAAATTCCATATTTTACCCTTTGACCATTATAGTTACCATTGTAGTTACCATTGTACTTGCCGTTTATTTTCCATTATAATATTCCATTATAGAATGTACAATCTGCCAATCTGCTGATTATCTTACCATTACTTGACCATGTTATAGTTACCATCATTTATTTTCCCGTTACCAACGCAATGGTTTGGAAGCTGCTGAAAATGGGATACATATTACTTACTCTGATTTTTCCATGATTATTTTCATTATGGTAGTTTATTCCGTTCACAATCTGCTGATTTCCTCCATTTGGTGGTTTCTCAAAATATGGGACCCCAAAAATGGTTGGTTTAGTACTACTAAATAACTATAGATGGGTGATTTAGGGGTACCCCTATTTTGAGAAACCACCATTTTCCTTCATCTCAACGGTGCTCCTTTAGGCCTCAACCCTCGTCCTCTTCGCGCCTGCCGCGGAACGATGTGAAGAGCACCGGCAAACCACGGAAAGGCGCTGCGTCCACCGTGGGAAGCAACGCAGCCGCGGCGCGAGAGGCAACCGGGGCCCAGGGTGGGGTCGGTGCCAGGTGGCTGATTGGTTGGCTGATTGGTTGGTGAATTTGCTAGTTTTGGTGGAACTAATTACTAATTGATAGTTTTTGGCAAGTTGGTTGGCTAATTCGTTGGCTGTTTGGAACTCCAACTGTGACAAGTGACATGTTGGATTGAAAGCTTTGTTTCAATCCAGCACCAGGAATGACAAGATCGAGGAATTCGGTCTTGTCAAATTTGCTCTGCCACACAACCATCAAAAACCACCCGCAACTAGTGCCTGTCCTACCAGCTATTTTTCTCGGGGATTCTCGGGGACAACCCATGCCAACCAGCCAGTTTCCAGAAAACAGGTCCCGGAAACTGTGGCACTTTTCGGGGTCTAGGATTTTTCCAGCCAGCGAATCAACTTGGCTGAGGACAAACAGGTCGTATCATCCCCACGCGTGTCGTGGCCAGCTTGGCCAACGAATAATTGCATTCAGATGCTGCTTTTGAGGCGGTGATTGGCCACTTGGGTCGTCACATGGTCACACCTTCGGGGATATTTCTGGGTTCCCAGCACTTTGGCCTCGGATGCTTTTCCAAAGGCTGTGCATCTTGTTGTCAAGAATAAGCTGTCAAGCAACCATCATTTCTTAAACGGGTGGTTCCAAGTCTCCGAAACCTTCGAAAGCGGTAGCTCTTTTTGATGATGGCTGTGTCAGTAGCAACATGCTTTTGCACTAGGGTTTATGCAACCAGTCGGTAGGAGGATTGTCATTATAGTAGATAGCAATCCCGACAAATAATCACCATAATGATTATATTTACTACCGTCATTTTTTAAACAATTGGCAAGGAGAATGTGAACTTAGAGTAACTACATAGTTATGCTTCAATCATCACTATGGGAATCTACGGTTACTGAAAGACATGACGGTATTTCAATGTACCAATAGCATATCACTATGGTATCTATGGTGAATTATGATCATTTTAGTGATAAGAAGATCCCTAATACTCCGTACTATTGCTGATTTGTAACCATAGTCAACCATTATGAATGGTATATTTTATGGTATTTCAATGTTCAAAAGTAGCAAACGTTAGTTTATATGGCATTATTCTCTCATATTCCCTAACATTCCATGTGATTGAGACAATGCCCATATATATATATATATATATACATATATCATGAATTTTCACCATTACCAGCTATGGAATTCTAGTATCATGAATGGCATATTTTTTTGCCACAGAGTATCATTTCTAACTGATAATATTAATAGTTGAGTAATAGATCGATAGATTGTTAAGTAATAATACTGATGATATTAGAATTCGTGATTAAATATGCCATCAATAATGCCCTTAGTCATTAGTGATTAGATATGCCATCAATAATGATTGGCAATAATCCATTAGTAATTGGCAATCATTAGCTAAGTGATAATCTAATCTGATTAACTAATCAATAACTAGTTATTAATAAGATTATCACTAGTTTGGCTAATAATCACTAGTTTATCACTACTTAATAAAGGCCAATAACTAGTCAATAATGGCATGATATCTCCTTGCCAGTTATGGCAATTCCCGAGTGAAATCATTGGCCGTCGCAGGCTTCGAAACTCGGCGCTTCCAGGAGCGGGCCATGGAGCTGGCCAGGGAGCTGTTGAGAAGCTTAGTTTCTGGTAGGCCCTGACCATTTTTCACAGGTAAAAGAGCTGTAAATCACCATAGGTTAGAGGGAAGAAGTCCAAAATCACCATTTTTAGAGAAAAATAGGTAAAACATCAGCATTTCTTTTTCTAGGTAAAGGCAAGGAGCTATAACTGGTGGTTTTTTCCACTTCCAAGTTCGTTTACCAGAGAGGAAGACTCGGATTGGTTGGAGTGCTTCTAGCGTGATCAACTGCGAGAACCAGCAGAGATGTGTTCAAATGACGGCTGGTTGATAATGCTTAGTCATGTTACAATCATGGGTGTTTCTGAAGTCATAGGGGACTCCCCCAAGTTATGGTTGGTGTATCACGATCAACGGCTAACTGGATGATAACTGGTGGGCCTCCTATGACTTGAGAAGCCACCAATGGTCAACGGGTGACGACAACCAAATCCCACCAATCACAGACGGACATGCAAATAGGATGGTGGATTCGGACACCATAGCGATGTTCATGTGTCCTTTGTAAAGGGTACATGGTAAATAGCTAAGACCGTTAAGGTTACCCCAGGTTTGGTGGATTGTGTATTCCGGAGGCTTGTACAAGTGGATGCCGAAATCTTTAGTGCATTTTGATGCATCATTGTATGTATACCGATATATCTCAGTATTCTAGTTACTCACCAGAATAGCAGGGCATGATTTTCTGTTCTTTTGGTGCAGTCTTCGTCCTGGTCCGGCTTATGTTTGACGGTGTCGCTGCTTAGCTGTTTGGTCATGCGTTTTGTTGTCCCCTGCCATTATGGTCATACTGTAGTCATACTGTAGATGTTTGTTGCTATCAAGCCATGTTTTCCCCAGCAATTGTTGTTGATCATTCTGGTCATGCTGTAGTTGTTTTCAGCCAAAATCACAGGGTGAACTGTTCAATAGTACTATGGTCATACACCATGATGGTCAACCACTACGTGGTAGGTCATACACCATGATGCTCATACCGTTCAACAGGATCATGACCATGATGACATGTTTTAGTGTGATGTCTGGTTTTTTAATCATTCTTAATCATTCAAAACAGGCTATGAGGTGTAACCCTTATTGACCATTATTTACTATCATCAACCATTATCAACTATTGTGTTTCCATTATCAAGTATCATTAACCATTATTAAGTAACCATTTTAATCATTATGAACCACCATTGTTAAGTATTATCAACCATTATCAACCATTATCAACCACTATTAACCGTTATTAATCATTATTAACCACTGTTCACCATGATCAACAATTCTCAACCATGATGCAGTGACGTGACCTGGGATGTTCTGCGCGGAGCTTCGGAGCTCGCAGGGTGGACAACAAAAAGGACCTCCCTCCGTCGCACGACGGCGCCACTTCAGACTCTGAGGAGCGCCCCAGTGGCGCGTCGTCCCGACGCGAACCAGCCTGGCTAGCCACCACCACCGGTGCTTGGGAGTCGTCAGTTGGCCATTTCTGGATGTGTGTCTATGTATTTTTACACCTTTGATTCATGAAGAAAATAGATGTGAAACAAGTCATAAATTGATATTTGCTCAAGCGTAGTTGTGACGATTCATGCGCGGGTTGTTCAGCATCACTTTGATTAATGGCCGTGAAGCCACAAAAAGGGATGGCCGAGGTAAACAATGGCTCATGAGAATTGGAAGATCACCGGCCAGGCCAGCTAATAGGAATAGTCGAATGATCAGATCAGAGCGAAAACTTGACATTTTTCATTTTCCCTAGTAATTATTAACAGATGGTTGGTCGAGAAGCATATGTTGCAAAGGGGTTGAAACCACCAACCCGAAAAAGTCCACGGAGGATATGGCAACGATCCTGTGTCACCCGTTGCGTTTTTGGCCCATTCACAGTATGTCCAACTTGCCAGATGTTTAGATAGCGATAACCAAGCCTTGGGTACATCCAATACTAGGCTGGTTGGTGGTTTCACGTATTTCTTGTTTTCTCAAATGTATCACCAAATTGTTGGTTGGTTGTGATCGCAAGTTCTTATCATGAAAATATGCCTACTATTGTTTGTTTTTCGACTGTTCTTTTCATCACCGTCGTTTCTTGGGATGCTTTCCCCTACAACAATCATAGCTGGATGGGCTCGTGGTGTGGCACAGATTTTTTCGGTTTCATCATGCTCTGCCTTTGCCATCTATTATCAAGCGTTGTTATTAAACATGAATCGTGATCGAGCATGATCGACCATTACTCATCATTAAGCCATGAGTAGCCATAGCCATTAAGTATATTCTAACCATGATCATCAAGCCATGATCACTAAACCATAAAACCATGATTCTCAAGCCGTCATTAGTATATAACTCTTTACAATGACGAACTAAATCAAATCAAATCGAATCAAAACAAATCAAATCAAATCAAATCAAATCAAATCAAAACAAATCAAATCAAAACAAATCAAATCAAATCAGCTAAACCAATAGACCATGATTATCAAAGCATTAAACCATTCTTCTCTTGCGCCATCCCTAGGGCCAACCCATGGCCGCCAGGAGAGCAGGTCTTCGGCGTCGGTGGAGGAGGAGCCAGGAGTTTCAGCGTCCAAGTCTGGAAAGCCCAGGGGAAGGTCGCTGGTTGATGCTTGGTAGGGCTTGGTTCATGGTGGTGGTGGTGGGTTGGCGGGTGGTTGGCTAGTTGGTGGTGGGTTGATGGTCGGTTGATGGTTGGTGGGTAGGTGGTTGGTTGGTGGTTGGTGGTGGGTTGATGGTGGGTTGATGGGGTTGATGGTGGTTGATGGTGGTTGATCGTTGGTGGGTACGTGGTTGGTGGGTGGTTGGCGGTTGGTTGGCGGTTGGTTGGCGGTTGGTTGGTGGTGGGTTGATGGTTGGTTGATGGTTGGTGGGTAGGTGGTTGGTTGGTGGTTGGTGGTTGGTTGGTGGTGGGTTGATGGAGTTGATGGTGGTTGATGGTTGGTGGGTACGTGGTTGGCGGTTGGTTGGCGGTTGGTTGGTGGTGGGTTGATGGTTGGTTGATGGTTGGTGGGTAGGTGGTTGGTGGTTGGTTGGCGGTTGGTTGGTGGTGGGTTGATGGTTGGTTGATGGTTGGTGGGTAGGTGGTTGCTTGGTGGTTGGTGGTTGGTCGGTGGTTGGCGGTTGGTTGGTGGTGGGTTGATGGTTGGTTGATGGTTGTGGGTTGATGGTCATGGTATGACTGGTGTTGGTGGTTGGCGGTGGCTTGATTGTCTATCGCCGGGGGTGGTGGGTCAAGATGCTTCGCACATCAGATGGAACCCTATGGGTCTGATAAGTAGTGGATGGTTAACAATGGCAAGCTTGGTGTCCAGAGTTCCTCATCAAGCTGAATTCTGCGGAGCCGTTGGCAGACATGCATTAGATCATGGAGAAGAAGCAGATAAGAAGCTCCCGTGAGCTGGTGAATGATAGGTGAATAATATGTGAATGACGATGAATCTGACAAGCTGATATGAACTGATTTTAGCTGGCTCAGTTGCTTGATGGTTCATGGTGAATCATGACCATTGTGGATGCGGACACAGAACTCATACACCACAGGGAACTATTCGTTAGACCATGGGGTTGATATGAAATCACTGAGTTGGGATCCCCAGTATCAGACGAGTTCATTGAACCTACGGCTAGTGACAAGCTCATGGAAGACAAAAGAGCTATGAATATCCCCGTTCGAATATCTCAACCAATCTAATTCCAGCCTGGATCTACTAGCAACATATGATAACATATGATAACATGACTACTTGGTTGATTACCATTAAAGGATATCTTTGTTGTCTATTTTAACATTGATGATTTACACCAAACCCAACATGATCAGGTGGTTTCTTAAAATGGGGATACTCCCAAAATGACAGGTTTATTACGATAAATGACTATTGATGGATGATTTAGGGATACCCCTATTTTGAGAAACCACCATCACAACCTGTTGAGGGTTCACACTGTCTAATGATCAATGAATGGATCAGCTCTATGGGCGAATTGCGCCATCGCCATCCACATCCATCGCTGGTGTTGGCATTTGGTGGTTTCTAAAGTCATAGAAGGTCCCCCAAATCAAGCAATATCAATCATTTAAAGTAATAAACCCACCATTTTTCGGGCCCTCTATAATCAGAAGCGTGGCTACTTAAAAGGGAAAGGTGACTCCACGCAAGTGGGAGATCAGTCTCTCGCTGGGTTCCAAGGATCAGCAACGATGACCCGTTGGATTTGGCCAACCCTATAGTCTTCTGGTTGGTGATTCCAAACACTTGTTCTTACCCTCCGGTAAACTAACATGGCAATGGATTTTAATCATATTTTATAGTGAAACCCAGGGAGAACACCAATAAATGGTGGATTTTCCATTGCCATGTTAGTTTACCAGAGGGTATCCCGCGTAATTTTAAACAAATGGTTGGTTGACTAGTACATTTTTCATAGGGGTTGAAACCACCAACCGGATTTGTACAACATATGTTCTGTGAATCATATTCTGTCAATAGCAATGATATGGTTGTTTATCAAAATAGGGGACCTCCTAGGTCATCCTTGATAAACCATTTATAGTAACAAACCATCCATTTTGGGGATGCCCTATTTTGAGAAACCATGATATAGATATATCTGACAGTACGAAGAATGCGGAGTTGTCCGCAGTTTTGATGTGCCACTCAATTCCACTGCTACCAACCACGAACATGAGTGGGTTTGGACTTTGTAGGAGTACCAGCAGATACGCACAGCCTTTTCTTCCGGTCCACCGTTGAAATTATGTTTGTTGGTCGTATTCATGTTCTTCTATCAATGTGCCCCTATACTGTGCATGTTGGTTCTTGCTGTTGTTGCTGTTATCAATCATTGTGGTTGGATACTTACTATGATCGTCCATTGGTGTTGCTTATTCTTTCCCTGCATAACCCACTAGCCAACCTTTCCAACCACCCTCACCATCCCCGATGAATCCAACGATTATCCAACCATAGGTGGCTGTGGGTCAAAACCCTGTACCCCTGGTTCCCCTATCATTAACCATTGTTTCCCTTATTATTGGTTGGTCAATTACAAGCCATTATTGATGGTTAATATTGACCCATGGCCAGGTCAACACCTACCCATCCATTCCACCCATGATCCAACCACCAGAGGGACCAGCCATCCCTGGGTCTGAGGGCTTTGGCTGCCAGCTTATCTTCCCGCGCTCGTGCGCCGCCATCGCCCGATGAGTGTGCAGGTAGGGAACCCTATTCCCCAGCCGGGTGGGCAGCCGGTTGGTTGATGGTTCAATGGCCAGCTGATCAATTCCTATGCCCCACTATACTTGGATCAATGAGAACATCAATTGATGACTATACCATCGTTCAATGATGGGAAATTCTAAAGATTCGAGGATATGCATAGCCAACAGTAGTGTCGCTGTCAACAGCAAACACGAGTGGAAGTTGCTCCAGTTCATCTTTGGTTGGGAGCTGTTCCCATGAATTGAGAACAGTCAGCAACAGCTGTAGAACCGATCCTCAACATGTTTTGGAAAGGGATCAGGTGCTTGTAGTGAAGAGGGCAGTGACCCATGCTAGCCATTAGTAAGTAGCATTCTCTGCTGAGCACAAGCAAGTTGTTGGGATTTAGCAAAAACAGAATGGATACAAAATCCGTATAACGACAATAAACCGGAAGGATACATGAAATACTTGACCGGATGTGAGGATCAATCGCTTAAAGGATGAGAATGGATCAATACCACAGCAGTTTCTGGTAGTGTGTTTTTTTGGCGTGGTCGTGTGGAAGTACAATTAGTATTCGTGAGCCCAAAACAATGGCAACTGACAATCTGGCGTTCTCCATACTCCAAGAATTGACCCTTACTCAACCAAAAAAGGCAATTACTTAAGTGCAGTACGAGGACTTGCTAAGCATTGAGGAATGCCCAGTGGATCGTCGTGGATCAGCTACTTATCAGGAGACTTAGATGAGCATTCTTACCATTCAATATCCCAAGAATGGAGAACAACGGTACCTTTTCTGTTTGTTTCTGAGATCATCAGAGGTCTTGGAAGGCTGACCTTTGGCAATGCGCACGCGCCTGACTCCTGTTGCTGGTCAGAGGGCTGTGCAGCACAACTTCCGTGAGGCTCTGCCAACGCTTCCTTTCGCGATGGCCTTCTGAGAGCTGGGAGACTTGGGGGCGAGCGAAGAGTTCCAAGCAGTGGTGATACAGGTAGTGCCATCAGCAGCTTTATATATGGGTGTTTCTCAAAATAAGGGTGCCCCCAATTCATCCCTTATAAATCATTTCTAGTTGTGAACCAACCATTTTTTGGGTCCCCCATTTTGAGAAACCGTCATATACATATGCAACAGGCCTCACAGTAGTTCATTAATTATATAATTATGCGTATTGATACATAAGATGTGATTAGATATTCGCACATACATGTGTATATCATACGGATGCAGTGTGTATAGACTGGCTTGTTGGACTGATGAACAACACAGGGTGGTGGATGCCCCATGAACTGCCCTTGCGCGCAGCTTGCAGTGGGTATTCTCTGAGCTTCTCCCCCGATTCATGAGTTTCATGAGGGAACCAACGTGGACTGTGATCCCATGACATCAAGCAGCTGGAATCATCAGAGAGGCATGGTCAGGATAAGCAAGCTGTTAGTTTAAGGTACCTGGTCAAGCAGTGCGATTTTAACTATCCCTTGAACAATCACGAAGAATCAGCCATTAAGCATACTTTTCCAGGTTCATTAGTGCATACATGTAGATAATGACATATTTACTCATATATCTTTTTATAAATAAATAGATAAATAAATGATTATATATATGTATATGCAGATGCATGCGTTTGTGAGCATAAAAGCACACACCAGGTTTCCTTGTCATATCCATCATTCATCGTAACCCGTGAATACTATCAGATAGTTGGAACGCCACTCTGAACCAGCCACAATTCAAGGCATGAGAGTCCTGCTCAGTGCCCGTGAATTGCAAGCGAAAGATCACTGTACCATCTATGGAGGCACCAATGATATGATGGTATCACAAAATATCATAGCAATGGGTAAACAGTAAATATATGATACTCATAATACTTGTCATATTTACCCATTTGAGCAGTGAATTGGACTTGTCAACGATGACAAATAAAAATTCGGCATTGGTTGATAACGATCAATGATGGTTAATCATGCATGATAGTAAGTACATATCATAGGTTTAATGACGGCCAATGATACTCAATCATGATTAATTAATGAATGTTAATCGTGGTCCGAAAATGATCAAAGAATGTCAAAGACGGTTACACTCTGGTAAACTAACCTGGAAGTGATGAATCCACCACGTATTATGGTTTCACCAAGCTTGCAGGTTAATTTGCCACTTCTTGTCGTGATCTTTGGATTGGTTGCAATATTGAGGAGCTCTCTCACGATTTATCTTGGGTCGGTTTCCCTGTGGCCGTTGGAGCCCCCCCATCCTCCTGTTACCATTTTCGTCTCCGATCTCTACTCAGGTGACGGAGGGACGAACATGTAGATTTTGGCCCATTGACCATGGCTGTGGTGTGTCGTATCCCCTGATAGGCCATTTTTGCCAAACAAAATTGGAGCATCTGCGTACCACAAAAAAATCCAATTGCCGATCATGAAAGTGTTCTACGTGTCCTTTTCTATGACACAGTCCTGTGATACAGTATCGTTTCCTGCCAATATCCACTGTCTTTGGCTACCAAAATTTGCTCGTCAGTAGCCTTGCAACCACAGGAACGGCATCATAAAGCCTCTTGCCGTCAAGCACCACTAGTCAATAATCTCCGAATAAACCAGAGCGCCGCTAGTGTCAGCTCATCACACCTTTAGGAAATAAGTAGTCCTCAGCATGAACACACTCCAAAAAAGGCCCCGGGCTGAAAACGTCCGGAAATGTGGGAATCTATCCGTGTTGATCTATTTTTTTTCGCTAAGATGTCCACTATCAACCATTCAACAAACAGCATTTTTTTTGGGCCCTTATCTTATCAACCCCCCACGTTAAACCTCAGACTTCCTGTGATTTCCAGCCACGGTGATCTCAGCCACGTGGTGAACCCAGGTTTCGGGCATCGATGCTGGTGGGGGTCTGGATCTTCAGGTCAGGCTCCTGCAGAGTGGTGCTTAACCACGCGTTAGAAGTTGGTTGAGAAGCCATCTAACTAGTAGTTTTACTGGCTTCTTGATTAGTAGTTGGTTAGTAATGAGTAGAAAGTAGTTGGCTTTTAGCTGAAGTTGATTGGAAGTTGGTTGACAAGCCATCTAACTATAGCTGGTAGGTGGTTAGGTTTTAGGGGACAATAAGCAAAAATAGTGGTTAATAATGCCATCTAATAACCATCTAATGCCATCTGACTAGTGGAATGGTTTGTAATTGTGGTTAATAGTGGTTAGTAATAGGGGATCATAAGCAACAATAATGGTTTGCAATGATTCATGGCTTCTAGGGATTACAGTGGTTAGTGATAGGGGATAATAACCAACAATAGTGGTTAAGCTCAACTGCTGGTAGGTGGTTTTACTGTAAACATTTTGTATTTTCCCTGGTGATTATTGCCACATGTTTGGTGGACTGATACTTTTTATAGGGTCTAAAACATTAAAACCAGCAAACAGATAGTTATATCTATATAGTATAACTGGTAGTTTTCCCAGAACCTAAGTGAACTAACTGGGGGGTACCACTCTGTACTCTGTACCTTTGCTGGTTTGGGATTGCTCGCTTGCTTAATTTGAATCACTACCCAAATTGACCTTGACGGCTTTTTTTAAGAGTAGTTCCCTGTGCATCCAGCAAGTGATAGCGATTTGTTTCACCATTTCAGAATTGGAGACCGGCATCAATAGCGTTAGAGGGGATGACCATGACGATCAATGCAAATGGCTTGGACCACTGCACAGTAACGTTGCATCCGAAAGGGTTAGCACTAGTTCCTGGGAACACGATGCTCAGTCCGAAGCTGCTATCTCATGCTTGCTGACTTGTTGGAAGACATGAGGGCTCCACCCCTTTGCTGTCTTCATGGGGTCTGGAGGAGTAGGCTTCATGGCCCAAAACCACAGTATTGCAGTCATGCACCGACCTCCCTTGCAGGGTACCGACCGGGTTCCCTGCCATTGCTAGGAGAACTGCGTAGAATTGCAGGTAACACACAAGTCACACATGGCTGTGGGTCAAACCCTTAGTCCCCATGGTTCCCCCATCATAATCCAATGTTTTTCCTATAGTTTTGTTGTTTATCATCCACCAGTACTTGGTTGGTTCATATTGACCCATAGCCACTTCTCTCGTCAGAACTCATCAGCGGCGAACTCCCATGAGCAGCCTGGCGCTGTGCCTGGTACCCTAGCGCTCGCGCCAGGGCCTCTTGCTGTCGAGCTTGCGCAAAAACTTGGCACAGGCGCCACGGAGGAGACTCTGAGAAATGGGGTGTGAACATGCTCAATTCGGTATAGCTACTGGAATACCCCAAAACTAACCAAGCCTGCCCCGAAAAATGGGGGGTGCCCTCATTTATTGGGTCTTTACAGTTGTTGTTAACAGTATCAAAATATTCTGAACATTTCAAAGTGAATCATACATGCACGGACTGTCAAAACACAAAAGAAGACAGTCACATGGCTGTCAGACACGGCGTCCTGCTACACACCTGAATGGACACGGTATCTTCAGGCTCTAAGGTGTTGCTTCATTGAGGTGGAACCGTGGAACGTCAACGTTTACCTGGTCGGAAAGTAAGTGGTTTTCCAGTAAGTCCCGGTGATGTTCATACATATTCTACTGGGGGGTTGTGTGCGTATGTGCATGCATTTTGTCATGAAATGCATGCATGGTTGTCAATCATGTTTCAGACTGGCGCACTTCCAATAATGAGTTTGTAATGGAAAATCGGCCGAGATTGCAGCAGTGCTGTTGGTGGAAGCACAAGGTCTTGCCCCCAGTGGTTTATGCCAAGGCTGGTTGGCAGGTGTTTGAATTCATTGAGTGGCAGGGCACCTGATGTTTTCCCCCTGGTGCACAAACAGCTGTTGGTGAGCTGCCCATTGTTGTCTGGTTGTCGCCATCACTGGTTGCTGGAGCCCGGTTTCAGATGGGTAACCAGGGGTCACGTCAGCTGTTTGAGGTTCAGGACCAAGAAGTGACAGGGGTCATGAACAGCCACGATGGTTGCTTGAAATCGTTGTATTTTCACGAGCCGGGTTCGTCTCTTGGTTTGGTTGATGATTGTAACCACCAATCATTCATGAAATTTGTCGTTTGGACATCTTTTCATTCGGTTCAAGGTGGGTTCCCTAGTCGTCATTGAGCAAACAGTCCTTGATGATCCTATGTTACAACTATATTCCATAACTATGTTATTACTAATTGTACATCATACCATATGTTACATGTTATTAACTGCGTTACATACTATTACCAGTTCATTATTGGTTCGCTATGTGCCATAACTATGTTACCCCGAGTCAACCAACGACCAACGACTGGTGAAACGGGGCCCAGCTTGTTCGGTGGTCAGCACCTCAGCCAGGTTTCCGGCGCTGCAGACATGGCCTCGGCTCTGGCGCAGGCGTGACATCTGGGGCATGGGTGATGACTTGTGGTAGGAACTGTGCCACATGGTGAGTTCCCCGGGATATAGCATGATATAACCATATACAAACAAGTGGACTTTCCATTGCTATGTTAGATCACCAGAGGGTAATCTAGTTGGTGGTTTCAAACATTTTGTATTTTTCCCTAGTAATCACATGACAATAGTTGACTGTAATTGATCAAGCTCTACTAATTAAGCAGTCAGACATGATAATAACACATAGTACTACCAGCTTAATTAATCATGCGTATTAATAGCAGGTGTTTTTGTCAAACATAGGATAAAACCAACATCAGGAATGGTCATGGACTATACCGGCCAACAGTTCTGACTTTTGACCATGAACATGGGGGTACAATTTGTGTGAAATAGCAGGGGCCTGACCAGCAAGCTGTTGATCAATGCGGTGAAGCTGGAAAGGAACCGCCATGAACTATTAGCAGACCATCATCCAGGATCCATCATTCTTTACCACCATCAACAACTATTCTCAATTAATTAGCCATCACTTAGACCCATCACTTACAAGACCATTCTTATGGCTGGTCATTGTCAATTAATCATCACTAGTCATGCCATTAATCATCATCAATCATGCCATGAAGCATCATTGCCAATCATTCTTCACTACCGTCAAACAAAATTGTTGACCATTATTCAGACCATCACCACCAAGGCATGTACCAGTCATGTCATTAACCATCACTACACCACTAAGTAGACCATCACTACGCCATCACTACACCATGATTGCTCATTTCCTAAGACCATTTTGAACCATTCATCATTAATGTTAGGTCGTGATTTGCAACCCCCCCCCCAACCAAACTTGGGGGGATGATTAATAAACTTTTCCTTAAAAGTCTTGCCTGAGAGATGGGGAACCTCACCAATAATAAAAGTAATTATATAATGATTAGTAATTAGTAGTAGTAGTAGTAGTAGTAGTAGTAGTAGTAGTAGTAGTAGTAGTAGTATAAAAAATCCCCCAAAAAAAAATCCCCAAAAAAAACTTTTCTTTAATCACCCTCCATTTCAAAATGGGGTAGGCTATGAATAATTTTGGGAAAACTTTTCTTTAATCAACCCCCAATTGCAAATCACAGCCCAACATTATTGATCAACCATTCACTATGATTCACCCATCATTCACCAATGATTCACCAATGATTCACCAATGATTCACCCATCATTCACCAATGATTCACCAATGACTCACGTGATGATTCACTTGATGATTCCTTTCATTTTCACCATCCCTCAACCCTCACAACGCACCACACACCACAAACCACAACGACAGGCGGCTGAGGCCACCAGTGCTGCGCCCGGCGCCGGCTCTGCGGGCTCCGCGGGCTCCA
>VSDK01015185.1:216605-244867 GCA_009767595.1 Symbiodinium kawagutii
CGAGGCCAGAGAGACATATTTCACTTGAAAGCGATCAAGCAACTCTAACGGTTGGAGCAAAGAATTGTGGTTCAGTTTGGTTCACTTTGATGAATTTGAATTGCTTCACACTTTAGATATGAACAATTTATCACGCTTTGATATAGCCAGAATTACTGCTCTAAACTTTAAACTTTGAGTCAAACTTTGAACTGAGTCAAACTGGTGAATTCACGCTTGATCAATCTTTGATAAATTCAAACCCATTAAGCAAGAGTTATTTACATCATGATTCACTACTGCTTCATAGGAAATGAAGTTATTCCTTATTCCAATTATTTCTCATCATTTACTATTCATTTCTAGTAGGAAATAACCCCCCACTGCTTGGTAAATGATACCCAATTCACCTGGTATATGGTAAATGATACTTGCAGACTCAATTGGTGAATCTCTAGCAGACTCTTTGCTACTATTAATTGTATGTTTATTGGTGATCAATTATTCACTAGTGATATTATCGGTGATATGATTGGTGATCTATATTGATTGATATATTTGCTACTATCACTTCATATCTCCAATATATAATTTCTTGGAGCCTCCAACTATTTGGTGATTTATATTGATTTATATATATTTGCTACTATATAAATCAATATAAATCACCAATTTCTAGTATTTGCTACTATAAATCAATATAAATCAATATAAAATATATTATTCACCAATTTCTTGGTGATCACTTCACCCTGCTTGGGTCCCTGAGATGATCTCCGTGCCTGTGCACTTCGCGTTGTGCAGCTGGTTGGTGCCTCTCTATCGCATGCGTGGCACCTTGGATGCGCGGAACCACCGGGTCCGGTTGTGGTTCCCAGGTGTACCAAGCAACGGACGCGGTACCAGGTGGTTGGGCTGCTAGGGTACCAGTTATGGCATGGTAGATATGACTGGCTTGTTCAGCGAAACTTTCGCAAGTTACAACTGCTGGGGGCTCAGCAGATGGATTTCTGAAGCAATTTATCGCTGGGGGGGCCAATCTTGAGGCAAGCAACATGGTGCTTCTGGTGAAAGGTGCAACTAGCTGATCACTAACATGGCTTCGCTCTGCTTGGAATCATCACCCAACTTGTCACAGCGACCCCAGTTGTTGGTCCCAACAGGTACCGTCGATCCGCAACTCGGGGTACCCACCGTTGACGGCCACCAGTTTCCAGGGCTTGAAGTGGATGAACTGCCATGAAGCAGCATCAACTATCATCATGTCACCATCAATTCAATCGTATGCAATGATACTCATGCAGCTTATATCATTCTGATTTATACTGTATAGTAGTAGCCATCTTATCAGTAGCTGTCATTGTGGTTGCTAAATTTGGGTTTAATGCCGCGTAGGACGGCGCATTTCTAGACTAAGTGTAAGGCTGATTCCAGTGTGAATTCATGAATCCACCGATTGTTTACTGTTGGTATTTGTGTTGAGGATGAACCTCATCAATAAGGAAGTAAATCTGATTGGAGCTGCTAGGGCAGCTATTGACGATGAAGTCAAGTTCGTGGAGGTGATGCATCATCTAATGATCTTATGGACTGGCTGCTAGATGTTCTCGTGATTTTGCCAGAGTCGTGGGGAGAAGGTGCTGTGGAAGAAGGGAGCAGTCATCGGTCGGTTTGTATGGGTCAGAGGTGCTTTGCACATGCTTCTTAACAGAGTAGTCACGATGGTTCTCAACCAGCAGGTGTAAAAGACTCCATTGCCGGCTAGTCTTCGTTTCAATAATTTGTCGCTTGAGTCTGCACCCATTTATTGGGTACTGGCTTCAACAACGAAAATAGCTTCGCGACCATTCCGGAGTATGCATGTACAGACAAAAAAATTGATTCAAAATGGCATCTCGAGAGGTGTACAGCCCCCGACAGAATTGTAGAACGTTTTGAGGTCTCGAAATGGCCTGTTTTTACCCGGTCGTGGTATAGGCCTCTTGGACGAAAAAAAACGTCCAATTCATGTTCTACAATTGAATTGTAGAACGAGGTCATTTGATAGTATATTGATTGTTTACAAGTGATTCTTCGATGGTTCACAATTGCGGGGGGTCCACCAACAGAAAGACCGACAGAATTGTAGAACGGCCTATTTTATCTCGGTTTTACAAATCCCCAAAAAATGAAGGAATCAATAATTGTAGAACGAGAATTTAATTGTAGAACATCACAGAAAATTGAGGTCTATGCTAACTTTTGTTTTTCCCCCCCCAAAAAATGCAGGAATTGTTGATTGTAGAAAACATGGCTGCCGAAATCACGCTGCCATTTACCAACCTAACATCCCGTTCTACAAATTTGTCGGCAACCATAGCCAGACATGTTTCAAGAATTTTCCAAATTCGGGAACCACTCTCATGAATCGCTGCCTCTCCTTTTGGATGTCGGGAAAATTCAAGCCCGTGACTTGTCATGTGGTAAACCATCCATTGACTCTTGCGCTCTTATTGTGATTGTTGCTGCACTTCTTGCTGTTGGTGTTGTTCTTCCTCGTGTGCTACTGCGTTTCTGGGTGTTGGTGAGGTCATCGCTGTTGTAACTCTTGCTGTTTTTGTTTGTTTATTTGTTTGTTTGTTTGTTTGTTTGTTTGTTTGTTTGTTTGTTTGTTTCTTTGTTTCTTTGTTGTTGTTGTTGTTGTTGTTGTTGTTGTTGCTGCTGCTGTTGTTGTTGTTGTTGTTGTTGTTGTTGTTGTTGTTGTTGTTGTTGTCGTGGTTGTCGTTGTCGTTGTCGTTGTCGTTGTCGTTGTTGTTGTTGTTGTTGTTGTTGTTGTTGTTGTTGTTTGTCCTCATCATGCTTAGCTGACCTATTTGCGGGCTGTTGTCGCTTCCCACCTCCGCCTGGATGGGCTTGTCAGGAGTTGGCATCGCGATGGCCTGTAAGGGCTGGTTTGACTTCATGCTTCTAGGCCCCTGCAGAACAGAGTGCTGGTGATTGCTGCGGTTGCTCATGGTTGATGAATGATTAATAAATGGTCAAGTCAAAGTCATAGTCAATTGATGCATCCAGGTTGGTGGATATGATTATCAGTGTCTAATTGATAGTCAACGACTGCTAATGTGGTGGTATTTCCATGGCCATATGGAATACGATGGTACGCCAAACAACCTGTGGAAGGAAAATCGAGTGTAAAAACAGTCCCATGAAAGCAACGATCACAACAAAAGTGGAACTTGGCAGTTCTGTCCGTGCCCTGGTCTGGCCCGTTTCCTCGACAGCCGCACTTTTCCACCAGGTGGTCAACGGATGCTGACAAGTATATCACCCAATCGTTTTCTTTTTTTTGATGCAGTCCTTCACCTGCCGTAAGCGGTTGCGATTCAAAATTGGTTAAACCTGTATTGCTGTCAACTTTCGCTTTTGCAAATTCCACCATGTCACCATGCCTGGTGTTCTTTAATATGTGAGTCCCACAAGAAAAGGATTGCGGCCAGCAGTTCTGGAGATACAGCCGGCAACTGTTGATGCATAAGCAGCTGTGCTCCTCCCTTCATCATTAAGGGTGAGTGCTTGGTGTTTACAATGCAAGACGCGTAGTTGTGAGTTCGTCCTCCGTCTCAACATGGTGGGCCCTCCGGCAGTTGGTTGCCTTTGCAACGCTGGCTGTGTTCCAATGGATGGTTTTGCCCAAGCCCTTGCAGCATATCCCAGGGGATATAACGCATGGGTATGGCATGATATCAACAACAAACTACATTGCTAAAACCCATAAGTATAACCAGAACTGCAACCATTTAATCAAAACTACATGGGCTATACTGGTAATGACCCCCTACTTAGAGCCACACCGCTTCATGTTGATCTAATCACAGCTACAACCAGAAGGATAGCCAGGATAGCCACAACCACAACATGTCGAGCCAGCAGCCGCGCAGGAATCTACGCTTCCTGGCTGGCGCCCTTGCCCCACTGTCGTCACTGGTGGAAGATCTGGCGGGCCTTCACGGGCGAGCGCGTGGCCCGGCGGATGCGTCGTGAGTTGTTGAGTTGTTTTTTTGGTGATTTGATGGGTGGTTAATAGGGGATAAATACCAACTGTAATACAGTTGGGGAAAATGAGCAACTATTTTGTTGATTTGATGGTTGGTTAATATAAATCAACCAACTAATGGAGGATAATAACCAACAATAATAGGGAAAACAATGGTTAATGATAGGGGAACCAGGTGTACAGGGTTTTCACTCATAGCCCATAGCCATTTGATGGTTGGTTTATATCATATAGGTGTTTCTTAGAGGACCCCCAAAAGGTTTTTTTTTCAGCTATTCGTCACTAATTAATATTGTATGATTTGGGGGTACTCCCATTTTAAGAAACCTCTATATATATATATATAATCTGTTTGTTGGTGGTTTAAGATGGTTTTAGACCATTCTCTACTTTTCCCGATATTTGGAATGGTTCGTTGATTAAATCTGATTAAGAAAGATTATTGGTAAGGTAATGATCAACGGTGATCAGCAGTAGCCATCATCAATCATGTTGAAAATGGATAGATATATATGTTAAATAATGTTTGGAATTGCCCAGCAATCCTTAACGGATGGTTGATATACATATGAATATACATACACATACATACACGATGAATGGTTGATGCCTAGTTAAAGAATGATAGGCAAGATCACATGAGCAAAACAAGTGATTGTTAATGAGATCATCCACCACCAATAGGGTAGAACTCTGATACTGTTCTAAAGACAGCAGGGGATGATCAGGGTCGCTGGTTCCTGGATTTCGATGGTCATGGCGCCGGCAAGCAGGATTGAAGCCTTCACAAATTAGTTTTGAACCTTTTGCCAGCGAGAAATTATTCAGGATGAAATAACATGTACTGTATCAGCCGTTATCGACCCTAAGCACCACAACTGAGCATAACTTTGTGTTATCATTGATCATATTAGCATGTTAAGATTGCTAATGCTATCACCAAATGATTAGCGCGCAGTACCTGTGATGGTCAATCATATTAGCCATGCTTAGCCATCATCAACCACTTCTCCCTTCATGGCTTCACGAGCCGGGACGTGCAAGCCCACACTTGTTGGAAACTGAAGGCAATTTTAGGCCACGTTCCAGCGGTTGAGTAGTTCGTAGTTGCGCCAGGGGGTTCAAGAACTGTATCGGGCTGGTGAATAGTGAACACCCAAGCGACTGCGACTGCGATTATTTTCATGAGTACGAATCTTGAGTGGGAATGCGCGATCAAGGTTTCGAATAATAGTAAATACTGAACAAATGCTGACTATAGAACATTGGGAATAACTAACTGGTTAATGCTGGCTACTAGTGTCAACCGATGATTCATGGTTGGACAATGATTGTTAAGGAGGCCTCCAGCTGCTGTCACAGACATCAGTTGTTTTGGATGATTCTCAAAACCAGTTTAGAATTTTCGAGGGCTATTAGCAGCAAACCATTGCTTTTGGGTACCCCTACTTACTATCAATCAGGGGTTTACCGATTGCCATCGCAGTTACCAGCTGAAGATAGCTGTTTTTCGCAGGGAACCCACCAGCTGCAGCTACCATCGCCTCGATTCCTTGTGTTTTAGAGTAGTGGATAGATCCCATCGTTTGTTGATCACACTTGATCTAAGTATATATGTATTCATGGGGGACGCCCATCAATAGAGCTACGCCCATCAATAGAGTTCGTCCCCAAAAAATCCACCAGATGTTGGTTGCTCCATCACACACGTTTGTGTTTGCCACGTTGGGGCCCGTGATTTCCATTGATCTACAGCCCCACATGTTAGCGGCAAACACTTGGCGGTGCCGTGCGAGGTATGGCAAGGGATGAAGGATTATTTGTTTTTGGCTCTGCCATGTGTTGCGATGATGGCGGTGGAGTGGTGGGCTTTTGACTCTCGGTGGCACCGTGCACGTGTTGGAGTTCTACTTATGTAGCCCTGGGCTAGGCTTCCGGATGCCTCTAACGGTAGGCAACCAGGTACTCTTCGGGGATGGCTATCAGAGTGGCAACTGGATGATCCTGAGAACGGAACCCAAATTGCGCTGCAAGATTTCGGGAGAATAATCCCGTTCCCCTTCTGTCAGATGCCTTTTCACAACTTGGTTTAGTAGTGAATGGACATTTTACCGGCGACTCGGGAGCCCTCACCCGTAATTGCACACTTTTCAAAAGAGAGACATGATTCTGCGAGTCTTTGTCCAGGTTCAGTGATTCCTAGTAGTGCTTTTACTCCTGGAAGAACCAACTGACTGTTCCTACTCCATTCTTTCTCCCACTGATCCAAACATGCTTACTGCTTGGCTCACGGATGTTTTGCTACTCTCGCTTGTTACATCTTGCTACTATTTGTGTTTGGGATACAAATTCTGATCCCATTCACATCTGAGTTTCGCCCAGAGACAAGTGCGAAAGTGCGACCATGATATATGGTGGTTTCTCAAAATATGGGACCCGAAAAATCAATAAAGATCATCTATTAATAATCATTTTTAGTAATAAACCAACCATTTTGTGGGTCCCCTATTCTGAGAAACCCCCATATCTTGCTAAGCATGGCCCTTTTTACTATGCGCACTGACGAACAAACAAATCTTGGGATCAGCTGCCCTCCGCCCCAGGAAATGCTTGGCCTCATGGCCGGCTATTTCCACTCGCCAGATTCCTGGCTTCGCCTTCAGCGGGGATAACAACAGCCTCGAAGAAACACCGCAAAAAATGGAGAACACATGGGGTTTCACACTCATATTGCCATAGGTTTCAGAGAAATGTGCTCACTTTTTGGGTCAGGTTGTTGTTTGGAGACCCCAAGTCAGGATGCCAAACGGATCTCGGTAAGATGTGAGTCACGAAACTTAAGTAGTGTAAAGCAGGAGTCGGAGTATCAAACTCGGACATGATCTGTGAAAATTGAGTAGGGTCGGTTGACAAGTAGGAATCTCTACTATCCAAACTCTCGGAAAGGTCACACACGGGTACTTGAATCCAGCAAAGTATGGCGACCTAAGTTGAATTCACCAATGAGAAACACAACCGGATGTAATGCAAATACGATCTAAATAACCAATATGGCAGTTTCTCAAAGTAGGGGACCCCCCAAATGATCCATTAGTATCCATTTACAAGTATAGTAAACTCACTATTTTTTGGGCCTCTATGAGAAACCACCACATGAGAACTGGTTCCATTTGTTCGCTCTTACGACAAAGCAAGAAGAGTAATGAACTTGTGAGAAATGAATTCACCCTGAGGCTGGTGGTGAAGGAGAGGTATCAGCAATAACCAGCAATTCACTAGACTCATGACGATCGATGTATCCTATGGACGGGTGTACTTCGTTATTGGGGTGACCATCATAAGCAGTTTCGAAAGCCTTATCCGCATTGTTGGAGTCTGATTCAGTGGTTGATAGATGGCCGTACGAGCGATTGGTGACAGCGCAACGACTGGAGTCATGTTATAATGGATCTTCTAGACAGGTACATGCTAATTGATGATGCCATACTTTCCTCATAGTCACACCCCAATTTTATACACTTACTATTGTATCTATGGTACCATGGTATGTACATTGTTGGTATAGTCCTTGATTGCTGCTGATTCACCATCAGCAATTCACCAGCAGTTTGTCCATGTGGGATCAAGGACAAGTTGGCGGCTCACGTCACCGCCTCCAACATCAATTCCATTCTCTATCTCGCTGGAACGGGCTCGCAGAAGGCTGCGTCTGCCTTGGTCGGAGGCTGCGATGGCTGGCAGTTCGGGGGGATGGGGTACCCTCGTTCATGGCTGTGTCGAAGTGGAATAGCATAGTGGTGGATTTCCATGGCTAGACCTTGCTGCATCGCATGAGATCTGTCGACCTTGTCTGAGAGCAGACCTTGTCTGGGAACAGTTCGGGACAGAGTCACGGGTATTTGATCGCCCTTTTTCGTGTTTGCAGGCTGTTGTGCCAGCCTTTGATTATGGCTGCTCAACCTACCCAAGCCTTCAAAAAGCTACCTGTTCAGAGACCCCGTAAAACCAGCAAGCACGGCGCAGACCATTTCATGGCTGCTGGTTTCAGGTGCCACAGGTCGGGCAGCAGAGGATGAAGTGAAGCAGTACTGCCACGTTGCACTGCAATGGAACTGCTTGGTGGGTGTCTTGATGGGCCTCCTTGTGTGCATTGGTGTCTTGAGTCTGTGCTTGGCATATGCTTTTGTTCGTGACATGGGTGCGGGTCACCTCATGATTCAATTTATCAAGTCTGCTGGTGCTACCTTTTGAGGCTGTCCATGATCATTTTTGGCGCACCTTTAGAACCATCCTCTCAGAAGAGTGATCAATCCCCTGCTTCAGAATAGTCATCCATCCCTTGAAAAAGGATACAGTGGGTAGTCAGCAGTAGTGAAGAGACTCATCAGAAAAAAGATGATGTTGTAGGTCATCGATGACAACAATCTCCTAGAATTCAGGTAGGACAACCTCGTGTAATAGACGATAAATCATGTACCCCCATAGTGGGTTGGTTGCCTAAAAATGACCAGCTATGGAGATGGTTCAGGGTACCACCATAGCTGTACGGTTCTTCAGGGAAAGCTACCATGGCTGTGGTCATTTGGGAGCCAAACCGCCAAGGACGGCGGTGAAATGTCAGTTTTGGGTCCAGATCTCCTTTCCGTTGTTTCCTCTGCTGAATCTGATCTGCTGGTCAATTGTCAAATCGTCCGATGCATGATGCAATCATCAAGAACTCTCCTATACTACACTTATTATATCTACACATTCATAGCGTATTGGTATATCTTACACACATACGCATACAATGGTGATTTATCAACACCTGGTCGCTTCATCATGCGTCCCATAACTCTGGCCTCAGGAAACCGTCCAATTGCCATTGTCTTTGTGCCAAAGAGCGCTGAAGTGCAAGGGCTCTTGATTACATTGATGCCTCTTGGCTTAAGGGGCTGGGACCAACTCCTCATGACATGGGAAATTCATGAATGCCCAGGAATGCTCATGAAGGCTCATGAATGCCAATGAATATCCAGGAAACCTGCCATGAAATGGGCATTGATGCCATTAGTCCCAGTTAATCCACCATGAAATCACCATGAACATCCATGAATGCTCATAGATCCCAGCTAATCTACCATGAAACCACCATCTTCCGGCACTGTTGGATCACCTTTGAATGGCACTTCTACAGCCGACACTGCCTGCGCCTTTGGCAGATGTCTGAGGCCCTTTTTGGCCATTCAAGGAGTATTGGATGGAATCAACCAAGTGCTTCAGGGGGTGCTTCAAGGACCGATGCGCCGTCAGCTGGTCCACAGCTGGTTCTTTAAGGATTGAACGTAGGAACTGGTTCCATGGTGGGAACGGACCACAGCGGAATCCCGAACCAATGCATAGGACTAGCAAAGGCTGAAGAACTAGGAACGGGTGAAGCGGGCCAAACTCAAGTAGTGCTCTGTCAATGCACTGGTGTTGTTTGATTTTTTTCCGCGGCTCGCATGATGCCGTTGCATAGTGAAGGTTTTTGATTGGGCTGCCAGTGGAAGAACCATTGCATGAACGACATTTCACAGTGCTACTCTCTTGGTTTTCCATTCCAAAAATGCTTTGAACTTGCCCAAGCAATGAACTGTGATATTGGTAATCTTTCTACTTTCCAAATGCAGATCTCCTGAAGCCTTGTAGGATTTTGAGTATGAATTCAGGAATCGTCATGCCCAAACATCAACAGTACAAATGGGTTGAGCGGACAACGTCCTGCTGCTACCGTGCTCCGAATCACTTGGCTGTGGCTGACCATGATGTGCTATGCCCCGATGGTTTCTCAGAGTTGCTGTGGCAACTGGGGATGCAACAATTTCTGGCTGATATCATAGCGTACTAATTACGTCATGGGTTGTTGACTACACGCAGCGTCACTATGGACAGACTGTCGTGGCTCAGCATGACTATGGACAATCAGGAAACTGTTCTGATTGTTGTGGATCCTGCAGGATTTGGATTGCAGGCGAAGGCATCTAGAGCTGCTTGACTGGACTAAAGCTCGAGCTCTGCGATCCTTGTGGTTTTGGATGTTGTCGTCCTTCCTTCATTGCCGCTGTAACTCCTAACACCGAACATCACTAAAGACGATCCTTCAGCAATGTTCGATACTAGAGAAGTCTAAAACATGCCTTTGGGTGCAATGTTCAAGAAAAGGTTGGGTTGCTTAGTCTTTTCTTTCAGGCGTGTCAGAGCATATTGTCATGGAGCGTTTCGCCAGGAGGGCCTTTACCAGTGCTCGCACTCCGCTTTGTGTGAAAACAGTCAAACATGGCTAGACACCTTAGAACCTATCATCAACCGTTCATCAGTGCTGGTTTATTGTTGTGATTGGCCAGGGATGGAACAAGTTGGAGAATCTCATGTTGTTTCAAGAAATGCGTTCAAAGTCTGCAACTGTAGCTGAAGTACCACATGTTGTGGTTGCCCCCGATGACAATACCAACATCAGGATAGGTTACCACTACCTAGGTTTTGGTTATGTTCCCATTCAGGGTTAATCCGTTTAATCATCCTACGTCCATTGGTTGTCGCTGATGACCTAGCAACCAGTTGGTGTCGGATAGATCTATGACATATTTGCAGGTGATTCACCAATATAGCTGGAAATACTGCATTTGCGAACAGAGTGTTGTTGGTTATCTAGATGATATCCCGCAACACTGGATGTCAAGCAACCTGTTTCGGTAGCTATGATTTAGTCCGCTATAAACAGCCTACGATTGTCCATTATGAACTGTCAAAGGGGTCAATCATCATTCTTTCCGATCGCGAACCATCATCAAAGTGTTTTTGTAATAGAATTGTTGTTCTTGTTCTTGCTGTTCTTGTTGTTGTTGTTGTTGTTGTCGTTGTCGTTGTCGTTGTTGTTGTTGTTGTTGTTGTTGTTGCCGTTGTCATTGTCATCATTGTTGTTGTTGTTGTCGTTGTCGTTGTCGTTGTCGTTGTTGTTGTTGTTGGTGTTGTTGTTGTTGTCGTTGTCGTTGTTGTTGATGTTGTTGTTGCTGCTTCTTATTGTTGCGCATCACCATGACTCTTCACCATGTCTGGTAGCGGTATTTTCTTATAGCTGTGAGTCGAGCTGTTACTGCTCGATTTATCAGGCAGTGGTTGCCCAACAGTCGCCCATACTACCGTTGTGTGCGGATGATAGCAGCGAAGCCAGCACGTAGCAACCATAGCCAACACAATCATTGGCTGCAGATAAATTCTGATAATTTCTGGACGCTTATTTTCCGACGTTATGAAACTGCCTGACTTGATCCGATTCTTTTTTTCGTTGGGAAGTACCCAGCGGTTCGCAACGGCGCTGCCGGCTTGCCGCTGAGGTGTCAATCTTTTGCTACTGGCTGATCATGCTGCCTGTTTCTGCTCTTGCCGCTTTTCCTGCCCACGTGGGTCTGCTAGGTGGGGCCAAACCAACTTGCAAAAAATGGAGGAAAGCTGAAAGGAACACTGGGTGATCATCGCAGATATGCTGGAGATACCACCCACGTACCACGAATAAGTTTTGATTAGTTTTGCGTGTGGCTTTGTGAATCCCTGCTCAGGGAAGCGTTGAGATTATTGAATTGAACGAATGTATGAAACATGATCCACAATGATACTTTGCCTTTCAGGAGTTTCCCAAATGTGACTAGCAATCTGCTTGCTGCTGTGCTCTGTCATGACTGGATCAAAGCCAGTGTCGGTTGACTTTGCGAATCCTGAATCACACTCCAAAACGAGCAGGATTGAAGCAATTCAACGTGAAGTCGACAGGTGTAGATGAATAGTGGATGTTCCTGGCAACGTGTAGTGATTATTGATTTAATGCCTTGAGCACGTATATATTGATATGTGTATATATATAGATATAGATTTATATTTACTGTAATTACATGACATTGTAAATTCTGTAAATTGACCGATCGATAGTTCGGGATAGGGCTGGAGTTGTCTTTGAACCCTGTCGTAAGAGGATCCGTGTGTGTCTGCGTGTTTGCGTGTGTGTTTGTGTGCTTGCGGGTGTGCTTTCGATCTTTCTTGTTCAATACTCGTAGATCCGTATGAGCAAACCACCTCCTGTAGTTTTACCGTGCAAAGCTGGTAATTTCCTATCACATAGAGGGGTTTATCAAATGCTGGACATGCCCAAGCCACCATGCAGCGTCCAACCGATCGGTTTGGAAATCATTCCAGCAGGTCGGACAGAACCTGGTTGCGTCTCAGCCCATCGCGAGAAGATTGATTTTATTCATCAACCAGACGTTAATGTCATACTGCCATCATTTTTGCATTCATCTGCACAGACCTCCAAAATGATTTGTGTATTAACAAACCGATGATTTCTATAAATGATTTGGAGGTACCCTTATTTGGATAAGCACCCACATACAATGATACATCATAATATATTCATCCATCCATCAGTCCGTCCGTCCATCCATCCAGAAGGTCTTATGACTTTCCTTATGCAAGCGCTATTATGAGTGACTCATAATCGAGACATGGGGTTCTGTACCTATTCACCAAACAAGATCCTATTCACAGTACAGGACAACCCATTGATTGCACAGGATTTACAAACTATTTGTTGGCATAGAAGTATCGAGTATAGAAGATAAACACCATTAGTAGTCTTTACACTGCTGATTACTGGTAAAGAACATCATCATGATTAACAATTATAGCAATTAGTCAATTGAAATCTATCCAGTACCAAGCTACTGTTGTAGTTTATAAGGATTAGTTGCTACTAGTTGATGCATTACACATTATATTCAGCCATGATAAACAACTGTTGTTATAGCTGTGTGACTCTCCAGTATCCTCTGGTAAACTAGCAATGGAAAATCCACCAACTATCGGTGGTTTCCCAGGGTTTCTCTATAAAACATGGTGATTTTCCATTGCTATGTTAGTTTACCAGAGTGTACCAGCTGGATTTCTTGTCCATGGCTGAAGATCCTGAAACAGCTGCAGCACCTGCGCCTTTTCGACAGGCCTTTGGTTGGGTTGCCTCTTTTCGAGTCTCTTGGTTGCATTGATCCAACCAAACCAAAGGTAGCATTTCAATGCATTTCATGGTTATTTGGGTTGGTTGCTACCATGGGTTGGCCTTCGGTTGGTTGGTTGGTTTGGCCCATAAGTTTCATGATCTTGTTGAGTTTTTTCTGGCAAGTGGGTCTCTCTAAATTCGGGCGCCACTCAAATTGATCTTTTTCTAGCTGAATAGTATCCTGGTAGGAGGAAACCCATGTATGAATGGCCCAATGTTCCACTGAAAAATACTGAAAAAGAATTGATATGTCGCGTTATACTCAAGCACGTGCCTGGTGTTTCATTCCAGTAAACCTGCTTGTCTCCAGAGTCATAACCAGCGTGCTCTGGATTAGTCCACTTGCAACGAGCATTTAGAAGCTACAGAATCAAATTGACTAATTAAATATATTATATACTTATTCTATTAAATTATTCTATATATTGATATATTATACTATTCTACAGAATCTATTTCGAAGTTGGGCGTTGCGCAGCGTGCAGTGGCAACATCCAGTAGCATCTTCAAAATTGCGGGGTCCAAGGAGTCGAGTAGTGAAGGCTTCGTGCGATCGTCGGGTCTTGTCAACGTTGGTCGCCTGGTGATTGTTGTCCTCAAAGCTGGGAATGAATGGAATGAATTATACATAAGTTATACAGTATACTCACTTTCAGCTTTTGAATCCTGCAATTTTTGGAGTTGGAGCTTCCATATCTCATGGTCATGCCAACTCATAGAACCAATCTGGAACAAGTGGCTTGGAAAGTGCTTGATAGGAGATAAAACTCCATGTAATGCGTGTACCCCAATATGATTTGCCTCCAGTGTATGATTCATTTCTGGTTGTATTTTTGTTTCACCTTGGTTCTTGTGGTCATTGTTTTTGTTGTTGCTGTTGTTGCTGCTGTTGTTGTTGTTGTTGTTGCTGTTGCTGTTGTTGATTTTGCGCTGTGTTATTTGTTGTCGCTGTTATTGTTGTTGTTGGCTGCGGTTTACCATGATACAAGTATTAATTGACGATCACCAACCATCATTGCGGGACCATCAAGCATTGTCAATGGATCGTTGTTGGTTGTTGGTTCCTTTCGTTTGTTGTTTCAGGCTCTTGATTGCTGTTGTTGCTGCTGCTGTTGCTTGGTTGCTGCTCTTCTTGGACGGTTCTTGGTGGTTGGTGGCTGTTGCTGTTGCCATTGGCTGCTGCTGCTGTTGTCGCTGGATGCTGTTGAACCAACTTTGAAGACTTCATGAATCATATAAAATTACTGTAATGGAGTATTAAACTTCACAACTTTACTCACACAATGCTCATATCATCCTGGTTGGTTCTAGAGGTTTATTTGGGGGTTATAAACCATACTGATGGATCAGCCGCGAACGAAGCGGTCGCATCTGCTGCTCCAGGTTTCGTGGCTCTGGCGCTCAACGTGCGGCTCTACAGGCGCTGCAACTTCTCCGACATCGCCGCGGCGGCCCAGCAGCGGATGCGTCTCGATGAGACGCCCGCCGAGTCGGAGCTCGCGTGACCGTTGCCGCGCGGGGCGCGCTTTTGCCAAGGCGGCCGTTGAAGCGGAGACGCTGCAAGCACGAACTCCACTGTCATGATCATGAACTGTGATGGTTTGATCATGTTAGATATATATGTAATCCTCTTTGGAATAACCTCTATAAAATGAGGATAGTTAAGCTTAAAAAAGATTAGGCAAGTTTGAGCCCACCAAGGAGGTCAGGTAGGGTATGTGTTCCAATTTTAGGCAGGGGTCAGTGGGTCCAATTTTAGAGAGATCCAACTTGGTTGTAGACACTCCCAGTCAATCTTGGTTATGCTCATTTTAGATTCAAGGACAACCCCATTTTTGATAGTCGACGACTCGTGTATTCGAGAGTTTTGATTTAGTAAAGCCAAACCTTTGTGGGTAGCTGACCATTCCAATTTTCGAGACCATTGGCAAATTGATCCAACCCATGGTTTGATGGCTGACCATTCCAATTCTAGAGAGTATTTGGTCATATGATGATAAATGGATATATATATATATCCTAATGCATCCTAATGTATCCTAATGTATCCTAATGTAATCTCTCTAAAATAAGCATGCCCAATCATGCCCAGTTGATGCTAGTACCCTTGCTTATTTGATATGACTTATCTAAACTTACCATACCTTTGCTCTCCACACATCCATAGCAATTTACTATGAACTGTCTAAACTCAGGATGCCTGACTAAAAAAAAATCTGAAAAACATCTAGAATCAGCTTAGCTGACCTGACAGATCTTGCTTGTCATCACATTGTCACATGCTAGATTCATGGCAGTCATTCTGATTTTAGAAGGATTTTTATTGAGAAAAATCTTCACAGAGGTCACCTGCATCCCAGATTTTTGAGAGATCTTCCTGTTGATGTTGGTATATTGCAAATATGTCAGACAGATGATTCTAGAGAGGGGTTGCCTAAATGAGGGCTATGTACTACAGCTTTAGGTCTCTAAAATGAACAGCGTTGGCACACCCTTGGAATTCCAAGGGGGATTATATGTATATATATATATTTATAATTAATTTGTGGTTCAGAATGGTGAAATGGCTGTTAGCACAAGACGAACGTCGGATTAATTCAATGGCTATCAATTTATTGCGAGTGATAGTGCTTATGTATTTGTTATCATGCTAACCAGTAGGAGTTGAGGCAATATTTCATGGTTGAAAACCATTCGTATGGGAGGATGATAGTTATTTAGTTACAGTCACTAAGTGTTTGGTAGCTAGTGTGGGTGTTAAATCTTGTGCTATATTGTTGTTATTTATTATGCTTGATAAACTGTAAATGATGTCGAACAGCGGTCAATCATTCATGGTTCTCAGGTCACAAGTCTCAGGTAACCATGATTCACGAAGCAGTGAAGCAACTTGGTCAGCATTGTTGGCCATTTACGAATGCTTAGTCTACAGGGTACGAATGTTAGGGTCGATACTTATTAGTGTTTTTTCTCGTTTTCAATAGGGATTCGACATGGTCAGCAATGATGCAGCAATGCGGGGGGGCCAACAGCTTTCATGGAGATATACCGATCATACCAACTTGGTGAACAATGGTGAATATGCATGATTCATTTTGGACCAAGTCCATGATTTGTTGTGACGCGAAGCACCGAGACATAGAAACAACAATACATATGGTCATCCTACTGGTAGTTCACCAGTTGAAGATGCCGCCATGATGGTGAGCCCTGCAATCTACCGGTCGGTGCCAGTTGTTCTAGTGCCTCGAAGTACTAGTTACCAAATTTACAAATATTGGGTAAATAACGTGTAACCGATATGGTTTAGACATGGGCAAATTTATAAAGTCTTTGTACCAGTGAGGTTGATCATTTCGACCATCGCCAGAAATCAACAACCACTGGTGTTGATGGTTCGGAACCATGGCACAATAGTTCGAGAAATGTCAACTCCGGAATCAGTACGAACCAATCTTTGACTCACCATTGACAAACAACAAAGAGCAATGAATGGTTGTCAATGGTGAGTCAAAGATATAATCTATTTATGTATATGACTATATATAACTCTCATCAGGACCATTGATAGCTGCGCATTTCCCAACAGTCCTTTTTTGGACATCTTTTTATGCCTTCCAGAAGTTGCCACATGGCATGTCGCAAGGCTGTGGACTCCAAGGCCTAAGATGTGGTTGAATAAACTCCGCTGGCAGTACTTTGAAGTGAGGACACTGACAAGTTTGGACAAGCATTCATAGTATCAGTTGGTTTTACCCCGCATCCAAAAATGCAGAAGATGCATTGTCACCATCAGACTGCACCCAGTAATCTTATGCCTCTCTAGTAGATTTGTGCAGCGTTACGCATCAGTTGGCATCTTACTTGACAACCTGCGTGGCTCGCAAATGCTGGAGCGAATGTGTCACCCTCAGCGAACCCAGCGAACGCAGCAATGTACAGTGTACAGTGTGAGCTATTGAGCTCTCAGCAGTTCCACCAGTCGCCCTGCCATGGGAAGCGTAGGAGGCGCGCCACGGTCCTGATGTTGGAGCTATGCACCAGAGATGTGTGTTCTATAGGTGACCACGATTGATTACATCCACTGAGCTTTGCTTGTTGATCAATCGAATGGTTTATTAATTGGGGGTATCCCCTATAAGCCTTGGTTTTCCATTAAAATGGGAACCCCCCTAGTTAATCAACCAGGGGTTTATTAATCCTGGGTAGCCATTATCGATGATGCGAATTGTCGCTGGTGACTTGGATGTCCCAGGGCAGCCACTGCTCGGAACTTTGCTCGCACGTTCGCTCGCACCAAGCTCCGAAGCGGAGCGATTTTCCGGTGCTGACGGATCCAGCGGTTGGAAAAAAGCCAGGCCTCGGCGAGGGTCCGGATGTGAAAGATTCCAGTGACAAATGAATTTCCGCGCTACTTTTCTGGATGTCACAGAATCCATTGTTTGATATATTTTGATATCATTACAAGTTTATACAAGTTTTGTAATCTCGGGAAGCAGCCTTTCTAATGGGCTTTTTCGCTGTATTGTTTCGGTTGCTAATGCCCCGAAGTGTTGAAGACACACTGGCCACAACTCTTCGGGTATCCAAAATCAGCTTTCTACGTCATGATCTTTGGTTTTCGTAATAATTGGTGCTGCTTCACTTCTTAACCAATGGTTCATTGATGGTTCATCCGTGGTAAATGATGGCTAATATGGGTTCCACAGGGCTTACAAGGTGGGCCCCCAGCAGCTATAAGTTGGGTCAGTTCAACCCCTATAACTGGTATAGTAACCCCAGTTAAATCAGTCACCCACTTATACCTAGGGTGGTTTAGGGGCCTACCCCTGGTAGTTAACCCCTATATAACTGGTAGTGAACCCCCTGGTTTGGGGGCCGACCGACCTGAAGGCCTTAACGGTTCGTGCTTCACGGTGGGCTGTCGTTCACGAACTTTCCATCGCCAGGTGATGGTCCTCTGATTGATCAGGATGAAAACTGTCCATCTTGGGCAGAGCAAGGTCTGTGTGTCCCTTGGTTCGGCACCTCGCACGGCCAGGTGCATCCCCCCCAAGGCCCTCGTAAAACAACTCGGTGGTGATGCGCTTAGCACATGGCCATGTTGAGGCATGTTGATACAATAGTCAGTAAATGGTGGTGATTATCGATGATAAGGGTCATGATCTGATGGGATGATAGCGGTTCGCAATTTTGATGACAATCATTGCGAGTGTTTGATGATGATCAACCCCGACACTGGGTGATGAACTGGATGGCTTATACCTACTAACTTAGGTTTTTAGTGTTTTTGGGATATGATTGATTTACCATATAACCACTAAAAATATATTTTTAGCAAGGGATCTATAAGCCACCAAGTGAAGATACTGGTTTTCAGCATCAAACTTTCAATAAGAACAGGCTGTGGCCAAGGTGTTGGACTTGTGGATGGCGAGCCTAGTGGCAACAATGGCAGGGTATGAACAACATAACCAGACAGAGAACATACCAAGAGGTGCGATCACCTAGAAAGACCTAGACTATTAATGACTATCATGTTTGGTGGTTTCTCAAAATAGGGATACCCCAAATCATCCAATATTAGAAACTTTTAGTAATCAGAAGTAATCGACCATCCATTTTGGGGGTTCCCATATTTTGAGAAACATCCATTGATTGTATGTCCTGACCTCCACTCCCAAGTCGTGATACGGGACAGCGTGGAACTGGATGAACCCCTGTGGCTGCCATGGCGCCATTGCGGTGCTGCAATGCCCAGTGATTTTTGGGGTTTTCCCGTCGAAATGATGTGGTCAAGTGATTCCCAGGAGCATTGCTTCGCCTGGTTGGGTATCAACATGTATCAACCGTTCCGAACTACTTTTGTGGACAGTTGTATCAACTATATGTCATTCCCATTGTCAATGTCAACGCCATCAGCATTTTGAGGACCAGACGCAATTGATTGCGAACTGTTTTTGTCCAGTTTGTGGGATGCTCGGGGACTCTAGCGTACTGGTCTTCGGCCTAGAAACACATTCTACCGAGGCAGCTGGGTTTTGAATGAAACAGGATCCATATAGATAGACCAGCATCAACAATTGGAAACCACATGAAACCACAGCATATCAAAATCATTCATCAAACATCGCAATTAATCATAACCCACCATCACAACGGTTGTGGTTTAGCAATATGGTGGTTTCTTTCTTAAAATGTGGGTACCCCCCCATCATCCAAAACTGTATGTAGTCGTTTTAGTAATCAACCATTCACTATCTCCCATCATTGCTTATTTATGCCCCTGTCAACAACCATTGTTAAGCTTTAGTAAACCATCCATTTGTTGGTTGTTAATGGTCATTATCCCCTACTAACAGCGATGATCAGCCACCATAAGCCATCAACTTTCAGCTTCCGGTCATGGCTTAGCCCCGGATCTACCACGACAGCGGCTGAGGTTTCATTACTGGTTACCCTCTGGTCACGATTAATGGTGTTAATGATGGTAAACGATGGGGTCAATAATGGTAATGGTAAATTGAACATTCTTCAAATGAACATTTTAAATATGGTCAATTTGCTTAGTTGATCAACGGTTAACCATGATTGATGATTTTCAATCAAACCTTATGAGAAACGGTCAAACATGTCCATGGTGACATTCATCTCATGGTCCCTGGTTCAAAGATTTCTGCCTTTCCTGAGATGATGCGCACCGATAAGCAGATTCGACTGGTAATGACAACCCGAGATAAAGCTAGTCCCCAAGTTGATTGATAGGGGGTATCCCCCAAGTTCGCCAACTGGTTTCTCATTGAAATGGTAACCCCCCAATGAATAAACCCAGGATTTATCAGTCATTGGCCATTTCTAATCACTAATAAACCATTGTGAAGCATGATTAACCATTATTAACCATCATTATCCAGCCAAATAACCTTTCTCCGGGGTTAACATCAACATCCGGCCATTGTGCTGATGATCAACCAGCAAGGCAGAGCCACAGAAGAATGCCAACTGTGCCCTGAGCTGTGCCAAGCACAATGGCTTGGTGGCCGAAGAGGTGGCAGGGCTGCGCCCTGCGCCGGGCTGCTAGCGAGCTCTGGCTGGGTGAAGCCGAAACCTATGAGTCACTCAGCGGACAGGACAAACCGACCCAGGGTTCACCAAGGTGGGGTCCACCAGCGAAGGCAAAGTTGGTTGACCTGAGTCTTTGTTTTGGCAAGCCTGGGCTTCAATATGCTTCAATCAAGATTTCTTTTGACCTGATCTATTCGGTAAGATGGCATTCTAAAGATTAGGAAAAACATCAAAGTCGTGCAGACATTTGCTCCGCTCCATTCTCGGAGCTGCTTTCAGATTTCGTGCGCTTGGACAGGAACAAGGATTCATCAGTCTATGTTGAAAAATGTCCAGGGATTGATAGCAGTGAGCATGACGCTGGGCCAGCTTTGATCTAGGGTGATGAGTCAAACAAAAGGCACTAGGCTGGCACTTGCCAAATAACCAACATGAATCATTATTATACCATCTTGTATTGCTATTAATTAGCCATCAATCAACCACTAATAATCATAAATCAGCCACTACATACCATTCTAAGCTAGTGGCAGTCAGATACGTCATCGGGCTGAGTCGTAGCCTTAAATGTCTGACTGCGTCGGTACCAAGAACTCACAATTTCATCAACAAGTTAAGCTCTGACCTGTGTAGTGATAGATGCATATTATGAAAAAGTATCAGTTCAACCACAAATTTATGAATACGGATCTACCATTAATTGCCATAACTGCAAACAAGTACCGTATATACCTACTTGCATTTTTCACCGCCACGTGTCTGTAAGTGCGTTTTGTTGAACAATCCATGCCAACGACCTGGGATAGGCACATCACTGCAGAAATCATTGGATTCCATTGCGACAGTACTCTTTGCAGTCCATTTCACAAGCTTACAAACTTTTTAAGCCACAAACACATGTTATCGCTGGATTATGAACAAGGGATTATGCTTTGTAAGTGGCTACATAGATTGAAGGAAAGCATCTTGAGAATCCAGCAGTCACCAGCCACCAAATAGATATCATGTATGTATATTCATACACAGACAGTAGATTGCATTGGATTGGCTCGCATTGCATTGCAATGCCTTGCAGTACTTAACACTTTGACATGCAGCCACGGGCTTATCCGAAAAAACCTCCGTGCATACACCGCCCTGGGCAGCCTGACAATTCGGCAGGTGCCTGTCGCAGAAGCTGAAGTACAGGCCACGGCAAGTTGTTGCAAGCCGTATCCATGGTGCCAGAAGTGATAAACAACAACCACACTAGGAAGTGATACCATCAACACTAGTAAAGTTGACAATAGGCAGCAATGCTGGAGTACTGTGAGATACCCCCAAGTTAGAGGTTCTAGAATGCCCCCGGCTGGGCTTTCGGAACATGGTTCTATAACGGGGGAGTCGGAATGATATTATAATTTTGTCTCTGGTCCCCTATCGTAGAGCTTTGGTAGTTCAGAAGTTTTCTGCATCATCGAAGCCGACATAAGCCGACCATTTTTAGAAAATTGTGATCATTTTGGGGGTTGGCCACGATACTCTCGCAGGTGCCTGTTGCTGAAGCTGAAGCGCAGGCCACTGCAAGCTGCTGCAAGCGGTATCTATGGTTCCATGAACTGATCAACAAAAAGCACAGATGTAGGTAGTGGTATCCAAGCAGCAGCAACAGGAACAGTAGCAGTTGATAATTGGATGCAATGGTGGAGTATAGATAGTAGTAGTTGACCTGATTGATTTCACTGGCCGCGTTGGCTGCGTTGGCTGCATGTAATCTGAGAGTCATGAGTTCCCAGTTCCGAGTTAGATTATTCTCCTGTTGGGCATTTCTCGTGGTCCCTTGGTCTCTGATTACATGGCGACCTGTTGTGGATTCTGATGGAGCCAAACTCGGCTGAGATGTCCGTCAATATTCAATGCTAAATCAATGCTAATGCACAACGGCCAGCTGTTGGGGATTCCTGGCTGAGAATATGATCACAATCCTATCCACGCAGAGAAGGAGAAGACACCAAGGTAATTGAACCGCCTGCATCTGTCAAACAAATATTGTGATGAACTTGTGGAAAAGCAGTTAGGGAACAGCACTGCTGATCATTTTTGAGGCCATTTCCTAAATGGCAGCATTGGCCACCTTGTGCTGCTATATTCCAAATTTGTGTGGCATGGATGCATTGTTCATCTATTTACTTATTTCGATGATATCAATTTATGCTTATGACAGCGAAACCAGCATCCGCATGCATCCATGAGAAATGTGGAATACCAGCGCTGCAAGCAGCAATAACTCCGTCAAAAGAACTGCAGAACGAATAGCTTAGTCTGATTCTTCGCGCTGTGGTGTTTTTGCGGTGTGTGCCATCAGGATAGTGTTGTAAGAGGATGTTTCGAAACTTGAAATCCCATAGATTTAAACTTCACTTCTTCCTACACCAAAGTGATCCTCATGCTCCTTGCGCGAGGTAGAGTCACCTCCACCAGAAGAGGCCTTGGAGAATGTCTATGTGTTTTACAGTAGTTTTTCCATGTGGTTTTAGGTAGATGTATATAGGTAAGATGTATATAGGTAGTGATATCCACGCATCAGCAATAGTGAAAGGTGATAATATGGAGCAATGGTGGACATATATTAGATACCCTCAACTTCGAGGTTCTAGAATGCCCCCGGCTGGGCTTTCGGAACATGGTTCTACAACTGGGGAGTCGAAATGATATTATAATTTTGTCTCTGGTCCCCTATCGTAGAGCTTTGGTAGTTCAGAAGTTTTCTGCATCATCGAAGCCGACATAAGCCGACCATTTTTAGAAAATTGTGATCATTTTGGGGGTTGGCCACGATACTCTCGCAGGTGCCTGTCGCTGAAGCTGAAGCGCAGGCCACTGCAAGCTGCTGCAAGCGGTATCTATGGTTCCATGAACTGATCAACAAAAAGCACAGATGTAGGTAGTGGTATCCAAGCAGCAGCAACAGGAACAGTAACAGTTGATAATTGGATGCAATGGTGGCGTATAGATAGTAGTAGTTGACCTGATTTGATTTCACTGGCCGCGTTGGCTGCGTTGGCTGCATGTAATCTGAGAGTCATGAGTTCCCAGTTCCGAGTTAGATTATTCTCCTGTTGAGCATTTCTCGTGGTCCCTTGGTCTCTGATTACATGGCGACCTGTTGTGGATTCTGATAGAGCCAAACTCGGCTGAGATGTCCGTCAATATTCAATGCTAAATCAATGCTAATGCACAACGGCCAGCTGTTGGGGATTCCTGGCTGAGAATATGATCACAATCCTATCCACGCAGTGAAGGAGAAGACACCAAGGTAATTGAACCGCCTGCATCTGTCAAACAAATATTGTGATGAACTTGTGGAAAAGCAGTTAGGGAACAGCACTGCTGATCATTTTTGAGGCCATTTCCTAAATGGCAGCATTGGCCACCTTGTGCTGCTATATTCCAAATTTGTGTGGCATGGATGCATTGTTCATCTATATACTTATTTCGATGATATCAATTTATGCTTATGACAGCAAAACCAGCATCCGCATGCATCCATGAGAAATGTGGAGTACCAGCGCTGCAAGCAGCAATAACTCCGTCAAAAGAACTGCAGAACGAATAGTTTAGTCTGATTCTTCGCGCAGTGGTGTTTTTGCGGTGTGTGCCATCAGGATAGTGTTGTAAGAGGATGTTTCGAAACTTGAAATCCCATAGATTTAAACTTCACTTCTTCCTACACCAAAGTGATCCTCATGCTCCTTGCGCGAGGTAGAGTCACCTCCACCAGAAGAGGCCTTGGAGAATGTCTATGTGTTTTACAGTAGTTTTTCCATGTGGTTTTAGGTAGATGTATATAGGTAAGATGTATATAGGTAGCGATATCCACGCATCAGCAATAGTGAAAGGTGATAAAACGGAGCAATGGTGGACATATGACATATATTAGATTCCCTCAACTTCGAGGTTCTAGAATGCCCCCGGCTGGGCTTTCGGAACATGGTTCTACAACTGGGGAGTCGAAATGATATTGTGATTTTGTCTCTGGTCCCCTATCGTAGAGCTTTGGTAGTTCAGAAGTTTTCTGCATCATCGAAGCCGACATAAGCCGACCATTTTTGGAAAATTGTGATCATTTTCGGGGTAGGCCGCGATACTCTCGCAGGTGCCTGTCGCTGAAGCTGAAGTGCAGGCCACTGCAAGCTGCTTCAAGCGGTATCTATGGTTCAATGAACTGATCAACAAAAAGTTCAGATGTAGGTAGTGGTATCCAAGCAGCAGCAACAGGAACAGTAACAGTTGATAATTGGATGCAATGGTGGAGTATAGATAGTAGTAGTTGGCCTGATTTGATTTCACTGGCCGCGTTGGCTGCGTTGGCTGCATGTAATCTGAGAGTCATGAGTTCCCAGTTCCGAGTTAGATTATTCTCCTGTTGAGCATTTCTCGTGGTCCCTTGGTCTCTGATTACATGGCGACCTGTTGTGGAATCTGATAGAGCCAAACTCGGCTGAGATGTCCGTCAATATTCAATGCTAAATCAATGCTAATGCACAACGGCCAGCTGTTGGGGATTCCTGGCTGAGAATATGATCACAATCCTATCCACGCAGTGAAGGGGAAAACACCAATGTAATTGAACCGCCTGCATCTGTCAACCAAATCTTGTGATGAACTTATGGAAAAGCAGCAGTTAGGGAACAGCACGGCTCATCATTCTTGGGGCCATTTCCTAAATGGCAGCATTGGCCACCTTGTGCTGCTATATTTCCAAATTTTCCAAATTTGTGTGGAATGCATGCATTGTTCATCTATATACTCATTTCGATGATATCATGACAGCGAAACCAGCATCCACATGCATCCATGAGAAATGTGGAGTACCAGCGCTGCAAGCAACAATAACTCCGCCAAAAAAACTGCTGAACGAAAAATTTGGCCTGCAGCCTGATGCTGGGGTACCATAAGATTATTTGGACAGTTGAGATCGTTCGATATCCAACCCATGATTTGAAGGTTACATAATCTTAAATGAATGTTTTTGCCGCTTAGCCTGTTGTGATTGCGGTTCTTGGTGATTTGTTCTTCGTTTGTGATGTTTTTTTTCCGGTCTGTGCCATCAGGTTAGTGTTAGTGTTGTAAGGGGATGATTTGAAACTTGAAATCACATTTGGTGGTTTCCCGAAATTGGGAGCAATGGATAGTTAAAACTGACTGGCTTATTAAACATTCTTCATATTGGATGATTTGGAGGTACTCCCACCATTTTACGAAAACATCATTTCAACCTTCTGAAACGTCAAATCCCATGGATTTAATCCCCATTTCCTGGACCAAAATGATCCTCAAGCTGCCAGGCAGAGTCACCTCCACCAGAGGAGGCCTTGCATGTGGTGCATGGTGGTATCTACTAAGCATCCACTGATGGTCACATTGCTATTTGGGAAATCGCCAGTTTTGCCAGGTACACGGGGTACACCGTTTTTGGATAAACCATGACAAACTGCCATATGTGTTTTCTTGTTCTGGTACCGGTGTTGTTTCTCTTGATATCGTTTTTGTTGTCGCTAACAGCTGTGGCTGTTGCAGTTGCAGTTGCAGTTGCGGTGGCTGTTGCTGCTGTTGCTGCTGCTGCTGCTGCTGCTGCTGCTGTTGTTGTTGTTGTTGTTGTTGTTGTTGTTGTTGTTGTGGTCGGCGTCGTCGTCGTCGTCGTCGTCGTCGTCGTCGTCGTCGTCAGACTTCGAGTTCGCTGATTTCCAGCGCACCATTTGTGTTGGCAACATGTGTTCTTTGAAAGGCAGTGTCCATCTTTCCGGGAAAAGGTTGCAGATATTTTGCAAATCTATACTTGCAGATTCCATTTAAGGACATGGTCGGTTCTATAATGGGGTCAAGATGATATTAGAACTTTGTTGTCCCTCTCCGCATTGAAGAACTTTGGTAGTTCAGAAGTATTATGCATCATGTAATCTGACCATTTTTGGAAGAATGTGATCCTTTTGAGGGAAGGCGTCACGATACTCTCGCAGGTGCCTGTCGCAGAAGCTGAAGTAGAGGCAGCTGCAAGCTGCTGCAAGCGGTATCCGTGGTGCCATGAACTGGTAAACAACAACCACAGTAGGTAGATGTAGGTATTGCTATCCAACCACCAACAGTAAAATTGGACAATAGGGCGCAACACTGGAGTAGTCTGAATTGCCTTCAAGTTCGAGGTTCGAGAATGCACCTCTGGGTTTCGGGGGTAAACACGATATTCGAACTTTGTCCCTCCTCCTTTTGTAGAACTTTGGTAGTTCAGAAGTATTCTGCATCATGGAAGCCGACCAGTTTTGGAAAATAATGATCATTTTGAGGGTAGGCCAGGGTAGGCCAGGGTAGGCCAACGGTACTCCTGCAGGTGCCTGTGGCTGAAGCTGAAGCACAGGCAGATGGAAGCCGCTGCAAGCCGTATCCATGGTACCATGAACTGATCAACAACCACAGTAGGTAGATGTATAGGTAGCGATATCCAAGCATGAGCAATAGAAACAGTAAGCGTTGAGAATTGGGTAAAACAGTGCCACGATGAAGTAGTATTGGATACCCTCAACTTCGAGGTTCCCTCAACTTCGAGGTTCTAGAATGCCCCCCCGCTGGGGTTTCTGAACATGGTTCTATAATGGGTCAACATGATATTAGAACTTTGTTGTCCCTCTCCGCATTGAAGAACTTTGGTAGTTCAGAAATGTTCAGAAGTATTCTGCATCATGGAATCTGACCATTTTTTGAAGAATGTGATCATTTTGAGGGGTTGGCCGTCACGATACTCTCGCAGGTGCCTGTCGCAGAAGCTGAAGCAGAGGCAGCTGCAAGCTGCTGCAAGCGGTATCTGTGGTGCCATGAACTGGGTATATGTAGCTATTGCTGTCCAACCAATCAGCACCAGTAAAAGTTGACGAAAGGGAGCAAGGGTGGAGTAGTATGAATTGCCTTCAAGTTCGAGGTTCTTGAATGCACCTCTGGGTTTCGGGGGTAAACACGATATGGCTATGGGTCAATATTAACCAACCAATAATGGTGGTTATTACCCAGCCAACTATAGGGAAAACAATGGTTAATGACAGGGGAAGCAGGGGTACAGGGTTTTGCCACTGCCATATTCGAACTTTGTCCCCCCCCCCTTTCGTAGAACTTTGGTAGTTCAGAAGTATTCTGCATCATGGAAGCCGACCAGTTTTGGAAAATAATGATCATTTTGAGGGTAGGCCAGGGTAGGCCAGGGTAGGCCGTCACGGTACTCCTGCAGGTGCCTGTGGCTGAAGCTGAAGCACAGGCAGATGGAAGCCGCTGCAAGCCGTATCCATGGTACCATGAACTGATCAACAACCACAGTAGGTAGATGTATAGGTAGCGATATCCAAGCATGAGCAATAGAAACAGTAAGCATTGACAATTGGGTAAAACAGTGCCACGATGAAGTAGTATTGGATACCCTCAACTTCGAGGTTCTAGAATGCCCCCCCGCTGGGGTTTCTCAACATGGTTCTATAGTGGGGTCAACATGATATTAGAGCTTTGTTGTCCCTGCCCCGCTGTAGAACTTTGGTAGGTCAGAAATGTTCAGAAGTATTCTGCATCATGGAATCTGACCATTTTTGGAAGAATGTGATCATTTTGAGGGATTGGCCGTCACGATACTCTCGCAGGTGCCTGTCGCAGAAGCTGAAGCAGAGGCAGCTGCAAGCTGCTGCAAGCGGTATCTGTGGTGCCATGAACTGGGTATATGTAGCTATTGCTGTCCAACCAATCAGCACCAGTAAAAGTTGACGAAAGGGAGCAAGGGTGGAGTAGTATGAATTGCCCTCAAGTTCGAGGTTCTTGAATGCACCTCTGGGTTTCGGGGGTAAACACGATATGGCTATGGGCTATGGGTCAATAATATTAACCAACCAATAATGGTGGTTATTACCCAGCCAACTATAGGGAAAACAATGGTTAATGACAGGGGAAGCAGGGGTACAGGGTTTTGCCACTGCCATATTCGAACTTTGTCCCCCCCCCCTTTCGTAGAACTTTGGTAGTTCAGAAGTATTCTGCATCATGGAAGCCGACCAGTTTTGGAAAATAATGATCATTTTGAGGGTAGGCCAGGGTAGGCCAGGGTAGGCC
>VSDK01015185.1:244894-296393 GCA_009767595.1 Symbiodinium kawagutii
GCAACCAAAGGGCCGCAGAACCCCGCGAAAAGCCGTATCCATGGTAGCATGAACTGATCAACAACCACAGTAGGTAGATGTATAGGTAGCGATATCCAAGCATGAGCAATAGAAACAGTAAGCATTGACAATTGGGTAAAACAGTGCCACGATGAAGTAGTATTGGATACCCTCAACTTCGAGGTTCTAGAATGCTCCCCCGCTGGGGTTTCTCAACATGGTTCTATAGTGGGGTCAACATGATATTAGAGCTTTGTTGTCCCTGCCCCGCTGCAGAACTTTGGTAGGTCAGAAATGTTCAGAAGTATTCTGCATCATGGAATCTGACCATTTTTTGAAGAATGTGATCATTTTGAGGGATTGGCCCTCACGATACTCTCGCAGGTGCCTGTCGCAGAAGCTGAACTAGAGGCAGCTGCAAGCTGCTGCAAGCGGTATCTGTGGTGCCATGAACTAAGTATACGTAGGTATTGCTATCCAACCAATCAGCAACAGTAAAAGTCGACAAAAGGGAGCAAGGGTGGAGCAGTATGAACTACCTTCAACTTCGAGGTTCTAGAATGCACCTCTGGGTTTCGGGGGTGAACACGTTTTTCGAACTTTGTCCCCCCCCCTTTTGTAGAACTTTGGTAGTTCAGAAGTATTCTGCATCATGGAAGCCGACCAGTTTTGGAAAATAGTGATCATTTTGAGGGTAGGCCAGGGTAGGCCAGGGTAGGCCGTCACGGTACTCCTGCAGGTGCCTGTGGCTGGAGCCGGAGGACAAGTCGAGGGGAGGAAGCCGTATCCATGGTACCATGAACTGATCAACAACCACAGTAGGTAGATGTATAGGTAGCGATATCCAAGCATGAGCAATAGAAACAGTAAGCATTGACAATTGGGTAAAACAGTGCCACGATGAAGTAGTATTGGATACCCTCAACTTCGAGGTTCTAGAATGCCCCCCCGCTGGGGTTTCTCAACATGGTTCTATAGTGGGGTCAACATGATATTAGAGCTTTGTTGTCCCTGCCCCGCTGTAGAACTTTGGTAGGTCAGAAATGTTCAGAAGTATTCTGCATCATGGAATCTGACCATTTTTTGAAGAATGTGATCATTTTGAGGGAGTGGCCCTCACGATACTCTCGCAGGTGCCTGTCGCAGAAGCTGAACTAGAGGCAGCTGCAAGCTGCTGCAAGCGGTATCTGTGGTGCCATGAACTAAGTATACGTAGGTATTGCTATCCAACCAATCAGCAACAGTAAAAGTCGACAAAAGGGAGCAAGGGTGGAGTAGTATGAATTGCCCTCAAGTTCGAGGTTCTAGAATGCACCTGTGGGTTTCGGGGGTAAACACGATATTCGATCTTTGTCCCTCCCCCTGTTGTAGAACTTTGGTAGTTCAGAAGTATTCTTTATCATCGAAGCTGACCAGTTTTGGAAAATTGTGATCATTTCCAGGGTAGGCCACGATACTCCCGCAGGTGCCCGTCGCAGAAGCTGAAGTACAGGCCACTGCAAGCTGCTGCAAGCCGTATGTATCTATACTGCCATGAACTGATAAACAAAAACGCAGATGTAGGTAGTGATATCCAAGCAGCAGCAATAGGAACAGTAACAGGTGATGATTTGGTGCAATGGTGGAGTAATACGATAGATAGTAGTGGTTGACCTGATTGATTTCACTGTGTACATTTATCTATTTCATTCTATTTCTGTTGATATAAATAGCATGAGCATCACCTGTATTGCACTGTTTTTCTTGGTTGGAGCAACACCTTCACCATTGGGCACTTTCGCCGCGGCAGGGCGCTGAGACTTGCGCGCCTGATGACGAAGCATGCGAAGGAACGATCGGATCCGGCCAACCCTGGGGGGGTCAGCCAGTCCAACCCCAAGGGTCACAGGGTTCACCAATGGTGGTAAGAAACACACAGGTTAATGTGGTTAATGATGTTTACCAATGATTAATGATGCTTAAGAATGGCGAACAGCGGTTAATAATGTTGAATGATGGTTGATAATAGTTGATAATGCCTGATACCAATGATTAATGCTAGGGCATGATAAGCAATAACAGTAAGGGATATACCAACTATTTGGTGGTTTCTCAAGCCATAAGGACCCACCAAAAATGGCTGGGTTTTTTCTGTAAATCTGTAAATGCATAAACTGAATGACTTGAGGGGTACCTGTATTTTGAGAAACCACCATATAGGTAGTGGTTGTGAATGGTGGCCGTAGTGGTTTGTCAATGGCGAATGGTTAGGTCAAGGTACTGGTTTTTGAGCTCGGCAACGGTTAGATAATGGTAATGGAAATGGTTTGGTAATGGTTAGGTCATGGGTTTGATGATGGTTGATCAATGGTAATGGTTGAAATGTTTGATCTACAGATAATGGCTGATTAATGGTTTGTGATTGGTTGGGGTCATGGTCTGTGAATATTAGGGAATGAGGCGGGGTCACGGTTTGTGAACGACCAGGCAAGGGTTTGTGAATGGTTTTGCAATCGTTTGTCAATGTTAGGCAATGGGTGGGTAGTGGTTATGCAATGGTTTCCGAATGGTCTGGCAATGGCTTGTGGGTGAAAACTGGGCTTGCATGATGGTCCACAGATGGATACATTGCTCCGAAATGTGTGTTCTGGAGCGGTGTGGGCCATATTGGGTCTATTTGGTGGATAGCCATTGTGTGGTCAACGGAGGTCAAAGCACCTGCCTAAGTATACAGTGTTGTCAGGTATCATTGTTTTGAAAACAGGTACACCAACTACATAGGGTGGATCCTGGCCCCTAGCTCAGCCCTCAAAGGGGTTAGGGTTGTATGTTACATGGATTCACCCTAGAGGGTCACTGGTACAGTATAGCGGTGAAGCCCCGTCTGGTGCCTGAGTTAATGTTTAATGGTTGGGAATGGTGAACTAACGTGGTCGATTGCTAGTTATTGATCACAGCGGAATCATTGGACCTTCGATTTTGCAACTAGGGCATTCAATGTCGCTCTGGACTGTAACCTGACACCAGGCTGTCTCCAGTATCCGTGAAGCCTGCTTGAAACATGGATCAACAACAGTGTCTTTCGGTTCAATGTGGGAGAGGAAAACATTCGCCAAGGCCCACCACGCCGCCTCGATGTTTATCCACTTTTCTGTGGTTGCTCAACCTGATCTGCACGACAGGTTGTGATGTGGCACCTCCCAAAATCTGTGTAAGATGTGTAAGTGCCAGGCTGAGCTCGGTTTTGGTGAGGTCTGTATGGTGGCATCTGGTTGGGTTTGAGATGGTTTGAGTGGTTGGGTTGGCCACTTCAATGATGTCTATATGGATGATATGATTTTTCCTCGGGGGAACTGCTACAGCCTCCAGGAGCCAGCAACGACATGAGCATCTGGAGAAGAAAGGCGGCTCTTCCGGCAGCTGGGTGGTGAATCAAGGAGGAGAGTGTGACGGGTCGTGTGTCGTGACGCCGATGTGGCCAGTTGGGTCAAGGCTTCAAGCATCGATGAATCGATAGTGTTGTTGGATTTGATCTCTAAATTTTCATGGTTCCTTACCCCCATGTCCTTTTGAATCGAGGTAAATCGATAATCATGGAGGATAATTATCCACAATGCTTCATGATGCTACACCAGGGGGACTAAGGGTGCAGCCATAGAACTGGACACACAGACACGGCCACACAGAATTTGCATGGCATCTTCATATCCATTTGACCACCCGCGCCTAGTGCACGGTAGCAGCTGAGTGCAGTGCCATTTCCCAGGTGGTCACAGTGGGAGACCAACGTTGTCATGCCACCTTGAACGAGTGATAAGCGCATTGCAAGTTAGTTGGTGGTGATGTTAGATTGAAACATGTGCCTATGGGTCAATATTAACCCACCAATTTCATGGGGGTTAATAACCAACAATAATAGGCAAAATCATGGTAAACGATCGGGAACCAGGGGTACCGGGTTTTGACTCACAGCGATGTCAGAAGCAGAAGTTTCGGGGTCAAATCAATACTATTGTAGTTTTGCCAAGGCTTAGAATATTGACGATAACTCTTCATATGATGGTTTCTCAAAATTGGGGACCCCCAAAATGGTTGGTTTATTGCTATCAATGACAATGACTATTATTGGATAATTTAGGGGTACCTCTATTTTGAGAAACCACCACATGTTTGTTTGTGATACCATTTTGCAATGCACTGACCCTGTCGTGGCCCGGTCTATGACTGGGGCTGCCTGGCTGGCCGGCGTGGTGTGACTTGGTTCAGGTGTTCACTGTGTTGAATCAGAGCGAATGGCTGACGGCGCCCTTGATTGACAAGACGTTGGCCGGGCCCCACGGTCGGACCGAGATGACATGACTGGCGGCCGCGGCTCGAGCTGTTGACTGGTTGGGGAGGTATATGATGGTTAATGGCTACCCAGGATTAATAAATCCTAGGTTTATTAATTGGGGGTATCCCCTAAAAGCCTTGGTTTTTTAATTAAAATGGGAACCCACCTAGTTAATCAACCAGGGGTTTATTAATCCTGGGTAGCCATTACTGAATGTTACCGATGTTATAGTTGTAGTTGGTGCATTTGTGTGCAGTGCTTGATGCTTAGAACTGCATGCTCATGAACAGCTGCCTGCTAGGTTATGGTGCAAAGGGTGATTCTGATTGCATCCATAAGTTCTGAAATCTGGCACAGCTTTTGAAGACATTTGTTCCCACAGCTGCCTGCTAGGTTATGGTTGATGCAAAGGGTGATTCTGATTGCTTCCATAAGTTCCGAAATCTGGCACAGCTTTTGAAGACATTTGTTCCCACAAACCGCAGCTGGCTGCACACCCGTACTTCCACAACCCTCCGCAAATGTTTGACTCTCCCCATTTGCCAAAGGCACCAACATTATGACAATATTGTGATATCATATCAATACCTACTGTACTGTATTAGTCGATCGTTTTAGGTGTTGCGGAGACATCGACTTCGGTGTTGCACCAATTGGCTAGGAAAAAAGGCGGTCATACACGATATCCAGCATATTTCATACCCTCATCCAATGCGCAATGGCAAACGCGATGAAGGAAAAGACCTCTGCGAATTCTCTACTTTCCAGTTGCCATAGTCAAAGCAGCGTTAGCACACTTTCCAATTCAGGTTTCGACACCACCTGGCTGATGGTGGATCAACTTAAGTCAAGGGCAGGGGAGAAGCGGATGTTTTCAGCTTGATACCGTGTGGTACCCCCATGGCGCCCCACAAATATGTTGTTGCAACAATGCGTGACATCTTTAGCTAAGCTGAGTGGGACAATGAGCTAGATCACCAGTAAGCAAGGGTCAAAAACCTTGTCGTCTTAGCATGTTTGGTGACAACGAAAATCCATGAACGTCTGACAACATCACCAACAATTGTTATTTCCGGCTTTCAAAAATGACGATCCCAACATATCTCAACCCTGGTTCACTTCAATTTTTGGGGTAATGAAGTGGTCAAACACGAGATGACAACGGGGCCAGCCCCCACCAGCCAGCATCCACCACCAAGGTGTTGGGGCTGCACGGCTTGATCAAAGCCCTTGGAGAAGTAACGTTTGAACTCCTAGGTGCGAGGAAGGGCCAGGTTGGTCATGCGTTACCCCAGTTCGTCGTCACCGGAATCGCATGATGCCACGAGCTTTTTTTTACATCGAAGAATCTCCAAACAAGTCTCTTATTCCACCAGCATAGACCCCATTGAGAAGTAAGAACCCCTTACAGCTTGTCAGCTATCTGGGGAAAAAAAACATCTGGCCATTTTGACTGGAGCGGTTGGCAGTGACGAAAGCTGGTCCCCCAGAACACGTGTGCTGGGGACCAGCTTTCGGGCCGCGAGTTCCACCAGGTTTGGAAGCCAATGCCCTGAGCATCAGTCATATACGAAGCAATGGATTTGACGTGACTAAGACATCAGCAGGCACTACTAACCATTGGTTTATAATTTGGCTGAAAATAACTAATGATAGTATCCACAATTGTTTCATTGGCCTATGATGGTTTATTAGCCCATGATGGTTATTGGCCCATAAGCCGGCTTATAATAAGATATGGTTATTGGCCCAGCCATGGTTTATTGGCCCATGATGGCGCTCTTAGAATTGGAAGCCATCAGCTGAGCAATTCTTTTAGCCTATGGCTGATCTCCACTGAGCTTTCAATTTGTGCAATTGGTGGTGCCCAAGCATCCGAAATTGTGGTCATGTTAAACCACGACTTGGAAATACACAAGCTGTTTATCACATGTGTGCTGCGGCACCAACTCAGCACTCTGATTTGACCGCTTACACTCAACCAGTGGGCACTCCAAGCAATGTTGGTTGACTGAGGTGAAACTACAAGCATTTCACCATTGAGTTTAACGTTTCCATTCCAACATGCTCCAACCAGTCATTGTATTCGCAACCAGACTAGGCCATTGCTAATATTGGTTGCTGATTTTTGATGATTAGTGTTTAACCAACCAATTGGCTTAACCCATTGTGAATAATTATGCTCAACCATCATAATCATCATTGAAACATGGTGAATAAGTCTCATCAGCAACCGCGCCATTTAACGTTCGATCAGTATTCGTCACCCCCGCATTTTTGATTGTGAATCACCAGCTCGGTAAACTGCTGGCGGCTTACAGATACGGATCCAAACCAATTACAACTAACTGGGACAACCAACTACAACCAGGTGAAACCAACTTGAATCAGTGGTTGTCAATTTGGAGCTGATTGCCAACGCTTGGTGCCACCTCGCCGTTAACACCAGGGTTGTGAATTTACCATTCGGGGAGCGATCTGGGATGATGACTATCGCACAAGGGGTTTTAAGCCTCAGGTAATCCCTGAAATGAAATGGCAATTCTTCGATGATGAAAACATGTTGATTGCTGATGCGCTATATCTTTCTGGGTGGGAAATCATGGGAAAATCCATGAAACCTTTGGTTCTTAAGTTTATGAATCTTATGAATCGTCTATGGGAAGTTGGTCAGCATCGCCGCAACATTTCGGCTGAGTCTATGTGCGTGTGTTGAGGGTTTTGAGTCAGCACACGGGGACGGCTGTGTCCTTTTGCACAATGCCGTCGACTTTCAACAAGAGACTTGGTTGCAGGTACTGGCAGCTGGAGTTCTAGCCATGATTCCCTAATTATCAGGTAGCTTGGAACTCATATCACCATGGTCAGTTCCCAGTTCCCTGGGGATACACGTCTAAGAACTCGATGCTAATGAAGTGCCAGTGTGAGCCTGTGCGAGCGTGTGTGAACATCTCAGTCTGTGGTTGCATTCCATGTTGCCAATCTTGGCAATGTTCTGACCGTCTTGCTTGGACCCCATGATCATGATCTACTCATATAGATTCGTATAGATTCGCGTATGTACACATATTATTACATGACTATCCGGAACAGTCAACTAACAATACTGCCGCTTTATCTATGGTCATACCGGTGATTCTGTACTGTACCACATCGCCACCTTTCATGGGATAACCGCATATTGGTTGTGTTCCCAACTGTGGGCGGATGGTTTTTATGTCAATCTCATGTCATCTTTGTGTGTTGCATAATATATCCCAGCTGTTTATGTGCTGTGGCTGTGTCTATAAATGTGCATAGACACACAAAATGCATCAACGTGTAATTTCAGCATCATTCATGCATTCATATTTGTATATACAGTTGCATGCATGTAGATGGTTTCACCAAGGATATCAGTCATTCGTGAACAATCTTTTGTTGTCAATCATCATTGTTCCATCATGTTCCATCTATACAAGTATTTAGAATACATTTCCATGAAGTAGATTGTAAGCACGCAACCATTACATATCCAAGTTGACAAGAAGTTTAGAGCATTATTGCCGCTTATAACTTGTATCTTTATGTACGCAAACAATCGCTTGAATAAATAGTATGTAGTAAGAAGAACAAATAACATTCAATGAACATACATATATATATATATTATATGTAAATAACATAGTAATCCTGAAGTGGATAGAATGTTCCGCATGCTCAACAATTATTTGCCAGCCTTGAGATGGTTGCTGAGATTTAGCAGTCCACGACCGAAACATACATGAATACTAATCAAACGCGCGAGCTCCTGGATACATATTTGGCACCAAACTTTGGGATTAAGATTTACTAAAGCACTTTGATTACAAAATAAAAAATCATTGATTACAAAACAGCTTTTGATTGCAAAGGCTTTTGATTGCAAAGGCTTTGTCAACAGAAACAGCTCAGCAACGTACGAGCTCAGCATAGCCGTAGCCGCAGCATCGTCCTGCCTCCAGGATCCCCCGCCCTGAGCCTGGCCGACGCGTTTGTTACGAGTCGCAACTCACGGCCCTTGTTGTGACGACTCGCTGCTGCGAATGACGAGTTACTGTATAACTGGATGGCTTGTACCCATCTAACTGAATATATGTATACTGAATTCTTAGGTTTTTGTTGTGTTTTTGGGATATGATGGGTTTACCATATAACCACTAAACATATATTTTTCAGCAAGGGATCTATAAGCCACCAAGATAACTTAATAAAACAGCTGTTAAGTATTCAACATGTATGTTTAACACATATTAGAGTTATAACTGAATTTCAAGAATATCAACAGATATATTGAACAAATGAATGATACTGTTAGTATCAATGATACATTTTTCATCAACAGCTTTACTATACTTTGAATATCCATATCATTAGTTTCCAATAGTAACACATATTGTTTTAACAATATTAGTTCAAAATACTTCGTTTCCGATATCAAATAATATTAGTCAATATCAGCAAAGAGTTTCTAGTTTCCAATGATAACACATATTATTTTAACCATATAGGTTAATATACGATAATGAACACATATTGTTGATATATTCACCTTCCTAGTTGTTCATCCTTGTTGATATTTGACAAAAAATCATTCAACATATATGCAACAATTCATGAATGTTCATAGTGTCACTAGCTGTTCACTAATGAATGGTATATCTATATTTCGGACACCCACGCTTAGTTTCACTATGAGCGGCGAGTGATTTCCCATTTGGGGATTTATTAATGTGAATCTCTCATTGCCAATTACATAGTTGTTGCAGCTTGAGGTATGAAAAGACAGTTTCAACATACTAGTAGATTATACATACTTGGAATAGGTTTGATAAAGGGCATGATCATGAGTGTGGCCAACACCCCTCTATTCCTTTCGGATTGACTCAAGCTTGTTTGCCACAGTTGCAAGAATTCTTTAGAAGGTGAAGGTGCCCAAGAACTGAGTGCCCTAGACCACAAGCACAGTGCCGTTAGAATGTGATCATTCTTAGCCGCAGAACTGGCAACGATGCACATCCTGAAGGGCACGGAAGCATTACGGGGTTAGACAGCCCAACTCCAATCTTGTCCAATATTGCGTGAGAAGCCCTTTTGCTGCCGATAGTTGGACCACTGTGGACACCACACCATAAGCTCGGATGCTGCAAACTAGGTGCGGTATAGTGTGGTAATCAGCATCCTTTCCAAATGAAACCAATCAACAAGAACATGGAATGGTGGGGGACAGATATCACCGCCAGCTCATTTACCAGTGCAACATGTTCCCTAATGTTCGTACATGACCTGTTCTGACAGTTGGATTTAACACTGGCTTTCACGGACAACTGGGATCCTGCTTTCCTGCTAAACTTTTGGCTTTTGTTTTGGATTGTCTTGAATTCCTGATTTCATGGATGCCAAAACTTCCGCCTAAAAACATGGTGCTTCCACATCTCTCAAAACAAATCATTCGCGTTTTGGGACAGCTCAACAACACTGCAGGCGGGTCCATCTCTCCACAATTCGACGACTCACCTGGTCCCAAGCGAGTTCCAATCACGCTGATGTTACCACCAAGCTGGTCGCCAGCGGCAAAATGACTTATGAACTCTGATGATTGTGAGCTCCCTGAAAAATTACTTATGAACCTCTCCTGTTGGGATAAAAATGTCGAACATCCTGGGTAATTTAGGGGCCATCTGGAATGTAAATCAATTAATTATGAGGCTTTCCATTGTATCCCATCCGATAGATGTCAAACCATTGTTCTCCCCAAAGCCAACAATTTTTTCACCAGATGTCCTGAAAAACGGTGGAAGCACCAAGTTGCTGTTTGATGCAACCACTTGACCAACCAGTTGTTTCGATGAGGACGGATGCTGGATGAACTTCCCTGCTAAGCAGTCACAGGGCTCAACACCTTCCTGCATCACCGGTGAAGCCGTTTGAGGAACCCAGGTAAAGCCATGTTGAAACACCGACTGATCAATGATCATCCAGAAATCATATCTAGTCGACCTTGATTCCCACTCAAAAATAAAAACCAGAACTCACAACTTATCTAGCGATTTTCAGTGATATATAGATCGTTTCCAGTGGGATTGTACTTGTAGTCTTGGAATGAAACTGATTGGGGAATGACCGGTGCGGCAGTATTTTGCAAATACGTGCACAATCTTCCAAGGCATGTGCTGGGCCGAACCAAGCAACTGGTTTTGCCAACATTCCCAATGTTGATCAACCCTGGTAGATGCAGACATCAACTAGTACAGTCAGGGCCACACCTGAAATTGCTCTAACTTCACACTTCTTCTCCAAAAGTAAAGCATGATTCCCTGAAATCGCCACCCCAAATGGATTTGTGACTCAAGATTTTCTACGGAAACCCTGGGGTTCCCACCAACATGATGACTTTTGCGATTTTGCACATGGCATCATCAACATGATGAATCCCACCAACATGATGAATCCCACCAACCCTGGGTATCGTTGAGTCCCATGGATCCACGTCTTTTTCAGCCTTCGGGCGCGCCCCAAAGAGTTCCCGGGTCGCCTCGCCAGAGCCGAGCTGCCGACATCGTCGAGTTCAGCTCCTTCGCCAGGCGACCTGTGCGACCGGGGACCGGAAAGGGGTCATGTGGCGCACCAGGTCACTGAAAAGTCTCTGGGTTGCTTCTACTTATGTGAATGAAACATATCTGGTGTTTTTTGTTTCAAGTTAATTATTTGATTTCTTTATCTATATATATATATATATATCATATGATGGTTGTTGGTTGTTTATTTGTGTATGGGTTTGTTTATCTCTTATGACTAATGGTTGTTGGTTGTTTGTCTGTTTATGGGTTTGCTTATCTCTTATGACTCTAATGCTTGTTGGTTGTTTATCTGTTTATGGGTTCGTTTATCTCTCGTGACTTTAATGTTTGTTGGTTGTTTATCTGTTTATGGGTTTGTTTATCTCAATGTTTGCTGGTTGTTTATCTGTTTATGGGTTTGTTTATCTCTTATCACTTATGACTCTAATGCTTGCTGGTTGTTTGTCTGTTTATGGGATTGTTTCTCTCTTATGACTCCAATGTTTGTTAGTTGTTTATTTGTTTATGGTTTTGTTTAATTATCTCTTATGACTCCAATATTTGTTGGTTGTTTATCTATTACATTGATTTATGTTATCCTTATCTTGTTGGATGTTTATCGCTTATCTTTATCTCTTGTGGAGAGATGGGACCATGCTACCATGTTCTGTAGGCCTTGGCGCTGTCCCGTCCTTCCTTTTTTTGCATGGCTTGTGAGGGCTTGCACCTCGGCTTGTGGGAAAATAAGTCTAAAAGATCCTCATGATCAGAGCCAGATTTCGTTTCTTTGTCGGCATAGTTCGCAAGAGATGATCGTTTTCCATGGGGAAGTCACTCAAACTTCTGGGGCAATGCGAAAGAGTGAATGTCTTCCGGGCTTACAGCTCATCTGCAAGGTCAGTTGTGGATGTGCCTCCTTGAGCCAAGTTGAACTCCCATGGCTGCGCAGGTGAGACTGATAATGATCTCGAAGCAATCCTTTTTAGCACCTGAGCTGCGAATCCGTGGGAATTGGGGAATGAACGGGAATCCATGGGAATCGACGTACCACCCAAGCTTGATGCCAAGCACCAGTGAAACGTATTGAAGGGCTTGGCGACGCAGAGTTCGAGGGTTCGTTTGGGTGTTTTCTAATGGAGCCCATGGCATGAGAGAAGGAGCCCGTGGCCGGTGAACATCAAGGGACTGCCACCGGTTGTAGTATGAATCATGGCAAAAATGCTTCTGGATGACCACATAGTAACACAGTGGTTCATAGGGTGAAATAGGGGACCCCAGAAATGAATGGTTTATTGCTGTAAATGGCTAGTATTGGATGATGGGGGGGTCCCCCATTTTTGAGAAACACCAAACTATTTTTCACATCTCAAGGAGTTGGGGTGTCAGGCTTTTCACAACCGTAGCTCTGTTGTTGGTCGTGAATTTTCGGGTATCAGCTACCAAGCAGCTGTTGTTATTACGTCCTGTTCCTGTTCTCTCCATTCTCAATCAATCTACCGGATGGCACCCAGCTCAAAGTCGAAGCTGCAAGGTGATCGCTTCTAATTCAGCTTGCGATCAAACACGACAAACACAGCCGGACACTGGTCGTTGAGTGTTGTTTGTCCCCGATACGACGCTCCTACCTTGGAGATCGACTTGACTCTTTTTCACTTCGTTGGGTCGCCTGGCTCATGTTCAACAGCAACAACGTGAAGCATCCTCAGCTCATGAGCATGTGGATGGGGTCCCAGCCATTTCCAAGTTCTCATGGTTCTTAGTAGAGAAACTGGAGTTTTGGGGGTTCAGAGTTCAGGGATTCACCTTTGATCGACAAGCAGGTACGCTTGCATCAGGACCATTATTGATATGGATGGGACATCACATATCAACTACGATATTTTTTGTATTCCTGCAATTATCATCAACAATTAGTGATTTGCTCGATGTGCTTTTGGATGTTTGAATGCTTAAATTCTTTGATAAGGAACTGAGACCAGTTTGCTTGTTACTTTGTCCGCACTAGCAAACCACCACATGGTAAACAGCTCCCGATCACCGACGCGTTGTGCACGGCTGTTATCAGCTATGCTTCTTGCGGAAGAGATAGGTAGGTTGTTAGCCACAGCTGCTACAAACTAGGTTGTGTCCTGTGCTTCTACACCTAGTTTGACTGGTGGGAAATATTTGCTATACCTTGGAACAATCCTTTCTCATATAATCAATTATAAGGTCTTTCTACACCGTTCCGCATTAGTTAATTAACCAACTTTATCAACTTTATCGTACTCAAAGCATGATGTCTGATGTATTTTTTAGTTTATTACTCTCTTCTGAACCTTGGCATGATCTTCAACACCAGTGTACAGTACTTGTTTGTGTCATTGTGTACTCCATCGATTTCTTCGGCTCCATTATTCCTGCAGTTCAATGTTCATGGTTCAGCATGGATTGCGGTATCTTGGTGTATCTTCTAGGGATTGACATCACCAAATTTTTGCGTGCATCCAATGGGTCGTATTCAACTTCAGTAGGTTACAACTGGGATCACCGGCACCGGTTGTGTCGCCCAGGCCTTTTGGGCAGCGAAAAAGGACTGCAGAAGATGAAAGAACTCGAAGCCAAGGACAAGTTACGTGCGGAGGTGCCCCTCGTTCGGTTGGATCGGTTGTTCCATTGGATCAGGAGTTGCTTGGGTACAGAAGTATCGCAGATTTCAGGGCAAATTGGGGACCCCAAGTGATAGATGGTCTATCATTAATTAAGGATAACTAAGATTGGATGATTTGGGGGTCCCCCGTTTTGAGAAAATCCCTACATAGTATGTGCATCAATTAATGGAAGCACTTCTTCAAGTATAAGTCATCATGAACTGGGCCGGCTTCATCCACTTCAACAAGCCTTAGAAGAGGGCGTCGCTGTTCCCTGCCAGGTGGTAAGTTGGGTCCACAACTGCTTGGTGGTTTCCGTGGTGCTACGACTAGAACCGGAACCATGATGTGATAGGATAGGTGTACCCTATGAACATCTATGAATTATAGGGGCTCATAGCGAACAATAGTAGGTGAATGGCTATCACTGGTGGTTTCAGTTGATTGGCATTCAGCAATGCCTGGGGATGACTATTATTCTCATTGACGTTTGCATGGGCTGGGGCAACGAACCACGGACAAAGCAGCTAGTTATCTTATCGAGTTATCCACCTTGGGGTCATGACTTTCCCGTGATGTGCCGGTAGATATACAGCAAAGACTCACTTAAAATAAATCTCTCATTGTTGATCAGAGATCGAAGAGGTGGGAAAGCTTTTGTTTGGTGGTTCGATGTGGTTCGATGTGGTTTGGGTCCTTGGAACAGACATATCTAGGGGACAAGTGAAGCTGGGTGGTTCAAGGCCAACCAACCCTTCGCCAAGTGAAGCAACTGGGGTAACCAGCTACACTCCCTGCACCATCACCACCTGACACGTCGACCCACGCCCGAAGAGATGTACAAATCATTACAAAGCGACGCCATCCAAATAGGTCAATTAGAATATATCATGTCCGCTGAGTACAATTTATGAGTTGGAGACTAATGTAACTAGTTGATTCTAATGTCAACTGATTCTAATCAGAGATTCTAAGTCAGTTAGATTTTAGTCAGTTATCAGAGATTCTAAGTCAGTTTGATTCTAATCAGTTGTCAGTTGAATGACTTTTTGCCCAACAAATCCAACTGCCGAGAGTCGTGGCCCCGGTTGCGCTGCGAGGCAGCGACGATCGGGTCGCCGGTGGCCACCACCGTGCCTTCCGAGTCAGAGGAGACAGCTACCCCCATGACTCAGGCGGTGCGGTGCCGGCTGCGTCGGTTGAAGTGGAAGCGCGGCCTGTGATCTTGGCCCCACCTTAGGGAGACCTTAGGTTTATAGGATATAATATAATTGATATAATTTAATGGTTTATAGGGATACCTTAGGTTTGTTCAGAAACCATAGGATACCTTAGTAACTTATAGATGGATCATGAGGTACCTATGGCTAAAAATGATTCCTATGGCTGTACCTATAAGATTAAGAAACCATAGGATACCTGAGGTTAACATGCGTTGTAGCTAATGGATAATGGCAAATGATAGTGGACAACAACCAACTAAAGCATAGATTTATTAGTTGGGTGAGGGGGTGCCTTTTTAAGGGGAAACCAAGGCGTTTGGGGGATACCTCCTATTAGTCTTCCTATCCTTCTGATCATAATTGCTCACAACCGCTTGTAATGATCCTCATCAAGCCTCAATTCATGGTTGATTGGTGGCTTCCCATCAACGCAGCAAAATTCTTGACGATGTGGCCTGGGATCGACTTGGGATTGATAGCTCACCAGTCGATCCTGACTTACATAGCACACACAAAATTACAACTACATACTGCATGTTATTATGTGTTTATGTGTTTGTGTACAGTGTCATCAACACATCCACACAGTGTATACACATATAGTCCATATAGTATTACAAACACATTTTGTAGCATGGGATGCACAACGTATATACACAAGCATTCGCATGTGTACACCTGCATCATATTCACATACTTTTCGCCCTGAAGTGGTCCATAGTAAGCATAGAGACTAAGGTCTACCTGGTACCTGGTGCACAGGGAGTTCAACATCAACCTTCAATGAGCATACGCGTTGTTGCTGACACAGACCATCCTAGGTCCCACGTCAATCAGTTCGATTTGGTCATGTTTGGCGGAGATTCCCTGAGTTCCAGAACTCAAACCATGAACTTACGGCGTCTACTGCATTAGTATATGGCTCCCCCATGCTTTGCGCAAAACGCACTACTGAGGGAAGGACTTCCAGTTTCAACACACTGCTGATACGTCGTTAAAACAGGGCCTCCCAAAGATCAGCGGCTGAGGATGACATTTTCCGCTACAAATCACCCACAGCGCAGGTGGCCGAGGCTCCTACAGCTGCCTATGTTTTAGAAGGCGCCCAAGCAAAGTCGGCTTGGTCGCCATCTCCCGGACCGCTAGCTACAGCGGCAACCCCCATGGTCACATACCCAGTGGAGGCGGCGGGGCGGGCGATCTGCGACACGGGGGTCGCCTTTGGAGATTCCACAAGCTGAGTTGGTTGGTTTATTGCGAGAAATTGATATTACTATATGAATGGTTACCTTTGGTGCCTTTGACATATTCTTATGATGGCTTCTCAAAATGATTGGCTCATTATGGTTCATCAACTGGATGATCTAGGGGTACCCCTATAGCTTGATGAACCTATGCCTCATATTGCAAAATTCTATGATCTCATCGTGGTGGTACGTCTAACTATCCCAAGAATCCAAGACGTTGTACGGCATCGCGATGGGGGTTGCCACTGGGCAGCGCTTCGTTGTGCTTCATGATGATGAAGCTGTGAACGTTAAGCCTGCTGCGCTGCTGACAGTGATGGTTAAGTTTGGTTAGTGATGCTGACATGACAACGATGCTTATAATGTTGGTTTCTGATTAGTGTAACCCCCCTAAAGTAATGAAAATAGATGAAACCAACAGGTAGATACTAATCAGAAACCAACATTATGGGTGTTTCTCAAAATACGGAACCCCCCACTGGTTGATTTCTTAAGACACATGGTTAATATTGGCCGGGTGATTTGGGGGGACACCAAGTTCGAGAAATTACCACATTGATCATTGATGCTTCACTCTTTTTTTGACATCGATCACAAGACTTCCCTGAGAATCTTTGCATCGCGCTGGTCGTTACTTCTATGAAGGATTTTGAATTTCTTTCGCGTAGGTTGGGGAACAATCCATAACTTTGTGACCAGCCAGCCTGCGGGATAGCAGAGATTGAGCTGCTCCTCAATTGCTTTGGTTTGTTTTTTGGATTGACGAATCATCCTCGCTCGTTTATCCAGCTTGGTAAGTAGATGGTGTTCTCTTTCGTATTGTGGTTGTCATCCTCACTATATACGTCTCACTACTATGATGACAACCGGCACTTGGGGGAGCAAACAGTTGTAGGATGTTCTTATTAAGGCCGAAATCATGCGGGTACAGGTGAACATCTTGTTGGCATTCGTGAGTCGTGACGTTGCCAGAATTTTGAAAGCTGCATGTGGACGCTGATGAGAGGAACCAAAGGAACACTAAGGTCGATAAACCATGGGTAACGGTTCATGAATGGTCAACTAGTGCTTCATAACCATGGTTGACGAGGGTCCTGGAAAACACCAATTTTTGGATGGTTCTCGTATTGAAAAGTGCTTTAAGCCTACAGAGATGATGTAGCATTTTAGTGGGGAACTCACATGTAACGACTTAAATTTCCGAGCCATAGCTGTACTGGGAAATGGCAAATCAGCGAAACCTGCTGATGGATAGATGTGAGATCCCACAACAGACCAACGAAGGAATCACCAGTTATGTGACATATGTGTAGAGTATTTGCCCCCCCAACCCGTGGTCTGGGCTTGTACTTGACGAGCGATGCTACCCGCAATGTGCTTTGGTAAAACTGGGGCTGGTTTCTGATTTTTATCATGCAGTGGATCTCGATTACAATATTTTTGGGGTCTCAATGTGCACCACTTCAGCTACGACTTAAAGCATGATCACTGAGGCAACCGTCGTTTGGTTGCATGGGCTGGTGAGTTGTTACTGTAGCTTCCAGTGTTCCCGCAAGATGAACATCATGTTGGCCTTGATGTGTGTTTGTTTGTTTTAATCATTTGCAGCATTCCCGACAACAAAGCTGATCCATCTTAACACAATTATTATAGTACTTACTTGCATCAATACACATCAATGCAGCTTTGCAGATAAATAAACCATCATTTCTCCCATTACAACCAAGCAGACTGCTTTTTTAACAGTGTTTTGTGAGTAGCTAGTAACCGTGGTTACTACATTGCTATGACTAGCAAAATTGTAAGCTACAATGGCTAGCACCACAACTACTGACAGGAAGTCCCCTCAATGCCACTTGTCAGTTTCTGATTGTAATGAAAAAGGGCTACCATAGTAAGCCTCAAGCTAATACCAATTAAAAAGATGCCTTTTACCGTATAATGACCACCGTATGTGTTTTTACTCATTTATTACGCATTTAATTACTTTTTATACCCACAGCATATGATGGTATTCATATCAATATGCTTTCCATACAAATATAGCATTCCCACATTATATTTTTTTGATACCCACAGTATATGATGGTATTGATATCAATATGGCTACACTCTGGTGATCTAATATAGCAATGGATAATCCACCATTTGTAGATTACTTCCCGATTGGAAATGGTGATTTTCCATTGCCATGTTAAAAGGTTCATAGCTACCATAAATCGCTTACCTCAATGCCTCGGTTCCCACCCCATGCGCCCCGCCCCACCCCTTCTCGCGACCCTGCGAGGCAGTAGCGCTGCCACCACCTGCTGTTACAGTTCACAGCTATCCCACAGTCCCTGGGTGACACGTGACCGTTACGGCGGCTGGGAGGCGATGTTGGCTGCCCGGCATTCCATGGGGATGGTTCTTAAGCATGGTTGACAATGATGGCCGCTGGGTCAAGCAGTTCACCTACCAACCCATGGTGAAGCCTAGCTGGTTAATGGTTATTAATAGGGGATGATAACTAGCAATTATAGGGGATATACCGGCTATATATGGCTATGGGTCAAGCAGTTAACCAACCAATTTCATGGGGATAAGTTCACCAACAAAGCTACAGGGAAAACGTGCTGGTTAATGATAGGGGAACCAGGGGGACTATGGATGAACTGACCCACCCCCTGATTGATCAATCATCAACGACGCTTGCTACTGGTTGTTGATTTGATAATGGTGGTTCATGGTTAGTAATGGTTAGTAACACTTGATTGATCCATTTATACATATGTATATATAGACTCATGTATGCATACAAGCACCATACGTATTTCAGTCTATCTGCACAGTACATGCTAGGGCCATTTTCTCCTTTCAGAAGCCATTTTGATCATTCATTATGTTTTCTTGCTTCAGGTCATGGAGACACCGTCAACTAGCGCAATCCCAATGCATATGGTTGATTCTGGATCCCATGCAAGGCCCCCGAGTCCACCAACCAATGTACAGATTACCAACAGACAACCAGCGGGGCGTTGATCCTATTGATCCGCAACGAATGTGCAAAGCTACGTCTTCTATATAGCATGACTGTTGGGATGTGAGGTTTTTTGCATATTTCAGGATTATTGGCCCAAACTCGAATGTAAATATGCTCATGTACGTATTTGGACAAGAATGGGATAGAGAACAACCGACAAGATACTTACTGTAGTACTTCTTCCCACGTCCTACCTCCCCGCAAAGTGTGGGTTGGTACCGACTCTAATGCATTTTAGGACGAGACCAGTGGGTTTGACACGCAGAAGGCATTAAGTATGGTGCCTTGCTGCTTTTCAGAAACCATTTGGATGATCCACTTGCTGTAACTAGTAGATTCGTGGTACGTAGTACTTGATAGTATGATGTAGTATGGATGGTTGTCTCAGCAAACCTTTGCATCCTTTTCTGTATTTTTTCTACCGGCGCCATTAGACAATTGTTAGGTCTTGACCCAGCAAGTTGCAAAAGTATGCAATAGTCATTTCACTTCTGCTACTCGCCTCCGAAAAGCTTGAAGACGGGTTAGATGATTGAACTCGTTGGAATTTGTATGCCGTTCTATCGTCAATACCCATGTTTCAACAGCAGATGGTCATCTACTGAATTTTTTCAGGGGACCTTGACGGGAATGACTGGCCTGCAGTTGAGCAAACATGTATGGCCATGAGCCGAGAAACCTTATCTGGTTGGTGGTTTCAAACATTTTGATTGTTTTCCCTATGACTTATTAACAACTGGTTGGTTGACTAATATTTTTCATGGGGGTGGTTCAACCTCCAACCAGTAAATGGTCATTAATTACTAGCCATTCTAATCATCATATTAACCATTATTAACCAGCATGAACCACTAGGGGTTGGTTCAACCACCAACCAGTAATGATCATAATCAACCATTTACCATATATAACCATTATTAACCATTATTAACCACTAGTTAACCATGGGTGGTTCAACCACCAACCAGTTATACAACCTCCCCATGCGGCGTAACCACTAGTTAACCATGGGTGGTTCAACCACCAACCAGGCTAGCCATACAACCTCCCCATGATCTGCGCCGAAACCTGCAATTAGCTCACTCGCTCAGTCCGGCGCGATGTATGCACCATGGGCGAGAGTCTGCGAACCTCGACCGAAAGAAAGTTTGGGACACAAGTTGTTGGTTGGTGGGTTGGTTGGTTAGTAAGCCTTAGTAAGCAACGATAGTAGGGATATACCATCTATAACTGGTTGGTTAGTTGGATGGTTGGATGGTTGGATGGTTGGATGGTTGGATGGTTGGATGGTTGGATGGTTGGATGGTTGGATGGTTGGATGGTTGGATGGTTGGTTGGTTGGTTGGTTGGTTGGTTGGTTGGTTGGTTGGTTGGTTGGTTGGTTGGTTGGTTGGTTGGTTGGTTGGTTGGTTGGTTGGTTGGTTGGTCGCTCGGTTGGTTGGTTGGTTGGTTGGTTGGTTGGTTGGTTGGTTGGTTGGTTGGTTGGTTGTTGTTGTTGTTCTCTATCAAAGATCGGTGGAAATGGGGAAGCCATGGGAAGGAATCGATTTTTTGGAAACGTCCCCATGCATAGGCTCAACACGGCATAACCAAGTTGCCACAAGTTGCCCATTCGATTCAGAATCCTGTGGTGCGGAGCAGAATGTGTATAGAGGTGACAAATGTACCGGATGTAAATCTACACATGTGATTTGCACACCCACACATGCAATATAGCAAAGATATGCAAAGATGCAATGTAAATGCGTATGTACATATGTACAGTTTAGATGGTTGTTCAGAATTTGTATCTATTTGAGGAGTGCAATTTGATGCGATGAGATGTATGTGCGCCCATGTTTATGTCTATGTTTTCATACGCGCACTATATATATATATACAATTGAATATTTACATATACATGTGAAACCCAACTCACAGGCAAGCGGATCAGTCGTCTACATCTATACATCATATGTAGGTTGTACTTATGTAGCCACTATGAAGCGTCCACTCTTTTATGATGACAAATGCTTAGTAGCCAGCAGAGTGTTGTTTGCACCGTTCTTCAACAGAAAAGCATCGGATTGGATCGTCTTCAAACTTTCAGAGTGTTCCAGCTAGAAGCAGGAAGTCAAAATCTTCAGCATGGTCTAGCTCAGACCTGCCACGCAAAATCATGGGGGTTGAAAACGCCTGCCGTTTGGGGCTCACGGTCAGGAATCACAACGGACTCCGAGCCTAATGACCACCCAGCAGCTGCAAGTACAGAGTCAGCTGCAAGCACAGAGGGTTCTGGGTCCATCCCGGGCGGACAAGACCAAGAGTGGTGCCTCGGCGCTGCCACCGCTCCGTGGCGTGGCCGGTGGATTTCATCTTGCGTTCGTTTCGGTTGGAAGTTGGAGCTCTCAGAAACCAGATGGTGCCACAGACGCTATCAATGTCAACTAATTATTCCTTGTCACTTATCACCCATCTTATTAAAAGTGTTATCCTATCAATATATCAATAATCCTGTAAATGATATTATGACTATCAATATTAACTATCACCCATCAATATTAACAGTTATTTGCAATATTATCACTATCAATATCAATATCAACTATCAATATTAATATCACCCATCTTATTAACAGTTTTCAATGCTTTGTCACGAAGCAATCTGAGTCGGCCGCCATTTTTCTCATCGGCTCAACGGCAAGCGCTCCAGACAAAGGCCCTGAGATCCTGTCAGCCATCTTCGACATGAGAATCCTTCCCCATGAAGGGATGAATCACCAGCTTTGTGCCAGGTCAACTGGGGGTGGTTCATCTATAGTTTTTTTGAACGTTGGACGTTGGATGCAGCTCTGAATAAACCACCCATCTTTCAGGGATAAATCGCTATTTTTCACAGGTTTTTTCTGGGTGTGGTTCATGTGGATCCACCTGAAACAGGGTACGGCACTTACTCCAAGCAGTGACCAACCACACCGCCCAGGTGCTTCTTGGTCTTTAGCCTGGTGTGCAGACTTCAATCGTGTGACCCAGCTGCTGACCCAGCTGCTGTCAGCCCCAACGACCCGCTGGGGAAGTCGGATCCACCGTGGCGCTGAGATGTGGTGATGTCATGACATTGGAAGACCCAATTTTGACCAGCTACTATACATTGCCGTGAGCCTGTACCCCTGGTTCCCTATCATTAGCCATTTTGTTTTGCTTGTCATGGTTGGTCATTATCCCTAATTATTGGTTGGTTAACTGCTGGACCCATAGCCATGTGGATATCTATTGATGAAAGTAGTTGGCCCATGGGCCCATAGCTATGATCTCCTGGCCGCCAAGTCATCAACGATGAATCGGTCCATAGGCCCTGCGCGGTTACCCCATGCCGGTTACCCCATGGTGCCTATCCGAGCCATGGCCAGGGCGCGGTCCGGCTCTCATCAACACTTAGGATATGTTGGAAGCCTGGGGAAATGACTTTTTTTAAATAAGCGTTAATAATGATTACATAATGATAAACCATGTTTTTTTTTCAATGGTTAACCATTATTAACCCTGCTTCATAATGGTTAATAATGGTTGATGGTAGTTGATACTGGTAAATCATGGATAATGATGATCAATAGTACAGTAAGGGATAAATTCAGCAACAATAGTAGTTTAGTTCAGCAATAATAGTCTGGGTGTTTCTTGATATAGGCAACCCTCAAAAGGTTGGTTTATTACCTATAACTGTTCGACATTGGATGATTTTGGGGTCCCCAATTTTGAGAAACACCCATATACACATGCATATGCCTGGATGTATATGATTGTATATGTATGTATATGTGTTTGCACCACTATCCCTTTTGAAGTTGGGAAGAGCAACCTCATCTTGGCTGTAGCTTCTTGGGATCAAGGAATGCACCTTGGCTGGAGCTTAATTGAGCTCTTCCGTGAAGCCAGGTGGACTTGGGCCGCAGCTCCCTCGAGTCACTGCCCGTGGGGTGCCATCTGCCTCTGTGTGCTGCTGGCGTTTTTAGCTGGACTGTTTCTGGGATCCATCATCACTGCCTGCGCCTGCTCGGGAACTTGTCGCAGGGGCATTGTGTTGGTTGTCCAGTTACTGGCTAACTACCTGCAAGGTGATTCAGTGGGGGTGAGGCATCGACTGGCTGAATATCATCCTCATCGTCGCGGTTGATGCATCCAGGGGAATCGGAAGTCCAGGAGTTGACTTTCGCCTTTTCTCGGTTTGAGATCTCTGTCCAAATCCGGGTGCGTGATGCTGGGGCTGGTCCTGATTTTGAGTTGGTGACTGGGGCTGAACCATCAACTGCTGGGCATCGCATCTCTGCTGAGCTCGAGAACCAGGTGCTTGCTGCGAATTCCCCTGGGGAGTACGCTGCCTTGAACTTGGACTTCCTGAGCCATCTGGAGCGGCGCTTGACCGGCTCCGACCCCATCTGGACTCCCAAGGCCAGGATTGGCCGGGCGTTCAAAGCAGGTCTGGTTGCCAAGCACTTGCTGTCAGGTGCGGGCCCAACGGCCACTGCTACTCCGGGAATTCCTTTCCGGAACACCATCTACGTGATCCTTCGTTCACCATCTCTGCCTCAGGGGGGTTGGACTTTGGACTATAGCAAGTTCATTGCTGAGTGCGGTGGCAATCAGCGAGACGGCGACTTTCATAGCAGGACGGTGTGTCATTCCTTCCCCTCGCGGACTGAGGCGGACGCCTACGTTGCTGGTGCAGAGCAACGATGGCCTCCCCAACTTCGATGATGCTGACGCCGCTCACCAGAGCGGCAGTGGAAGCCGCAGCCGCGGCTGTCGACACCTCCAAAGCCTTGAGCTTGAAGCCAGCCTGGTTGCACCTTCGCACCGAAGAGCTAGAGGATGGAACCCAGCAGAAAGTCATCGCAGTGTGCTACCTCTTGCGCTCTCGGGCAGGAGGCTTCATGATCGTGGCCATGGACCGGGAGGATGTGCGCCACGAAATCGAACATGGAGGAGGGCTGACTTCGTTGCATGCCGAAGCTGCTGTTTTCCAAGGCACCGTGGAGTTGGTCACCTCGCAAAGAAGGAAGTTAGGTTCCACTACCTGCCTCCTTGTGGATTTGCCTTGGGCTCGTGTCGAAGGTTTTTTTCAACCTGTGACGTTGCGTGGCAGGGCAAACAAAGACTTCTTAGTCGAGCAGTTCGAGATCGAAGACCGCACCGGCCGTCCTACGGCCGACTCCGCCATGCAGCTCAGCGAGGTCTGGCTGACTGGCGAACTGGATGTGGAGACTGCAGAGGAGTACGCAACCGGTGTGGAGTCAGGACCACAGGAATGGGCCCCCCAAGTTAAGAGACTTATAATTTAAGATATCGGAGTTAAAATACTTGTAAATAAGTTATAACTAACTTACCTTACTTAGAGTTATAAATTAAGTTAGCAAAGTTATAAGTTCCCTAACTTATTTTGAGGCAAAAACACCTTTGTTTTTAACTTTTTTTCAAAAAATCATTGCAAAGTTGTTTGTTTCTTTGTTTTTCAAGTTTGACTCAGAAATTAGGATTGAAAATTGTGTTTTCTTGGTTTCTTGCAAAAAACTAGCGTTGCTCCACACGAGTGGGCAGCTGCTCCGCTCAGTTGGCTGTGTTCCTTTTCTCACAGCAAGCATGTGATCTCATTGCTTTCGCAAAGCCACCAGCTTGGCTTGCGCAAACCGGTCAAGTGACTGATCTGGAGATCTGTTTTTCTGCCAGAGCATTGAAACTTTCGAGCGAACAAAGTTCTTGCGGGTGTTTCATCCAACTCTTCCAAGATCATCCAATAGCAGCCATGGAAAGCAAAGAATTGAATAAGCCCTGCTTGGCTTGATCGCATGAGATCTTGATTGAAATGAATTTGAAAACATCCAGACTGTTCAACATGATGCATTTCATTCACTGATAAGTTTGTTTTCATGTGAAACCAGGCCAAGTTTGATGGACAGTTTGGTTACCATAGGTTACCTTGGGTTACCGTTCGGTTACCGTTTCCTAAGGGGGTATCCGGATGGTAACCCATGGTAACCGAAGGTAACCCATGGTAACCCCCAACCAGCGGTAGCCGGGTTACCATGCGGATACCGTTCGGCTACCGTTCGGTTACTGTGTCCTAAGGGGGTATCCGGATGGTAACCCATGGTAACCGATGGTATCCCCAAGGAGCTGGACACTCAAACCAAAAATGTAAAAACAAAAACAAACAACATGCTTTTTCACTAATACCCTTGAACAATTCCGAGGTCGAGTGAAAACAATACACACAGATACAAAAATGTAATTACAGAACAAGATAACGATCTCACAATAAATACAAAATTGTTCAGCCTTTCCAGCATTGACATATAGATTTTGCTTTTGAAATATAGATATCGCTTGATCTTAGACACTGTTTCCCTCCCTCACTCATACATCGCACTTCTAGGTCAACATCTGTAATCCCAACTTGAAAATTGTCCCATGCCCCCTTGTTAGTGCTCCCATTCTTGAGAACTTTAGGTGTGGACCACCACACAACTGACCCGTGCGGACCACCGCATCATGGATCTTGCGCGGGCCACCGCTGCAGTCTAACAGACCGCGCAAAGCATGAGAGAAGATAAAGGTTTCAGAAAAAAAACAGAAACGTTGCCAAAAAACGGGTTTCCTTGAAAATGCCAGCACGAAAATGATATTTTTTCTAATCTTTGAAAAAACATTTGTTTTGAAACTCAAAAAGCTAAGTTCGCTAACTTATTTTTATCTTTGCTGGGATATGACTTAGACAACTTAGAAAAAAGTTATAAGAATACTAAGTTTTGTAACTATACTTATAAGTCAGCACCCAACTTAGCCAACTTAGACAAAGATAACCCAACTTATATATCAAGTTACCCCAACATAAAACCTTACTTAGGTCAACTTATAAGTAGGGTTAACTAGGGGGGCCCATTCCTGCAGAGCAGGACGGCCTTCCCATGGATCCAGAAGAAGTGGAAAGCAGTGCGCAAGCACGGGTGCTGGAGTTGGAGAGAGAGTTAGCAGCACTGAGGAGTCAAAACCGACCAAAGCCTGCTCTCCTTCCTCCAGCACACCCCAGCAATGCACCACCCCCTCAAGGCCGACTCTTCACCAGCCAGACAGCAGCCCTGACCGATCCCGAATGGTCAAGGCTTCAGTTGATGGCCGGCTCACCTCCTCCCCGTGTGAACAGCGGAGAGCCTCGACTTCGTCCAGGCTTGCAAGCTCCTCAAGCGACCTATGCGGATCAGATGCTTGCAGAGTTCGAGAAGGGGGCAGCCCAGGAGATACCAGAGCTGACAAATGTGGCCGACGTCCAGGATCCCATCCAAAAGCTCCTCCTGACGCAGATGCAGCAAAACACGTTGCTGATGCAGCGGTTGCTGCAACCTCGGGAGAGTATGGCCTCCTTCCAGCAGGGGCTGGGAGTACATATAGGGGTACCTATGCGACAAGAGTCCCGATAGGACAAAGGTCTTTGGGGGCAGGCCAGAGAAGACATTTGCCACAGAGGCAGCAACAAATGACAACCAGTGTGCCGGCGCAAGTTCAAATGCGCAACATGCATTGCATTTTGCAATTGATCCTGCAATTGCTTCAAGCTGTAGCATGGTCTTGGGCCAGAATAGTGGTAGCTACCAACATACTCGGTGAATAGCAAGCACCGAGTATGTTGAAATTAGAAATAAATTAGATAAGTCAAATTAGATACTTGTATATTACATGAAGTTTGTGGTTTTAAAACAATTAAAACCACATATATCCCCTGGTTTGGTTCATCTTTACCAGCCACCGGTGCCACACAACAACCCCCCAGCTGGCCTGTTGCACTGCGTTTGGATGTGTGTGTGTGTGTGCACATGTCTCAACTATATATAAAGATACATGCGTATTTAAGAACGTGATACCGATACATGTGCGAACATGCATGTATATGCATACCAACAAGTGCACTACATGTGTGAGCATTTCTACATGCTATTTAAATAGATATTCAAGATCTTTTATACGTATGTATGTTCATATTTACACATGTGTACAAATTTCTACATATATACACATAAATACATGCCCAGTACATGTGCCACCGTGGACGATTCACACGGGATCACTCGAAGCTCGCGTTGCCCAGTTTTTTTCTAGGCTCCACAAGTTAGCCAATCAAGCCGGACCAGCGTAGACACACGCACATGTTGTAGTGTTGAAGAGATCTTATCGAGAACACTCTAGGGTGTAGTCCTTTGACGATCGCCTTCACCTCTAGTGGGAAAAGCAAGTTGTAGGAAAACCCCATCGTGACAAACCAACCGTTCCTTCAAGGAAAATTGAAAAAGTACCAGCAACCAATGATAATGTGCAAAATTCTCATCAAAAAGAAAAATCGATATGACTATTGGGGGGTAACGTCCAGGAATTTTGCACATTATCAGTGATTAGATTCTGATCTAGATGCACGTCGAATCATGTCCTCGTCTAAGAGGCACTGATAGTATCGCGGATTGCCGCGAGTTGGCAGGTAGTCGAAGACCCTTGGCAAAAACAGCGCCATCCATTGATTGATTTGACACTAAGTTTGCCCTCAACAGGAACGTGCTGGAAAACAAAAGTTGTGGAACTCAAACATGTGCAGGTTAAGGCTCATGTGCTCCAACGCATGCATCTTGGGTCTCACTGGGAATCTCAACTTGCCAGCATGTAGCGCCCAAAGCGCGAGACCTTTGTTGCATAGAAAAAGATTTTTCCAAAACATTTAAAGGGTTTTCGAAACATGCCAGTTAACCATCACAATCACTATTGTTCAACATGGTTGCCCATAGAAAAACAAATTCCGAGCATTCAGTCCGTTGATAAAGCATCCTAGTTGACCATCACAAACAATACTGTCCAACATGGTTGCCCTGGATCCATATCCATGATCGCCTCTTGAAAATTTGGGGTAATAGAAACATATGTTTTAAACGATGCAAGGCACTGTTGTAGCTTGATCTGTATTGCAGATAATCCTGTTCCACCGCCAAACGGGAATTTTCTGGCATTAAGCCAGGGCCATGTTCCGCAAACACCGCCGTCATCCGAGAAAAGGAAACACAAACTTCTTGGATCCACCTGCTGTTCGGGGTTGTGGTCACTAAGTTGCCCACAAAAAAATTCAACATATAGTTCAACTAATTTGGTTTTCCCACAACAACCCCTGAATTACCAGATTTCGAACCAATCACGGAAACAACCAATTTCCAACATGTATGAGACCTGTGCACATCGGATGGATGCTCAGCATGAATTTCCGCAGCGAGCATGGCAGCAAAGTGGACCATCACACGAGACGCCGCGCCATTCAGCTTCTTCTGGCCCACGCTTGGGTATGCTGAAGATTTCTTCTGTAAGGAGCTAGTGCAAAACAAGATTGGCCGTGCCCGACACCCATGAGGGATTCCTAATCACCAATGGTTTTGTCAACAAATATATCAAATGGGGCGCAAAACTTTGGGAACCCAGACAATAAATAGAACAACATCAGGAGCCCAGAAATGTAAAACAAAAAGTTAACAAAAACCACCGAGGTTCTGCTGTCAATGCACCACTGCAGGTATTTTGCATAAAGTTGAAGCAATCTCTGATCTCTCGTTCGGCCAGCAAAGACTGTAGCGTCATCCGTGTATGTCAGAAACGCCGATGCAAAGATATCAACGAGCAACGCCAAGTCTAGAATGTGGAGAAGGTCTGGAAAAATTCCTTCGTTGTTGGTCGTTAACCCTGTTAACCCTCAAATTTTTGAACACTTATCAAAAAAATTAAGCCACCTGGGCCTTAATCTTTTCAGGGTGGTTTATAATAACATGTTACTTGAATGGTTTGCAATCCCTGAGCTTCTCCACACACTGAAGCCGCGGATTCGTGTCAGCGCAGTTGCGCCGTTGATCCGAACGAAGTCAGAAGTGCTCACCAGCCTCAGCAGAAGCACAAGCACGCAAGGACCCCAAAAGGGAGACAGTGGTGGGAAGTTGAAAACCATTATAGCCATCATAACCCGCCAATGTATATGGGGATGACGATCAGTAATTAAAAACCAAACCACTAACCAACGCACATGTGCGTGCGCAATGGCAAATTTCTGGATCGAAGACGAAGACACGTCGATCGGTATGATGCATCTCGGCCCCATTGGGTGTAGAGGAAAGGTGTCAAGTCAGGGCCATCAGATGGAAATGCTGCAACTGCATCGCATTGGTAACAACATTTGTTGTGACGATAGCTTCCTTGATGGGATTGGCTGGGGTCAAATCAACAATGAGAAAAAATAGATTTATCATCAAGACAATCCCCAACCCCTAAACAAAATTTATGCCTATTCCATCCATGGATCTTTGCAATTCAAAGATTGCTGCAATGAAGTCAGCATCTCCCTGAATGCCGTCGAGGATGTATGTCCAACACCCCGAAATCCGGTTTCCAGCATTTCGGGCCCTGGCAGGTTCATACGTGGATGAGAACTCGACACCCCAAGGGTCTTCTTTGGGATGAACACCAAGGCCTTAGCAGCAAGGATCACCAACACATTGGGATACCCTTGGAACATTGGGAAGGTGAAGAGGGTATAAACAAATGGTAGACTGGTACCTTTACCCAAAACAAATCCATTACGGTACAAACCAAGTAGGGTAAATCACATCGGTGACGAAATCGAAACCGTGGATGGGTCATGAAGAATTATCATATGTTTTCAGTCCAATTTACATCCAATGAGTCGAAAACAAACACTTAAAGAAATAATTTCTTCCAATCAAGTTTCGAAGAGCTTCAAAGCTCCATGCTAGAACTTCCAAGATTTTCTTTCGAGCTTCAGCGGTGGTTCGTTCAGTGTTTCGGACACTGCACAGTAGTCGCGAATCAAGTGTGGAAGAACTGCAACTCAGGATAGGTAACACTGTGAAAATTTCAAAGTGTTGCTGGGCGTCTGCCCCGTCACCGTATATCCGAAGTGGGATGCATGTTGAAGTATCCTAAGGTGTGCAAGCGCAACCATTTTATCAGTTGCGCCGATACAAAAAGGTTTCCCATATAAGCAGAATCATTTTGGGGTACCGGTAACCATTACCAAGTAGTTTGGGTAACCCAATCCAAACAGAACCAAACTTAACCTCACTCCCAAAAAACCTAAACACCAATCTACCCAGGGATCCAAGTCCGGCATTCTCAGGCTTTCCCGGAGATCTTCGTTTTCGAGCCAGTATGCTTCGACTCTTCCCGGCTCCCCGGTCACAAGCGGGTGAAAGATGTGATGGTGTTCGAAAAGGCATGCTAGAATGTCGTGAGGGGGCATGATTGATTGTTCGCACATCCGCTCACCATGGAGTAAAAGCTGTTGCTCAGTTTGTTGTACCTCAGCCAGGGTACCAATTATTCCCTGTATAAACCAAAAGTATCCATCAACCAGAATTGGACAGGAGAAAAAATAGCAACTCTTAGGAAATATGTTACTAATGGAGGCAGAGGCACTGGCACCGTAAACCTCAGCGATGCCATTGGGGCTACTAACAAAATAAAGCTGCACATGGTCAGGAAAATTGCCCCACCAAAAGATGTTACTGTTTGTTGGGGTCCAAGGGGCTTGAAATAATCCAACGGCATCAAGTGTCGCCAGGGCTGCTCAATGACCCAACCGTTGAGCGTCCTTTCGAGGCCCCAGCCACCACCAGATAGGAATCGCTCATGCAAAGCCAGGATTGGTTTCCTGAGCACACGTGTGTGTGTGTGTGTGTCTGTGTGTGTGTGTGTGGGGGCGGGGGGGTGAAAATTCCCAGGACTATCTTTGCATAATGAAAGTGATATACGCCATTGTTATGGATGCACCATTATGGCAGGAATGTTTCAACGATTTTCATGTTGCTGTTACTGCTTGCGCCCAAGCTTCGGTACCAAGTCATGATCCAAATTGCAGATTTTCGCCACCAAGGAAGCCATGCTGGAGCACGACGCCTCAGAGAAGTCCAACATTGAGTGGGCCCCTCGGCGATAAACCGATGTAATCCAACCATGCCGCTTTGCAGGGATTATCAAAGTGGGTGATGGTGGTCACAACTTTTGACATCGATCCTAAGCATCACATCCCTTACAGTAACCAACTGTGAGATGTGGGCTCTGGTTGACCACATGCTATTAAGGTAAGTGGCGTGTCCCTGCGACAGCTTCTCGAAAAACTCAGTCACCAAGGCATCCAGAGTAGCACGTTGGCCAGACGTAGCCAGCCTCCACCAGAAGTCGAATGACTGGGGGATCATGGGGATCATTGCAGTATGTATGGGTTGGGCCCTAGCGCATGCCTTCTATTTGTGGAATCAATCAAGCTGACATCCCCAAAGAACTTAAGGTTGAACCTTGAACTGGGGATCCCACAGCACTTGCACCGCACAAACCCCGGAGAGAGAGAGAGAGAGCAATCGTGTGGCGTCGCAATTTTTCAGAGCAGCCCCAAGTTTGTTCGATAATGGCATCATTGCCAGCAGCAGGTCATCCCATGTTTTCACAGGACCCTGTTGCAACCACCCCAAGAACTATGGAACACAAACCGCACCTGGCATTGACGTGGTTTCTCAACACGCTAGTTTGCACAGGGTTCAAAATCCGCTAATGTACTCAGCATCTAGATTCTGGATTTCAGGTCTCTATTGACCATCATCTCAAACATCTACTCCCAGGACAGATTCCAGCTGTCATCACCGTACCAGCCGTCATCATCATTCCAATCGCCCTCCTCCTCTTCCTCCTCGTTGTTCATTGCGTTGGCAGCAGCCTCCTCCATTTCCAACAACTCTTCATGCTCCTTCTGCTTCTTAAGCTTCTCAGCTTCCTCTTTCTTCAGTTTGTCCTGCTTTTTCTTCATACCTTATCAGCTTGTTTGGTCCAAAACCTAAGGATGTTTGAATTAAAAACAATCCAAGGGCTGAACGGGTCTTCCAACTTTTGACCGTTGATGATGCATTGTCGATGTCTTCAATAGCTGCCTGGATGAGTTCAAAAGACTAAATTTGTAAAGAGATATGTGTAGATGTATGCAAAAGACCAATAATTTGAGCTGTTAATCCTTAAGTTGGGGTTGGGGAATGTGAAGCTAGGGCTCAGTACCATGCCTTGATGTTTTCGTCTTGCACGAGCTGAAGCGCACAGATTTCCGAAATTGACTTCTTCTGAAAAGCCGCATCTTCCATCCTATACAGGTATGGAATGCAACGAATACTCCAAGCACTTCAAACCAAGGTATGTTTGGCATGTCATTTGGAGGAATTCAGTTATGGACACCATGATTCACTATTGGTATAATCGTATACTGCTACATGTGTGTCTCCTTTTGACCAACTTCCGGAACAGCTTGTGGTGATCCTCAAGGCTGCTTGTCAAGGCCTCCGGCAAGAAAACCAAATAAAACCAATAAGTCAAGAAGTCAAGGTATGAACTGGTTTATCAACAAGCCTCTTGGTGTGGGATGCCCAGGTCTGTCAAGTCTTGGGCCAGTTCTCTGCTCTTTTGCGCTTTGTCCCTCAACCTGAGTGTTGGAAAGGGTTTGGTTTGGAGTGTAAAAAAACACCATTCAAATTACAATTGAAACATCTGGTTCATGTAGATTTTCTCTGATAGAAAAAAATCACGAAGGCTAGACACGCTTTGATGTCCTTCTGAAGTTCCTTGGTGTCTTCTGAGGTCTGCCGTTTGTTGTTGTTATTGGTTCCTGCCGCTTTCGCCTTTGCCTTTGCTTTACCTTTAGCTTTGGCTTTAGGCGCTGGGTCACGACTCGAATCCCCAGCATCCATGGCTGATTCCAAGGATTCGCTCAGCGCCTTTCGACTGGCGCCACTCACAGTGCCCCCGGCTGAAGTCCGAGTGCCGGCTCTTGTGATATCTGCGCCTCATCAGGTTGTGCGATCAACGAAGCCTGGGAAAACGATTGTTGGTGATTGGGGCCATCCCACAACAAGTTCTAAGACACACGGTTCTACTTGCAACATCAGTGATTGGATGGTGACCCACAAGTTGTTTGACACTATCCCCTCGATGTGGCCATGCATGTTTAGCCAAAGTGTCTCGACATCTTGAACTTCTTGTAGACCTTGTATATCTTGAATCGCTCGTCATCAGGGAACTTAGGGCAGCACACACACAGTGTAGATACCAAATGTGTTTTTTGAATGAGTGCTGTTCAATTGACAATGTTCAACATTTGGTGCAAGGAACTTGCGCATGAGGTTCACCTGTCTGGCCTGCAAACAGTAGGTGTTCAGCTGATGAATGGAGAATATGAACATGTTTGAATTCTTGATCATCGACCCGAAGCTAGGATGCCAGCTGTTCTTGATACGTTCCACGAAGGCCCTTAAGGTGACGACATATGTTGTCTTGTTTTGTGCATTGACATGCATGAAACCATAGCCGATGATTTGACCAAGGTTCTTTCCCACTTCACTCTTCCCGTAGATATCCTCTATCTGGAACAGCGGGAGCTTTTCATACACATTTTCATCCTTGTTTTCCGCTTCCCTGAAAGCACACAAATGAACACTGGAATCCTGTTGACAGCAAATGCTAAGCAAGGGAAAATCCAAGGTGGTCACTAGTGGTTCATATTCGTCTTTGGTAATTCAATTGGGTTGGCTTTTTGAATCTATTCGTATCCCTTCCTTGGATTTGCCCGTCGATAAGACACAAATCGAATACAAATCTGAGTAAGGTTTGAGCTTGATGAAGTAAGCCTCCACAAAGACTTCACTCCTTGGGAATTCATGTGAAAATATCCAACCAACCATGGTGAAGTGAACACCGGGAAGTACTTTCAATGTCGACATTGAACGAACCAAAGCAGTTGTAGTATACTAAGGTGCGAACAGATCTTCGCAAATCAGAAATTCTTTCAGTAGTTTGAACCGGTTGTTCTTCTCCCCGATGCAGGCATTGTATTTCTGCAACAAACCTGGTTTCAATCCACCTGAAGCCATACGTCTGTTTAGACCGTTGTACAAAGCCCTTCTTTCTTTGATAGGAATGTCCGCTTGGCTCATTCCACGAATCTTGGCTTTTGCCTCTTCGGTCATGGGGTGTACCTTAGGGAACGATTGTAAGCTTGGTCTGGGAAGGAACCCAAAATCATAGATTATTGCTTCAGAAACACTATATGTTATACGATAGTTATATGTATTGAATTCTGACTCTGGATATGGTTCAATTTGATCCGCACACTTCCAAGGTGCTCGGATGATCCTGCCATCTCTGTCACGTTGGATCATTGGACTTGCCTCTCGACAGCATGGATGGGCTGAGAAGAGAAGACCAATGAGAACTATGGGTATGCTTCTATGCCATCAGAACCCATACCCGAATACCTCAACAGGATCGCCTTCACCTTCCTCAGTATCCAAGATGGTGTTTGAATTGAGTGAAACATGTGCACGGCAATGGGTTACACAGTAGTAGCTTGCAGAACCATCAGCGATAAATATAAATGCGATTCATTCAACTTGCCAAGGTGCACTAACGTTCGAGAAGCTTCTTGAGAGTCTTAGTAAAAAGTATGAGGCCATGTGGTCGTGGCACATTCAACTGAGACAAATTGTCGCTGAACATAAAATGGGCAACACCCGCAAAGATCCAACATAACTACTTCAACAAGTAAACAAGAGTACCTCCATCATTAGACAGCCCCACATGTTCAAGAGTCAAACGGAAACAAAGAGTAAACAATCATAATCATAAATCTCATCAAGAAACGAACCGCTTGGAGATGATGATGGTCTCACTTGCTGGGGAGGGGTGGCAGTAACAGAGCTGGGCGGACTCGGGCTCCCAAGGCTTTCAGAGCTGGTCTTGGTCCTCAAGCGGAGCAATGGCGCCCCGGCTTCCGGCACCACACCAGTCATCTTCTTAGGAGCAGCCTGCGCAGTAGAAGGAAAATTTTGTTTTGGGTAGGAAACACTGACTCCTGTCCTAGCGGTACCCTGGAACTATCATGTTGGACGATGTTGGACGGTAAGATAGATATTACTGCTGATCTCCGAACCAAGTTATGTATACATAGCCCCAAAAGCTTACACCTGCGTGCGGGGTTAATCCCTGGCACCTTCTTTTTTGATTCCTCACCACCATCGCCAGCTGGGTGAATGATCGCCAGCTGCAAGTTGTTGTGTTGGACCTTCTCATGTGTCTCGGGCTCAGGATGCTCTCTCTTCTTCTTCTTCTTGCTTGCTTTCTCTTCGGTTGGCTCTTGTTCTTCTTCTTCTTCCGCAGTCTCAGTTTGTCTCTTCTTCTTTTGCTTCTTTGAAGGCTTCTCTTCGTATGGCTCTTCTTCCTCCTCATCTTTCTTCTTCTTCTTCTCATTCTTCTTGCCAGTCTCCTTTGCTGCCTCTGGGCCAGCATTCTCAGTCTTTCTCTTCTTCTCCTTCTCTGCATGCTCCTCTTGGTATGGCTCTTCGTCCTCCTCATCTTCCTCGCTGTTCCTCTTGTTGCCAGTCTCCTTTGCTTCAGTGTTTTCAGTCTTTCTCTTCTTCTCCTTCTTCTCCTTCTTCTTAGTCTTCTCTTTGGTTGGCTCTTCTTCATCATCCTTGCCAGGCTCCTCCACTGGCTCTGCTTCGGAAGTCGTCAGCCTTCTAAGCCTCCTAGGTTTCTTCTCACCGTTCTCTTCCTTTGGCTCTCCTTCTTCAACATCTTTCTGTTTTTTCTTTCTGGTCTCACTGGTCTCATGTTTCTGATCAATTGGTTGTAATGATCCATCTCCTTTCTCCTCGTAACCTTTGGTCTTCTTTCTCTTCATCGGTTGCTCTTCATTTTCCTGGTTCGTACTCTTGATCTTCTTCTTGTCTGGCATTTCCTGGTCTCGAGGCGTTGCTTTCCCTTTGCCTTTAGCTTTTGCAAGCATGGCCAGGGCCAACGCGTGCTTCCCTTTCCCTTTACCTGGGCGACTTGATGGCTGAGTGGGGTTATCTAGCTAATCCTTTCTAACCCCATGGGTATATGGATAGATTGCGAAGCTTCAAAGTAATGTCGAGCCAAGAAGGAAATGGCAAATTGGATCACCAAACAAAATTCTTTGAAAAGGAATCCTGCATATATTGGTGGATCCCTTGACCCTGTGATTCTTTCCGAGATACCGGTGGTCACGGTGCTTGACCCACCCTTTCCTTTGGCTGGTTTGTCCTTGGGATCGTGGCAGGGCGCTTTGAAAACACACATTTCTAGCCCAAATCACCTTTTCTTGAAGGGTCTGATGTTGCAACCTAGGGTCCATCAGCCCAGATTCCAGGCTCCAATGAGTTCCAGGTAGGAAACACCAGAGCCAAATGCTGAATCTTGAGGGACCGAGCGGTGACATACCCATGACACGCTATGACACGCAAACAGGGGGGTCTATGTGTACTTTGACACGGTATGACACGGTATGACACGCGGTGCGTTTTCTGACAACCACGTGTAAAGATCATGTTTTTCTTGATTCCAGGGTGTCATAGGAGTGTCATAGCGTGTCACGGCCACCAAATTCTACAAAGTTTGTGCGTGTCATAGCGTGTCACGCGTGTCATAGCGTGTCACGGCCACCAAATTCTACAAAGTGTGTGCTTGTCATAGCGTGTCATAGCGTGTCACACGTGTCATAGCGTGTCATAGCCAACCAGTTTCACAGTTCATACGTGTCATAGCGTGTCACCGCTAACCTGTTCTACAGTTTGTGCGTGTCATAGCGTGTCATAGCGTGTCATAGCCAACCACTTAGCACGTGTCATAGTGCCTCCTGAGGTTGTGATGCCATGTAATTAAATTGATTGGATCACGCTACCTTTACAGCAGGGCCCAGGTTTCTTCAGAATCCTTGTTCGAAGTCCCAGCCCCCAATTGAACAGAAGGAGCAACAAATAGAAAACAAACAAAAAGAAAACAAATTGGTTGGTAGAACCAATGGTTTCCACCACAAGTCCTACGAACCATGCGAAGAGCTCCCCAAATATAAGGACCATGGACTATTCTTTCAAGAATTATCCGGTAAGCTGTCTAGATCATAACATCCCCCGAACCCTTGACTATCAGTAGATGGCCTCAATAATTCAAAGTACAAATGATCAGATGTTTCACCCTTGAGAATCGTGGGGTAGCAGCTCCCGAGAGCGCTGCAGCGCATGCCTGCTCCGTTTGCAAGGTGCATCGCAGCTGCTAGTGCTGGAAGAGCTGGAATCGCTGCTCGACATGCGCCTTCGGGATCCCGGCTGTGGAAAGCCCAAGCTGGCTGCTGTGGAAGACCCAAGCTGTAAATCGCCATTCAATTGGATTGCCAAATTTGGACCCCATCCATGCTTACCAGAATTTTCCATAACAGTGGTTGATGTGAGACAAGCTTACTATATTGCAGAGGCCCGCTAAGATTTCAACTGATTAGACGAACAAATTGGAGGGGTCGCTGAAACGAATGGTTTGATAGTTGGTTCACCCGGGAATTTGTGGACATAGGGAAACCACCTGCTCAAGAAAAGCTGATAGGTCAACATGTCTTTGGATCCTTTGCCCTTCCTCTTGCGAGTGATCACCACTGTGGGCTTTTTTGGAACAACTATATTGAACCACCCCAAAGTCGATTTCAAACTTGCACCAATTTAGATCTTTACAACTCTAGACCCGCGGCAATGGAATGGCAATCAGGCATGAAAAGGTTGGCCCACCCACCTGATTTGAAAAACGCACATATATATACATAAATACATGTACAAACATAAATATATATGCACAACTATGTACATGTACAAACATATGTTGATCTAAAAAAGAAATATATATATATATATATGTTCAATGATAAGATAGATAGGTAGATGTTAGATAATGGTGTCAACCCCCGCATTCATCATCTATGAATCAAATCATTATGGTTCATCATCCAATAAGCTCGTCATGGGCGCCCATACCAACCCACCACAAAAATTGCCAGAATGTTGGCGAATCCAGCTGTTATCACGGTCATTATTTTCTCAAGTAAGATCGATGGCCAAGTAAGATCGATGGCCACAGGAAGAGGAAATCTTGACTGCAGCACGGTCTCAACCAAGAAGCACAGCAGTTGCCACCAGGAGTGTTTTGATAACATTTGATAACAACTAGTCAAAGAACCGTTTCCTATGATAGCCATTTGTGCTGCCACAGTCAAGTCTCAACAAGATCATCCAAGTCGGTATCAGAACTGCAAGGGGTAGTATCGCTGAATTTGAGACCCTGTTCCTTGCAAACCCTCTCAGGACGTCAGGACGCGATTCCCTTTGCTTCTGCAAGTGAGCTTTGAAGAGCTGCATTACCTGGGCCCGGCAAGATGCTTGGCAGCGCTAGATGACACAAGGGGCTGTATAAAAGAAAGGTCGGGAACAATTCATTGCTCTCAAGCTGCCACGAAAACAACAGTGCATAATTTTGCCGCAACACTGTGAAGGTAAAATTCCAAGGATAAACTTGAGAAGCTGTAAGATCTTTGGCGCCAGCCTAAGCAAATCCCACGGATATCTTGGCAAATGAAAGAGATGATGCAAAGTGTCTTTTATGGCGCAATGCAAGAACTGAATTGTAGATATCATTGAGTTCGATACCACTCGTTGTCGTCCTTTGGAATCACGGTATTTCTTCACAAGTCGAAGCTGCTTGGATTCTTGGATCTTCATCAGCTGCTGCCTGCATATCCCGAAGTGTTCCCAAACTTTGTTTGTTTGTTCAGGGTGTGTTACAACTAACAATCAAAACAATAGCCGAACAAAGACATCCTTGTGCGCTACTAGACACCAAAGCCAACAAGCACATTGATATGATATGCGTCAAAGTTCCTGTGATTTGGGGATATGAACTCATTCCATTATGATCCACAACTATAGTGTTTATCCAGGACCCACTGAAAGTGAATATGAATCCAAAGGTATTTGTATGTCAAACCTACATACGCACATGCATCCCACCCATCCTGCGTTCTGCAGTCATCGAAGGGCACGGAAGTTCATTGACCCAAGGGGCCGTCGAAATCAGGATAGTCCGCTTCCTTGGGCAGTTGCCGCGCAAGCTAGCTTCTGAAGGGGGGTTTCATGATTAGAGGGGAATCAGGAAACTATTTCTTGGGCTGACCGAGTAAGAACCACATCATGGTTGTCGGGCCACTTGTGGGAGCTAATGCAATCATGTGTCTCTGAGTTGCCGCCGTGCATACCTAGAGGCAGCTGGAATATCTTCGCCTTGTGCTTCTTGATAATTGCCTACGAGGAATTGAGGGCTTACACAGGAATTGATATGAAGCTCAAAACAACAACACCGAAAACTACATAGACTGTCCCGCCTCAAGCGGCCGATACAATGGCAACAGTGATGAGCTGGGCTGTTCGATGGTCCAGCTAACGCCCTTCTTAAAGCACAGCGCTAACCTTAGTTGCCCCAAAAAGTGCTCGAATGGATCAATTGGCCAACCGCTGTTTGAACCTAAATCGGTTGATGGTAAGGGACAAAGTGCAAAAGTTTCTGGTATTAATGTTCAACCAGGAAGCAAGAAGCATACCCTTCTGACTAAGCGGTTGTGCCTTCTCACCCGGGGGATGCGTTTTGACCCCCTGGGTCTGATGCGGCAGCGCCGCGTAGTAGCTCTGGATAACCAGATCCAGCTCGAACACGGCACACCCAGCCACACGCTGCCTCCTTGGATGACCCTCCTAATGGCCTGTAGCGCCACTAGAAAACCTACTCCACGAAGTAAGTCTTGATGGCGGCTGTAAGATACCTTGGATTCATGGACGCAAGCACGGATAATCAACCAAGCAAATGCTTTAATCCAGTGCAAAGATCATTTGACAATGACAATGCCCAAGTTGTTTCAATCATTCTTGTTGATCAACAAAAAGCATGTGAGATACAAACACACATCACATCCCTGAATGATCCTGAATGTTTGTTTGGAATTATTGTTAGCAGAGCTACATCGATCGCATGGGCACTCATCCCAAACTCAATCGCGGCATCGGTGAGCCGGTGTGAGCCAGCGCAGATCTCCAAGAAGTGCAAGTGCTGCTCTTCAGTGATCTCCCCATAACCTCGAAACATCACCATGCCCCCAAAATACTTAGCATCTCACCAAAAACAGCTATCGATAATGGTTGGTTTGCTTAAGAGCGCTCCGCCCCAAGACAGGTGGTGTCACAGGACAACAATGTTGGGACAGCTGGATCTATCAAATAACTATATTTTTCAGTAGCCCCGTCGAGATTTTCAGTAAGATTTAAATAAAGCAAGAGACTGTTGATGAGAGTGGCCAGGAGGGCGGCTAGGAGACTGAACTTCATGGCTGGAATCGGCACTGAGGAAATCGAGCTGGGCAAGGTCAAGGTGAGATCGAAGTCTATGGTGACGGTAGCTTGGCATCTATCATGGAACATGCTGCTGATCAAAATCATTCCAATGGTCCATTGATCCTTGCTAAGGTGAACTGAAGGAAGGTTTGTTCTTGAGCATCGATAGTAACATCAGCACAGTGGTTGAAAACAATGCGCTCGAACTATCAACTGCACCGGTAACCAAACACCTGCCATGCATGGACAATCGGAAACAGCCAGTGCATGTTGCGAAGGGATGCTTCCTGAAATGATGCTACCCCCAAGCCACTGCATATGCATGCATTTGCTGTTTTTTTGGAACAACTGTATACTCGGTGGATTTAGAGGGAATCAAATACCGAAATTGTCTTGAGGATCAGCACCTTCTAGCAAACATTGTACATCGCATGCATCAGCCCTTTTCACGTCATGGTGGCTCCCCATCGCCAGATGTAGCTAGCCCGAGCATGTGTTATCACACATCCTCAGGTTTCAGATTTGGATGCAAACAGGTTAAAGTGAGCATAGATCGGTGCTCCGAAAGACAATGGCCAGCCAATTTCTAAAAGCCGAGCCAGAAACAAACTTCAACCCTTTTCGTTGAAGATTCCCCAAAATGGGAGAAGCTCAAAACCCTTGAACCAAACAACAACACATAACTACTCCCTCGTATCGGCTTGCACTGATGAAACATGTCTTTTCTAATGTCGTCCCAACAAAACATTCCATGTTCACCATGCCAAGGGTTTAGGATTAGTACCGTCTACGCTTGATCTCCGCTGGTGTCATGTCCTTCACGATGGCATTGCGCTCTTCAGATGTTTGCCACAGGTCGTGAATCGCCTTGGCCTTCATCTTCGGGTCCTTCACTTTGCACCTTGGCAAATGAAAACGGTTGGGCGTTGGCAGGGATGGAAACCTTCAACACTTGCCACTACTGAACTAGAGGTGGTTGAGTTTCACATTCAGATCATTGAATTTGATGAGGCTATGACTCTTCGGTAAACTTCTTCTTGGCTGCACCGTAGGGGGTGGGGGCCCTTGTCTTTGGTTCCCCATCGCTCTTCTTCTTCTTTGTCTTACTCTCCCCCTTCTCGGTCTTGGTCTTCTTCTCGGTCTTGGTCTTCTTATCGGTCTTGGTCTTCTTCTCGGTAGGAGGTGCGGCTTTCTTCTTGGATGTAGCTCCTGTGACTCGCTCAGACTTCTTGCTGGCCACAGGCTCTTCACTGGCATCTTCCTAAGCTAGCAATTGGCAAACTGTATCCCTGGTAGCAACTAATCAAACAAAAACACAAGCAGCGTAAATACGAAGTCAAAAGAACATGATGACTTGGCGTGAATTATCTCCCCGTAAAGCATTGGTATTGCTGGTATGTGATGGCTCATCATTGGTGACATCTTCAATTTAGACTGGGTTGAAAGTCAAGTTACCTTAGGCTTGCAGTTTTTCTCGTTTGCCTCCCTCCTCTTGGCTGCCGCCAACATGATTTTCGCGTAAGGAGTTACCACTTCAGTCGCCATCTTGTTAGGTTTCGGCGGCGGAGTGATGATGAGATCCGAATCCTTTCAGGGAGTCCCCGCATTAAAATTGTTAAATAAAACATTTTTCAATTCTATGGGAAACACATGTTTGTCTTTCCCCCACCTGCTGGTTCCCATCGCCCGGATTGCAACCCACAGAAACACAAGAAGGACGTTCAGGGGCATCGATGCCGATATCCTCGGCCTGCTCCGCCTGCAGCAGCGTTGGTTGAGTCTTAGCATATATATGAAGGAAGTGCCCCAGCCTCCCAGAAACCAAGCTTCAAAGTGTTGGCTCTGAGTATTTCATCATCAGCATTGGCCTGGTGCCAGCCATTCTTTCAATCCAGACTTCTAAGGAAACTAAAAGGTGATATATGGTGATATACCATTTGATCTTTCGAGGACAAGCGCACAACACATGTTACCAGGTATGGGGCCTCGACATCGCCTTCAGCAGCTGCTTGCCCATTGCCTGCATATACTATGCTGATTGACGCTCGGCAGAGATGGTATGGAAGGTCGTTGATCAGTCGATCGTTTGAGAAGTTTTACGGCTCCATAGTAGCAAATGTGTATACACATTACCCTTGGATCCCCGAGCCTTGTTCCGCTACATACCAACTCCAAAGATAATCGGTGCAAAGGTTTCCAGGGTCGTTGCCATCGAGATTGTGCTCGGAGGCCAATTGGTGAAGTAGCCGATTCCCTCAGAAGGAGACATGGCATCACACATGGTATGAAATATATACTACGTGATTTTGGTTAGTATTGTTTGGCACATGCTCCATCAAACCAGGATGGTAGGTCAAGCGGCAGTTCATCATGCACCATTGGTAGAAGTCTCCATCAAGTGCACTCTGCTCGGCAGTCCCTTAGTTTGAAATGGGTTGGGAGTGAAAGGGTCGACCAATCAACATCACAATTAATCCTATCAATCGTTAAGGGTGAATTCGACCAAGCATTTCCTGCTCATGATCTTTCACAGTAAATGAAGTTGAACGCAACCAATTTGCATGACTCCTCTTCGTCATTGTCCAACTCAATGGAGCCACCAGCAGCATCAGAGAAAGTACCTGGATCTTCCTCATAGCCAGCCTGGTCCTCTTCAACAGCATGTCCTTGGCAGTTGGTAAACCAAAGGGATCCAAAGGGTTGGAAAGCCAAGGGTTGGAAAGCTCCCTCATGTCCCAAGCCGTGTTGTTTATCATAAGGTGCTAGCAGGTGTCCAGGGGCGTAAGCAGATGTGGGTTCGCCGGCGACTGCGTCAGTGACCCAATTCCACATACCTTGGGTCACTCATGGCCACTCGAAACTGATGGAAACTATTCCTGAAATAAATTTGCCATTTGAACATTCTGCTGGGTAATGTTAACAATCAAGCGGCCTTCGTCCCATTCACCGTCCCAATCCCATGGTTCACCATCGATGTTCTCGTCGTTGGCAATAGAGTCAACAGCCTTAGTTGAGATGATAGGAGCTAAAGGGGCCTAAAGTAAATTCACAGCGGCTGCTGAGAAGCTGATGGTACGGCAGCATTGAAATCAAGCCGTTGCGGTCGGAGTCCCATGATGCGGTCCACCTGCATTCACCAAGCATTGCTAGATAACAAAATTGTGGGCATGTGATATGATCATGGAACCAAATGATTTCGTCAAAGGTGCCTCCGCTTGCGAAGGAGGATTATTCCCCTCACCCGGCTCTTTCAATCTCCAATTGCGCTTGACATACGGTTTCTCAGGCGATGGGCCCTGAGATTTGACAAGGAACAACAGTTCATCCATGTTGTTTTTGATTTGGCTTTGGATCAATGTTTATTGGTGAGACCAAGCAATAGTGTGAATCATATTTGATCCGAGCATCCCAAAGCAAGGATACCGGTGAATCTTCCCCTGGCAGCTTGACATATTCTGCCGCCTCAGGATCTTCGGCATCCTGGCCGACATCATCATCGACAGCTTGGTCCTGCACAGGAAGCCGAAGCTTTACTCTTAAGAAGCTGCTGGGAGAAGGTTGAATGGGCAAGAAAAACAAAAGGACCCCCAAACATTGACAGTTTCAAGGATTTTGGTTAAGACCCAGGACCCAAGGTAAACCATTTTGATTTCGAAGCGAACACCAGTCCTCCACAGCAGGACATTCTTCCTCGAAGAACATGGGGACCGTCTCCAAATTATCAGCTGACGACATGGCTTGGGATTTTTTCTTAGTTTTCTTAGAACCAATTTGGCGCTTCCGTGCGGCCTTGAGAAGGAGATGCACGCGACGTTCCTCCTCTGGATTCGAAGGGCCCAAACCCCCCAGCTTCTTGCGCAGCTTTCGGCACACCTCCCTCGCTAACTTAATGGTCAAGATTCTTCCTTGACCAATGAAGTCCAATATCCATCCCCTGAACAATTTACGAACAGGTTTTCGTCTTAAGCCTCCAAGTGGTATCAGCCTGTTCGTAGTGGCTATTCTTTTCTGGTGCGATTTCGATTTCAATTTGTGGGCTAGACTGTCCACAATGAGCTTCACATGCCCCTTGCGCACACTCGTTTGTTTCTTTAGCCTCGTCGGCATGGCGTCACACACTGCACGCCTATTGGAATGATTTGCTGTCTGTACGTGTGCCGTGAACCTGTCATAAAGAACCATTTACATGCGCATATCGTATATGTGGTCATCACCTTCTTCTAAATTTTGTGTAGCTGATTGCACATGTCCCGTGAGATGAATTGGTTTATCAACATCTATTGGTCAGTCCAACCATGGAGTGTTTGAGCTTCCAAAATTCTGAGGATCATGAAAACATTGTTCACCAGGATCACTATGACTCTATTTATCTACCTATCTCTATATCTACATCTAGCCCTCAATCTACATTTCAATCCATCTATCTATATACAGAAAAATCTCTCTTTTTTTTATATATATATATACATCAAATATCTATATGTGGAATCGCTTGGCTTGGGTCCACTTGCATCGACCCGCTGCGGTCAGCGGCCTGCTAAGGACAGCTCTGCAAGCCGCCCATGGCCGGCTAGCGCAAAATGCGCTCTGAGTGTTGGGGTGATCCGTGGCAACCATAATCATCACATATATGGGTTTGTCCAAAAATTGCTCACCCTTATAGTTGGTTTGAATTTCCCTTTATCAATGATGGTAATGAACATAGATGGGCCTATATATAGGTAACCGCCGCCATTTTTGAACAAACCCATTTATATTTATAATTTGATGTACAAAATAACCCCATATCATGACATATTATCTCTGGGAGCCACGTGGGCCCAAATTGAAAGCCTCATTTCGTTCAACGCTTAAAGTGTTGTCGCTCGAAGGGATCAAATTGGAAATCGAAAAACGGGCTCTCTTGAACCTTGGCAGGGCGTTGCCGGCTGTGAACAACCAGCTGGACCCATATGGGCGTTGTCGTTTGTGGCTGTGTGTTGTGCCCCCTCGGTCATGGATAATTCGATCCTTGGCATTGCAATAGTTGCAATCAAATTTGATCCACTAACAATAAACATATATACTAACATGACCAACCTGATCAGGAAAAAATGGATATGGTCTCATTTGAAGGATAACATCACTGATGTAGATAACAAATAAAAAATGATATCACGCATAATTGTTTTACCATATTATGTCTGTTTCATAAGCAATGCCCCGTGCAATGGTGGTTTACTATCAAGTAACTTCGAATGATCAATCTCCACCCAATTGTAGCTTCGAGTGATCCCCACCATGTTGTACAAGCATATAGATCTATAATGCCACACACACACACACCCAAACCGTGGCCCAAAACGCTGTCGAAAGCACGTGGCTTTTCGTTTTTGGGTCAGTCCATGCATGTCCAGACTAGACTTCGTCATCGGGAGTTTGCGGGAATTGGCATAAGGACATTTGAGGGTGGGGAACACAAAGCAAACAAAATACTCCCCGCCATGGCACGGACAGGGTGGCACGGGCGGGATGGCACGGACAGGGTGGCAGGGGTCAGTGGTGACGGGTGTGGGTATATATTACGTGTAGGCGACTACACGCAAAAGAGCTGATTGCAGCGCCCAGGGTTGATTCCTGGGGATCTGTATTGGATTTTTTTGACATTACCTGCAGATTTCGAGGATGTATGGAAAACTCTACTCTAAAAACATGAAAACTTGGAGAAAACCTCAGGAAAACCACGGGCGCCAGGTGGCTAGGGAGGGCCGGGAGGGTGCTGATCCAGATGCATGAAATGCCACAAGATCTAGAGGGTCCTATGTGGCCTCTTGGGCTCTTTGGAGGGGGTCCTAAGCGACGCCTTTGTTTTGGGGTTCTATGTGTCCTCTCAACCGCCGCTGGTTGTTGGGAGGCGGAGGGGACAGCGGATCAGGCAACAGCTCAACAGGAGCAAAAGGATGTGCAGCAAGAGAGCTGTACGTCCGTCAGATGCAAGACCTGCCTCGCATTGCCGACCAGGTGACAATGAATGCCTTGCAGGAACTGGGATTGCCTTCGGAGAAAGAGGACGGCTATCTGATGCGCTGCTATGTCGAAAGGGGGTTGCCTCTGGAAAACATGAAGCTCCTAGCTTATGTGGCAGCCATGCTCAGCGAAGGGTGGGCGATTGCTCACCAAAGCTCGAACCAGGAGATGAAAGGCTTCCTTGCTCGAGCTTTGATCTTCACAGAACAAGCAGCCCTCGACTCGGGCAAGCTAGAACTGGCATGGTTGATGAGTGCCTTTCCAGATCCAAACATGCAGGCGCACTTCCCGGTGAAGAAGACTCCAGGGTTGAAACCCTTCTCGAAGTTGTCGAGCCCACTATGGGTCTCGGCAAACTTGGCCTACCTTCGCGACCTCGACTACATGGAGACCAGGTTGGCCACGGTGGGGAAGGACAAGCCCAAAGCTGCAACCCCTGCAGGGGATGGAGCCACCGACGAGAAGCCCAAGAAACCCAAGCCGAAGAAACCCAAGAAGGGCAGCGGGAAAGGATCAGAGGGAGACGAGAAAGCAGCCTAAGCAAAGCTGCTTCGCCATGCATGCTGGGAGCCTTGCAGGATGATCGCCAGTCTGCCCGCAGCAGTCTGCTAGGGAGGAGTGTTGCCTCAGCAGACTTGCCGTCGCCTTCAGGTTCCTTGGCGCATAGGCCCCCTCATAATATGGTTGATAAGGATATATCCACCAAGTTCATTTCTTGTGATGGTCACCTTAATCTACCTTCCGAACCAGCTGCCTCCAATAAGTTGTTTAATCCTGTTAATTTAATGCAAGCCTGTTGCAATAGCTTTCTAAGTGCTAGGACGGGGCTTTCGAGCTTCTGTGCACAAGCATTGCAACCCCATGCCTCAACCATGCAGCTGAAGAAGACCCCTTCAGCACTCTGGCCTGTCCCTCCACCCAGGTGGCGTTGGACGGCATGCAAACACCTTGGACCTAAGAGGCGTGCAAGACGGAAGCGCCAGCAGACCATTCACCGAGTGGTCCAGTTGGTAGTGAGTGCACTTAATTGGGAAACGTTAGGGCATCCTGTGGTGCCACCGCCAGAAGCCCAAGCCGGGTTTCCAATCTCCAGTTCCCAGCATGAGATCCTTGAACACATTGAGAGTTTGGTTATCCATCACTTCAATATGGGAGATTTTGCACCTGGTGATTTAGGGCGGTTTACTGAACGTTACCAAGGTTTAATTCAACATGTCATGGAACTGCCACATTGCCATATGTCGGATGAGGACCTGTCAGATGTTGTAATTCAGTTGCATAGTGATTTAGATCCATACGGAACTCACTTCGGCCGTAAAGCCAAGAAAGCATCCGATGTCGAGGATCACCAGTGCTCTTTGGACACGCATCCATGCACCACGTCGGTGTCTGGCTGCAAAAAGGTACAGGCGTCCCGTATAAAGTGGGACAACCCCCCATCCTTTAGTGCAGTGCCTTTTCTTGACAATGAGCTTGTGAGGGAAGGTTTCAAAGACCCAGAATGTTTGCGTCTTCCTAGAGAACTTTGGCCAAAGTCAAAACCTGGAAAGATGCATTGCACTAGACGAGAGTTGCTAGCCTTAGCCAAGCGCTGGGACGCTCTTGGGGCGCTCACTATCATACCTGCTTCCGAAAAACCCTGGGAAGAAGCAGTCGGGATTTTCGCAGTACCTAAAGATGTTGACCACGACCGGTTGATCATAAACCCACAGCTGATCAATACTAGGATGCTCACCATTAGTGATTACACCAAATCTTTAGCACCTGGTTCAATGCTAAGCCTACTTTCCTTAGACCCTCATGAGGTTTTTAGATTCTCAGCCGATGATTTGACTGATTACTATTATACCTTTGCCGTCACTCCTGCTAGAGCCAAGAGAAACGCCTTCAGGATGCGATTTAGGGCCACCGAACTGCAGGACTTCACCTGTTTTCAAGACCACCACCGGAAATGCGGGGACCTCCTTCTATGTTTGTCAGTTTTAGCCATGGGTGATTCCCTAGCTGTTGAAGCTGCTCAACAAGCCCACCATAATGTCCTCAAATCCCTGGCAGGTAGTATGATAACCCACGAAGTTGTTCGGTATCGTCACCCTATCCCAAGGTCTAGTTTTGTAGAGCTTCTCGCAATAGATGATCATGTGGGGATCCAAAAACTTCACAAAGATGATCTAGGCTTGAACCCGATTCTTAGAGATACCAAAGTTTTCGCTAATGCTGAGGTTGCTTACAAACAGGTTGGCTTGGTTCAACACCCCCGCAAACGTCGCAGAAACGAAACTCAGGGCACAATCCTGGGAGCAGACTTTGACGGGGTTGCCGGTCGAGTCATGGCACCACGGGGTCGCATTGCCATTTTGGCACTGGTTAGCTTGGCCGTGGTTAGGAAGGGAACCTGTACTAGACACCTTCTTCAGATGATAGTCGGTTGTTGGGTACACATCCTTTTGTTCCGTAGAGTGCTTTTTGCTGTGATCGATGCTTTGTTTCAAGAAGGAATGGAATACCCCCCCCATAAAGTTTTCTGCCTTAGTCGTAGAGCTAGGAATGAGTTACAAATCTTAGCCATCCTTGGGCCCACCGCTCAAAGCGACTTACGAGCTGGATTCAGCCCATTTGTGTACACCACAGATGCCTCACCTTCGGGCGGTGCCGTGTGTCGTGCTCAAGTGGGCACAGAGGCTAGCCGGGAAATCTGGCGCCATACAGAACAAAAGGGATTCCATACAAAACTGCAATCACCTGTTGCAGAAGTCCTTGCGGAGCATGGCATTGAACCACTTTCCAATGAAATCTTTCAAGACAACCTTGCTGATAAATCTTCAAGTGCCGTTTATACCCAGCTCCCCCGACCTCTTGCTGAAAATTTTGTGTACGACTGCATTGAAATTTTTAGGGGTTCCGGTGGCTGGTCCAACGCTCACTTGAGCCATGGTTTGGTGGTGCATGATGGGATCGATGTTGATGGGCGTCGGCTGCGAGTTGGTGACCTCACCAGCTTGGCCACTTGCCGTGAGCTTTGCGCCCTTGCTTTGAGGAGAGTTGTTAGAGATTGGCATGCTGGGGTACCATGCCCCAGTTTCGGCACCCTGCGTCGACCGCAAGTGCGTTCTAAAGCAATGCTTTTTGGGTTTAACCCCACTGATGAGTACACTGCTTATCACAACAAGCTTGCTCAGAGAACTGCCTTGATTCTAACTCTTGCCTTAAAGGGCGGGGCCTATATTAGTGTAGAACAGCCTCGCAACAGCCGTCTTTTCCTTTTGCATTGCTATAAAACCTTGGTCCAGTTAGGTTGTGTCATCACCCATTTCGCTTTTTGCGCTTTTGGTTCCGGTTTTCACAAACCCAGCAAATGGCTGCACAATAAGCCCTGGTTGGTTGCTCTAGGCTGCAAATGTGAGTGCGGACCATCCCATAAACATTTTGTCATACAAGGGACTTTCATTAAGGCCTCAGTTAGACATTTTGATAAACTGTGCCGCCCCAATGCGGCCTCAGTATACGGTAGGGCCCCTCACCCAGGAGAACGAGTGTCCAGCTACTCAGCCGGCTGCCCGCTCAGGTTGGTCAATGCTATGGCAGCTGGTGCTGCTCGAAGCCGCATTGAACCGATGGGCAGCTGTCCGGTTAGTGCTGTGGATTCCACGTTAAAGGAGTTGGACATGGCTCCTCAGGATCTCCTGCGTTGCCACTGCCCTGAAGCAGCCTACCCTCCCAGGCCTTGGCACGAAGATCCGGAATGGATCACAGAGCTGTGTGAGTGTTTAAACTTTTCCGAAGTGTTTAGGTTCACTTTCAAAAAGCCAGGTCATATCAATGTCAACGAAACTAGAACTTACAAAAGTTGGTTAAAGAGTATGGCTAAGAATCAGCGGGATAAGCGGTTCATAGGAATCCTTGACCCACAGGATCGCAGATCAAAAAAATCTGATCCAGATTTTAAAGATCAATCTTTGCCAAAAGATTGATCTTGATGGCTCCGTAGCTGATCTTTAAGATCAATCTTCTAGATCAAAATTTGTCAAATTTTGATCTTCTAGATCAGATTTTGGGCTTCAAAAATTGTTTTTCTAGATCAAAATTTGGGCTGGAAATTGATGTATAAATCCTTGCAGAAGGGAATGTGAAATTGATAGGTCCCTGCAGAAGGGAATGTGCACATGTTTGGGCACATAAGGTCAATTTGAAGAAAAATGCATATGTTTCATTGCCAGCCCTTTGCAAGGCTCCAAGAAAAGAAGGTTTGTAGTTGGCATGGCTCCTCTGGTGAACCAAGAGGCTCTGGATTTGCTGTGGCACAGCAATCAAAGTTGGAGCCACCTTGGGGCATATGAGACCATCAGCAAGTCCCAAGCAGCTGATGGAAAATGCCTGGCAGACCATTACCTTCTCCTCAAAGCCTTGCTAGACTTGCAGCCTGGTGGCCAACTGTTGCTGACTCAAGTGAGAAGCTCTGTGCTCAAGGTGTGCAGTTTGAAGCCAGAAGTCAACCAAAGCCAGCTGAAGAACTTGTTGTGGGCTGGCTCCAGGTATGACAAGCTGTGCATCATGCTGTACCATTTGAGAAGGGCCAAAAGCAACCCTGAGAAGAACAGGCAGCTTGTTGCCAAGACTTTGCCAGATGACTTGGTAAAGGTCATGGAGCTGGTCAACAAGCTGGAGGATGAGCCCAAGGTTCCAGTGGAGGAACCCAGTGAAAAGACCCCTCCAAAGAGAATCACAGGGAAGACTTCACCTGAAAAGAGTGGGAATTCTCCTGCCACTTCCAGCAGGCCTTCCATGGTGAAGCCCAAGGCAAAGGCAAAGGCTAAGGCCAAGGGCAAAGTTTCCAAGCCTGCCCAAAAGCCAGCTGCCAAGCCTCAGGTGCCAGTGGTCCATTACAAGAAGGATTACTACAAGAATGGCAACAGCTATGGCTTCAAGAAGTTCATCAACAAGAAGTACATCAACCAGATTTTCAGCTTTGGTGGCAAATACCAAAGCAAAACCTTTTTGGATGCCTTGGCAACCAAAGTTCTGGCTGACTTGAACAATAAGGCTTGTGGTGATGCCAGCAAGGAGGAAGAGATTGAGCTTGTGGCCAGGTACAAGTGCTGGAAGCAATCCAAAGGCTCCAGCTAATGTGCTTTTAATTTTTGGGGCATGTGTTGCACAGCAATACATT
>VSDK01015185.1:300272-310272 GCA_009767595.1 Symbiodinium kawagutii
ATACCCTCGGAAAAAGGGGGGTTTATCCAATGAAAGCACCTGCAGAAGATGCTAAAGAGAAGAAAATTTTGTGGAAGTGTGGATGCCAAAATTTTGTGGAAGTGGGCATCATTTGTTTGTTTGCCTCAAAAGTTTTGGCACAAAACATGGTGGGCTATAAGCAAGCCCTAGGCCATTCCAAGCCATCCAAAGAAGATGGTGGTGCCCCTTCTGCCCTGTTTGATCACTTGCTCCATTTGTGGGGGCATGGAGAAATCAGTGCTGCAGCTTGCCAAAAATTAGCCCATTGTGCTCACATCGATGGCCTGCAGCAACCCAGTCTTGTGAAGATGGCTTCAGCTGGTGCTTGGGGTGAATACCCCAACAATATCAGCAGGGACCTGAAGCAACAGATTTTCACTGAAAGCAAATCAATTTCTTTGCCAATGGCTTCCATAATCAAGAATTGCCCTTGCTTCAACCCAAGGCTGTCACAAGCTGAAGCAACTGATTTTTCATATTTTGATCCTGCAGATTTGGTGGCTGCTTTGCATGCTAGCCCTCAGCACTTCCACAAATTCTTTGTGACAGATGGGCTTGTGGATTTCTGGTCAAAGGTCCTTCCACATGACCCTAGGCTGCAAGCCTTGGAGAGAGAAGCTGGCATCACCAGAGCTGTGCTGCACAATTGCATACCTCTTTGGCTTCATGGTGATGGAGTGGAATATGTGGATGGAAGAAGCCTCCAAATTTTCTCTTTCGGCTCAGTATTGAATTCTGGGCCATCACTGGATTCTTCCTTGCTCCTTTGTGCTTATCCCAAAGATGTGTGCACCAAAGAGACTTGGGACCATGTGTGGGCACATGTCTTGCCAGGCTTCCTGCAGCTTCAAGCTGGGAGCAGGGCTGGTGAAACCATAGCTGGCAACTACAGGTTTTTGCTATGGAATCTGATTGGGGACCAAGAATATTATTGCAACACCTTGCAAATGCCTCATTGGTCCAAAGCTTTCAGTTGCTGGGAATGCAAGCAATCCAAAGAAGTTCAAATGTCTTCCTTGGAATCCCCAGTGCCTCAAAATGAAATGAGGTCCTTGGCTGAAGAATTGAATTGCAGGATCAGCCCACACCCTTTTTTCACTCTGCCTGGCCTTACTCATTTCAATATTTGCCAGGATGCTATGCACATTTTGTTCTGCAAAGGTGTGCTGTCCTATTGCATGGGCAATGCTTTGAAACATTGGTGTTGGCATTCCAATGCTGTGGCAGGTGGAACACCACAGGCCAAGCTGGCAACAATTTGGCAGAACATTCAGCAGCTGTACAAGGACTTTGGTGTGGAGCACAAGCTTCGCATCTTGAAGTTGTCTATGTTTGTGGATGCAGACAGGCCACACCAAAGCCAGCCATTTTTCAAGAGCAAGGCTGCAGAATGCAAAGGTTTAGTGTCTATCTTCCCTGCTCTGGCCTTGAAATTCAACAGTGGCACCAATGTTGATTCCAAGGTGATAGACATGTTTGAAGCCATGGACAAGTTTGTCACTCTCATGGATGCAGCTGGTAGGCATCCAACAGAAGAAGAATCTACCAATGCTTTGGATTTCTGCTTTCAATTTTTGGACAGCTACAAGTGGCTGCAGCTGAACAGGATGAATCCTTTCATGTGGCACACTGTGGGAAAATTTCACATGGCCAAACACATGGCCATGTCTTTCAAATTTGGAAACCCAAGGTTTTCTTGGTGTTTTCGGTCAGAAGATTTTGTTGGCAAATTAGCCAAGCTAGGCCATTCTGCTGCATTTGGGGTGGCAGCCACCCATTTGAGTGTGAAGATCACAGAAAAATACAAACTGATGATGTTCATCAGAATGTGGAAAGAAAGCTGAAAGAAGTTTGTTTCTACTGGTCATGCCTGGTGTCCAAAAATGTGCAGAGCAGGTAATTCATTGACTGCCTTCTGCAAAAGAAGTTAACATCAGCACTTCTGCAAAAGAAGTGTGAGCAGCTTCTGCAGAAGAAGCATTCCTGACCTCTGCAGAAGAGGTGAAATAAGATCATTTTCCAGCCCAAATTTTGATCTAGAAAAACAATTTTTTTAGCCCAAAATCTGATCTAGAAGATTGATCTTAAAGATCAGAATTTCTGATAGGTCAAAGTGGAGATCAATCTTTTTTAAATCTGATCTAAAAACAGCTCAAAAGATCAGATTTTTTTGATCTGCGATCCTGTGGGGATAGTAGGGTGACCCTAGGTGCCGCTGCCAAAGGAAGATCCAGTTCTTTTGCCATAAGCCGTCTTCTCCAAGGATCCATTGGTTATGTTATCGGGGGAAACTTGTATCCAGGGGGCTTGCACTGCTATTCAGCACATAATAGGGCTGATGAACCATCCCGTGGCCGTCCGGTCAGGGGTCCTAGCAAAGCAGCTCCTGCTTGGTTGACAGAATTGCGAGCTGGTCGGCCTGAGAAATTTGACGCAGTGATTTCATCGTCCCGTGTGTCAAAGAATCCAGCCAGATGGATTCGCTTTCTGCTCCTATTGGCAGGCGATATAGAGGAAAACCCCGGACCCAATTGGAACCCGATGAGAAGCCGCGGCACAATGGACCTGACGGTTGGTTTTGCCCCTGAGACTGCCTCTCGAATGTCTCGTTGCCTTGAAGCCTTCAAACTATGGGTGAGCGACTCTGCAGAGTTTGAGTGGAATCGAATCGAAGCAGATGTTTTGTCCTTGGCCTATGCACTTAGAGCCTATGGTATTTACCTCTTTGAAAACGGGTATCCAAGATATTTGTTGGTGTATGCTATCACTGCAATCCAAGATGTTTACCCTCAGACAAAGTCCCATCTGGGACTTGCTTGGCAGATAGATAAGAAGTGGCAGCACCACGAACCTGGTGCCTGCCGTGCGATACTCCCTGCAGTGGCTGTTAGGGCTGCAGCCACGATCAGTGCTTTGTGGGGCTGGAAGTCATGGACTGCTCTGTTCTTGCTGGGCTTCGCTGGCATGCTGCATCCTACAGAGATAGTGTCCTTAGTTCGCAGGGACCTGATTTTTCCATCTGACCTTGGAGGCGACATGGAGTGCATGTTCATTCACCTGCAAAATCCAAAGACCCATCGATTCGCTCGTAGACAACACTGCCGAGTGGATGATCCAGAAATCATTGATTTTTGCTTTAGAGTGTTTGGTAGTTTTTCGCTGGACGCACGACTCTACAGTGGGTCGCCTGCTCAGTTTCGCAAGCAATGGGATAGTGTCATGAAGAAGTTGGGTATCCCCTGTCGTCAGAAAGACAGAGGAGCCACTCCAGGCTCCCTGCGGGGCAGTGGTGCCACACATTTATACATGACCACGCAGAACATTCCTTTGATTGCTTGGAAGGGGCGCTGGGCTCGGACTAAGACACTAGAATACTACCTACAAGAAGTGGCAGCTCAACTGATGTTGCATGAGCTGGCACCGAATGCAAAAACTCTGATTCTGGAGCTCAGTAAGATTTCCTGGGCTGTCCTCTGCACATGCGTTTCCCGTGCGGAGCAGTATCCTAGGAGTGGAAAGTGTGATATACCAATCAGCAAGCTTGGATCCGGAAGCTCTTGAGTCCTTTTGTGAAATTCCAGTTTAGCTGGCCATGCTAAGACAGCGAATGGTTTCAGCTTTCTCGATGTGCATAGGACAGAGGGAGCCTTTGCGATGTGAGGCAAAACAGGGATGCACCACTATCCCTTTTGAAGTTGGGAAGAGCAACCTCATCTTGGCTGTAGCTTCTTGGGCCCTCATGCCGCCCGCCCTGTGTGGAAAGTGTGATATACCAATCAGCAAGCTTGGATCCGGAAGCTCTTGAGTCCTTTTGTGAAATTCCAGTTTAGCTGGCCATGCTAAGACAGCGAATGGTTTCAGCTTTCTCGATGTGCATAGGACAGAGGGAGCCTTTGCGATGTGAGGCAAAACAGGGATGTATATATATATATATAAATATAGAGGCACACATGTATATAGATATATGCATATCTCTCCTCTCTTACTCTAGCCTATTCCCATGCGATATGAGTGGGTGCGTTAAGATGCCAGGGGCATGGGTTTCTTGTCGAATTGCCCATCTTTATTGATGCATCCATGCATCCCCAACAGTCCCATAGGTCCAATGGCACAAGTTGTAGCCTGGCTTTAGACAGGTGATCATTGATGATCGTAACCATCATCAGCACTGACAAGCATCAATGATGATATTGTTATCAATGATGATACTCATTGGATATAATGAAGCTGTCATTATTATTATGATGGTAATCCTGCTTCATTGATAATCATTATCAGCACTGGTTGTGTAGCTTCAGCTTGTTGTGATACTGATGACTATTCAACTGTTGGATTCACTGTTGGAGCAGCGGTTCCAACGTCACTGTTGCGAGGCAAAAATCCACAGCTCCTTCAAAGTGGCCTGGTGGCGACCGGGTCAGCTGGGAAAGCTCACGCAGTCACTTCACATGAGTCAATAGCAACTAATTACCATCGTTTTTTCTTTGTTCTTATTATCTTCGCATGATCAGTATCCACTCATAATTATCTAATCAATGTATAGATGGTGAGTTGGGTAAGGGCTTTAACCATCAATGATAATGGAGGATTATGACAAACAATAATAGGGAAAAAGAATGGTTAATGATGGTACACCAGGGGTACAGGGTGAACTGACCCATAGCCAGATCATTCATGTGTAAGCGACCTGGAATCGAGCTGATATCACCCCTGTGTTCAATATCTGAAGCATTTAGCTATTGGGATTGGCTCAATTTGCTCCAGGATGACTACACATGCAAACGACATGCCAGTACATCCCCCGAAAACTAGGATTCGATAATGACGATGGTTGCCAACAAGGACCCATGATTTTTGGTCGGGATGGGCTCACGAGAACCCGGCGAACTTGCGCCAGTGGCACAGCAACACTGAGATTTGCGGCTCCCCCAAGCTGGCCATCATCGTATAGACAGGGGAGGTGTCGATTCCCAAGGAATTAAAAATGGGCATGGGTCAATATTAACCAACCAATAATGGGAGATATTACCCAACAATAATAAAGGAAACAATGGTTAATGAAAGGGGAACCAGGGGTACGGGGTTTTGACCCACAGCCAAATAGCAAGGTGCAGATGTGGTGTAAATGTTGGATCAATAGAGATGAAGAGCTGGTGATACATAGTTGTCAGCATGATGGATGTCATGCTGGATGGCCGCTTCGCTGAAACCATGGCTGATAATTGGTAGTAAGGCAAATGATGGCTATACTTTGTGGCTGAGACTGGTTCATATTAGTTGATCATGGTTTAAGATGGGCCTATGAAGGCACTCTCTGTCGCTACACTGGTGCCAATCCATCCGACATGCAAGGTTTTACAATTTGAGACAGATTACTTGGTATATAGGTAGGTTCTCCAAATAGGGGTACCAAAAATCATCCAATCTTTACACCCACCATTTTGTGGGGTTCCCCAGGGCTTGAGAAGCACCCATTTGTTGGTTGGTTGGCTGGTTGGCTGACTGGTTGACCCATTCGACTTGACCAAGGATCGGCTTCATCAGTTGGTCATGAGCAAAGGAGGTGTGGTCGTGCCCTTTTGGTCCGCTCGTGGCCTCGCCAAGTGGCTTCACTCCAATGGCAATGCAACTGGGCTCCCGCAGCGAGTGAGCTGTTTTCAGGTGGTGACGGTTCGATGGTGGGCGAAGTTTTTGTAGCGTAGAAATCGTTGAGTAAGTATAAAATGAGGAATATGAGGCAATAATATCATACATATATATATATATGTATATACATATATACAATCATTATACTATAATATAACATAGATACTGTAAATGAATATTTATGTGTTGAAATCGTTGGGTATAAACATATATACATGTATGCACCGTCCCGGATCTGGCAGCCTGACTGTCCCTGGTGATCACCCCGTGATCAGCTGCTGGCCGCTTGTTGGAAGCTTCAAAGCTTGGAGGATCCAGTCGCTGATCAAAGCGCATTGCTGCGGCTGGTGGTTTCAAGCATTAAGGGTTACTTATGGTCACTAACGGTTCCAACTATATTCAATGGTCAGTAAATGGTGAATACCTAGTAATTGGTTACCATATACTGGTTGATAACTAACGCTCAATAAAGGTTCCAATACTTAATAATGGTTACTAATTGTCAATAATAGGGGAATATAAGAACTACTGTAGTTGGTTTTATTGGGCATTGTCCCGGTGAGCAGTAGGGGATAATCACCAACAATAGTGGTTAAACAGCTACAGTACCAGTTGGTGGCTTGATTGACATTTTTTCTTTTCCCAAATCCATTACCAAAGGGTGGATTGGTAGACAAGCATGTTTTACGTTGGAGTGGTTCAAGCACCAACCAGATTTGACATAATTCGCGGCACTGGGGGTCGTTGCTACTTGAGAGATATATTTGATATGTGGGGCCCCATGTGTTGACTTTTTACTTTTTTCGAAGGTAAAGCACTGGTTACTTGTACAGTTACAAAGCAATCAGTTCGCCGACCTCGATGGGAGTTCAGCTAGCCATGGCTTCAGTAATGCTGTTTGCTGCACATCTATGCAGTATGATTCAGTGGTTGTGGAGTTTGCCTGTATCATTGATGGTTCTATATGGTCATGCCCCCCCCAACATAAACAAGTACAACACATACTGTTCGTCGTATACCGTACATAAACATTTATGCGCACTTACATACATACATGTACACAATTTATTTGTATAGACAAACCCAGGGTGAGCATGATTTGTAGTGGCTATGGCTATGATTTTCTTTAGCGATGGGGGTCTGAATCAATTAGGCTGCGTTTGCGCTTCAACGCGTGAATCACTACCCCTGGAAGTCTGTGGCAGAACTGCAGGTACCTTACGTGATGTTGGCAGACCTCAGTGTGCTGGATATGTCAATCAGATCCACAACTTTGCATCACAGGAGAGTGGGGGAGCAACTGGAAGTCTGGTGTGGAATAGGCCAAATCAGCGGTGACTTCATCGTAAGCATCATCATCGTAAGCATCATCATCGTAAGCATCATCATCATCATCATCATCATCATCATCATCATCATCATCATCAGCATCATCTTCACCGTCATCATCATCATCATCATCATCATCATCATCATCGTCATCATCGTCCTCATAGTCCTCATAGTCCGCATGTTCAGGGTCATCGTCACCATCCATCGGAAGGAACGTTATGACCTCAATTAGTCTAACCGGATCAGCCAGGGGGGTTGACGCTACTTCTCAGTTGAGAGATTTACAGGAAACCCCCGAGTGCAGGAACCCCGATTTACACATTTAAGCTGGGTGTGGCATCGCAGCTTTTCGTGAAGTCCTCTGACTGCTGCCTTTGTTGGGATGGCAATAATGGTTGATTGGTTTACAGTAATGTTTGATGATGAATCCCAATCAACAGCATGATCAGCCATTTTTGACGATCCACCACAGTTATTTATTTGGTAATGATGCTGAGCAATGTTTCATTTCCATTCATTTCCTAAGTTCACAGGATCACCCCTTCAGCCAGCGGATCGGAACCCCCAAAGAACCCCTTGGTATCGGGGCACATGTCGGCCACCGCGCAGGAAAGACAAGGTAAGCAAGAAACCGGTTCACATCTTTGCCACCTGGCAGAACGTACCGAGTGCTTCAGCTCCAACGAGCCTCACTGTGGGATGATCGACACGACTGGTGATCTGTGTTTTTTTCACTCGGTGGCTTCGAGACTGCTTGAAGTGAAAGCCTACACTTCTACTTATGGTATAGGTAGCTGGGGAATCCAGAGTAGGGATGATTACCTATAAAGGTAGCTGAAAGGGTACGGAACAGCTTGAAGTGCTGAGGTTGCATCCTATGATGACAACGCGGAGGAGGTGAAATCCACTCCACCAGCAGTTCAATCCATACCCACGTCTGCCATGTCTTTCAACGAATCTTGGCATCACAAGGCACACCGCAGCCAGCTGTGTATTTTTGTTTGACTTTGTTTTACCATATTTTACCATTGTCATTGTAAGTTCCTCGATGAATCAGAAATAGCAGCTACTTGCAGCAGTGAACCATTCACTGGTTGCTGGGACCAGGCAGGGGGCGTGCTCTGCTGGGTATGGAGTTCGCCTCAGGTAAGGGTCAGTGATGTCTGATGAGCTGCTTAGCCATCAGTCATGAATTCGCATCAGTCGGTTGGATCAGCCAAGATCCACCCACCATTGATGGTACAGTTCCATTGGCGCTGCCAGCTGCTACAGAGTCATGATGCTATGGTGATCAACCAACATGTGGCGTTTTCAGTATTATCAAGTAGCTACTTTAGAGTCCCCGTTCCTTTTGCCAATCAAAGTCGTCGATTTTGGACAGCAATTCTCTCAAGCCCGGTAGCCTCATGTTGCCGAATGCCAGTAGGGCTTGTCTACAGCACAGCTTGAAGGGGGGACGTTCCTGTCCCTTCCCCCAGTCCTTGCGGATGGTAAGGAGATTGGATTTCGTGACATGGCCAGTCAAGCTGTGCTCCTGGTCCTGGGACTTTCATGACTTGGTGGCCCCATGACTGCTGATGCTTCCCCACTTTGCATCTGGGTGGCAATGGCTTGGTGTTCAATCATGGTGCTAGTTGGGTGGTCACACTTTTTGCTCATCAGCTGCTTATCATTTTGCTGCTACAGAGAAGACGTGCGCCTTTTGCGGGTTTCCGTTTCGAAAAACATGCGGGAATCAAAAGGTGGATGATGGTGGATGTGATCTCTGGGTAACAAAGAAACATACCGCCAATAACTGGGGATCATGGCAAATCGAAGCAGACAAACTCCTTTATGGAATGAAGTGCGTTTAAGATGATGGTGAAGGGCAAGATGCAATCATAGGTATTTGACCCTGTGCAGTCGGTTTTGTCCTGCAAATTAGGAGCCTAATCCGTAGCCGGGATCTGTAAGAAGTGGTGGTGAGGTTTTCATCCCAATCATTCCCAATCCCAGCTCGGGTCCCCTACATACGAGTTGTTTGATTTCGAACAGCTGCCTGGTACTATTGGTTTGAACGCCTCAAATCTCACCTGGCGAAGGGGAATCTCCGCTGAATTGGCAGTTGAGGGACCACAGGGCAGCAGTACATTAGTGAGGCACCGTAGCCCCGAATCACTTGAAAAAGCCATCTGGCCGAATGCATGCGATGCATCCGTCACAAACATTTTGTGCGCGATCGCTCACCAATTGCAGGTCAATTGTTGCAAAATGTAGGTTTTGGGTGCAGGCACGTTTTTGGATTATTTCATAGATTCAGACAGCGTGCTAGTGCATTTTCCATCAGCAATTTCTGAAAGCACCCATCTACCCCCATTACCTTATCATGTCTTTTAATCGTTTGTCATGGAGGTAAAAGTCGATCCCTCAGATCGCCAGTTGCCCAGGACGACTACATTGTCTTTGCGGAGCACTTGTGTATAAAGTTCATCTAAAATCCCATTTGCTGCCGCGTGCTGCGGTTTGAATTCAAGGGCTGGACTTAGTGTCACTGTAACGCTAAGCAAGTGCTGCCACAGCCTTAGAATAAGGCGACCGCGCTCACTGTATGGTATGACAAGAGATCAAACTGCTAGGCATTGAAGTTCGAAAGACTCCACCAGTCAGTAGTAGTAGTAGTAGTAGTAGTAGTAGTAGTAGTAGTAGTTGTAGTAGTAGTAGTAGTAGTAGTAGCAGTAGTAGTAGTAGTTGTTGTTGTAGTAGTAGTAGTAATAGTAGTAGTTGTTGTTGTTGTAGTAGTAGTCAGTAGTAGTAGTCAGTAGTAGTAGTAGTAGTTGTTGTTGTAGTAGTAGTAGTAGTAGTAGTAATAGTAGTAGTAGTTGTTGTTGTTGTAGTAGTAGTAGTCAGTAGTAGTAGTCAGTAGTAGTAGTAGTAGTAGTAGTAGTAGTAGTAGTAGTAGTAGTAGTAGTAGTAGTAGTAGTAGTAGTAGTAGTAGTAGTAGTTGTAGTAGTAGTAGTAGTAG
>VSDK01015185.1:315272-337772 GCA_009767595.1 Symbiodinium kawagutii
GGTCCCCCATTTTGAGAAAGCCCCAAGTGACGACCCTTTGACCCTTTGACGTGTCAGAGTGATGGCGGTCACCGTGGACGTTTCACACGGGCGAACTGCTTCACGGAAACCTGTGACCCCACAGAGCTGGCATTGAAACAGGGCTCATTGTATCGGCTTGCTTTTACCTTTCGGTATCATGGCATTGAAACATGGCTATGGATCAATATTAAGCGTATTAAGCAACCAACTAATGGGGGATATTCCCAAACAATAGTAGGGAAAACAATGGTTAATGATCGGGGAACCAGGGGTACAGGGTTTTGACCCACAGCCACATCACTAATCACCCCTATTAATGTGCAAAGAATCCAGTTCTGATCAGTTCTGTTTTCTTAGCCAGATCAGAAAACTAGAGGGTCCATAGAGGTGTTTGGCCCATTCGGCTCAGCCAATGGTCCACGGACCAAATCATAAGAAATGCAATGGCAAAGGGAGAGCAAGGAAATTTGAGCAACGGGGGAGCTGATCCTTTTCTATCATTGCATTTACCCTTTTGCTTTGATGGATGATTTGCTTTCACTGGCCCTTGTTTGCTACATTTCTTGTCGGTCACACACTGTTGAGATTGATATTAAACGTATTGTTTAAGGAAACATGCGCAGACAATTTCAAATCTTGAAAAATCTTGCGTAGATTGCTTCCGAACTCGCGTGGCCGAATTGAGCATGGAAAGACACATGTGACAATAAGCAACACTTATTACCTACCAATCACCATCAATTAACCATTCATGAACCATCAATTAACCATCAAATCAACCATGTTGCACCTTCCCCATGTCCCGAAAACATCGGGATCAATTGTGGAAAGACCAGCGGTGGCGTCTACCAGACCAGCAGTACTTACATTTGAATCACCGTCAACCTCTACGCTTCTTTAGCCTCCTTGTTGGCCTATGAATTTATGGTCAACAGCCAAGGGCTGGGTATGAGCAAGATAATTTGTGGCATAAGATTGTGTGACTGTATGTTGGCTGGTCTATAGCTGTTTGTTCTACAACAATCGATAATTGCATCTATGTTCTATAGTAGTTTCAACTAGCTGTTTGTTTTATAGAGCTGCAATAGTTATGATATCTTATGATACTTGTACTGCTGCTTTAGTATAGAACAGCTCTAGACGTCTACAACTAATGTAGAACTCATAGAACAGCTGCATGTTTCTGTTCCCTTCGCTAGTGCCGACAGCGCGAGCTGTGCCAGTTGGCAAGAATAGAGGAACAGGATCGTTGGAAAACTGAACACTTAAATGAACACATCAATAACCATGTATCATTTTACATATATATATATATATGTATTATATATATAGATACATGTATTTATATAATATGATAATGCATAATCACATTTACATGTGTTATATTGATTTACAACTATTTACACGCACAATCACACACACACACACACCCAAACATGTATGTACATATATATATATATGAATTTGTTCTATACACATCACATATCTCCTTTGCAAACATTCGGCTCCCCAAGGGTCACAGGTCAGCCCCGAGGAAGGCTTCCTCCTGCCGGTGGCACAGCCCAGCGGATCGTCTGCCGACTGGCGCGGCGCGGCACCATCAACAAGGTGAAATCACAGTGACATGGGGCTATGGGTCAATATTAACCAACCAATCATGGTGGATAATAACCAACAAAAATAAGGAAAGCAAGGGTTAATGATAGGGGAAGCAGGGGTACAGGGTTTTAACCCACTGCCACCTGGAGATGATGTGGAAAGAACCTGGAAACGATATGGACGTGACATGGAAATGACATGGACATGTTGTGGAAATGACGACATGGGTATTCAAATCCCATTCTTAAGCAATGGACCTTCCATTTATGATGATGCACATTTTCCCTTTTGATCAAATCACCCCTTCACAACAATGCCACGAAAACATGGGTGGTGGGTTACGGCGGCGTGGCGGCGTGGAAGAACTGTGAGCCGCGTGGCGGGATACGCCTCTGGGTGGCTGATAGGCAGTTGTAGCTCGTGTTCCAACACAATCAATTTGGTCCGCGCAGAGGCCCTCAACTACACCCTATAGTGGTTGGTGGTTTCAAATTCAAACAATTTTTATTTTCCCTAGTAGTTATTAGCAATTGGTTGGTCGATTGGTCGACTAATATTTTTCGTAGGGGTTGAAACCACCAACCAGTATATCACCCGTTTTGATCATGACCATGCCATACAACAAGGTGTCAACAAGTGAGATACGCAAACTTGGTTGTTTCGCCAGAAACGTTCTGTTATTGTATGTAATGTCGCGTTATTGAATGTATCATTCATGAGCATTGATGTAAAGTGCCAAGGAAGTGATGTTTTGCAATGCAATGCAATAATGACTGGTTGGTGGTTTGATTGTCATTTCTTATTTTCCTCAGTAATTGTTAACACATGGTTGATTGACGAATATTTTTCTTAGGGGTTGAAACCACCGACCAAATGATTCATTTTCTGCATGCAAGTACTGTACATATTGTATGGACTCTTTTGCAATGTATGGATATATGCTTAGCACCACGATTGCTAAACACCAATATTGTTTTCACTGCTGTTCCTACTGTAATCCTCGCTGGTGCTGTATATGGTGTCATGCCAAGCTCACCCACCTTGACCACTTATCACCTTGTCACTCGCAATTTCAAGCCGGATCCTGACATGCTCATGTTGACACGAAATGCAATGGCATGAATCATCAGGATTTTTCCGGCAAACATAGGTGGTTTTCAAGCCTTGAAACTGAGCATTGCAGATTCAGCATGAGACCACAGCCAGCAGCCACAACAGATTCAGTTAGCAACCGGCAATAACATGGATCCACGTTTGCTAACTAGTCATGATGGGGTGTTTCACAAAATAGGGGACCCCTAAATCGTCCGCAGTCAAAGTCTGTTTTGGAGGATTAATGGTTGTGATTTCAGGGGTCCCCTATTTTGAGAAACAGAGATGATAAGGAAAGTACCAACCATCACCAACCAAAGCCAGCCAAAGTGGTCTCTTTCTCGTGTGCCGTGTGCCACCAACGCTGCCCTTGCCACTGGCGCCCGATCTATCCTCATTTGCGATAGCGACGATCCGTAGTGGTTGCCAAATAGGCTCCAAAAATATCAGGATCCCTGATTCTTGCACTCATGATTGCAGTCAGAGGGTCATATTAGAGCAGTTTCCAATCAAATGGCTTCATCACAACCTCACTCTATCAAATTATGCTGCGTGTGAGACTATTCTTGCCCCGATTTCTAAGATTGAAATTTTCGGATCAAAGATGGAGACCAGTTTGGTACAATAGTTGATTCTTCGTGCTTGGGGACTCTGAACATGCACCAGTTTGTGTGGAGGAGGACTGAGTCATGAGATGTTTGGCTTGGAACCTACCTTCATGCTGAGTCATTGAAGGGTTCCTGATATTTTGGGCCACCGAACAATCCAATCTCTGACGTTTCACTGAACTGCATCTTTGGCCCCATCTTTCTGGTGTCTCACCTTCACAACGACTTCTGGTTGCACTAAGATCAGGTGCAACCATACTCACTTGCAGCCATGGCCAAATGACATAGTTGATGATAGGGGATAACAACCAACACTAGTCACAACTAGTTAGTTGGATAAGTATAGGTTGAACTACAAGTCGCACACTTGACAGCTTCGGCTGCAGAAACAGAACGCCGTTTGCCTTGAAGAAAAGGAGTTGAAGTCTGGGGGTAGGCAGTTGAGGTAGATCATATGGACTGGCTTCAACCATGGCACCCCAGGCTGCAGCACGGGTATGGCTGCTCTAGGAACTCAGCAACCTTTATGGTTGTCCTTGTTTCTAGCTGGGTAAGTGTGACATTTGGTGAACTGGGGGCTTTGCTCGCTAGGTTTTCGATGCAAACCTAGTCCTTTCCCTCCAAAACACAGCGCAATTCACACAAATCCGATCAAGCTTGGGTAGAAGGTGACTTGGGCAAAATCGTGTCAGACATGAGCACAGAACCATACCGATCAGATCCTATCAGATCCGATCAGCATAAACCTCCCAAAGACAGCATCATTCAGGTTGTGAGTTGAGACAAGCTATCCCGCAACAGCTTATCCCGCAAGTCTTTCGTTGGCGGGCATGGTGGCAGCAGCATCATTTTCTGGCTAGCGGTTTTCAACCGTTGTCATTTTCCCCAATGGTTTGGGACTTGGGAATGTTTGGCAAGGTTGGTTGATTGACTAATATTTTCAGAGGGATTGTAACCACCGACCAGTTTTTTAATGGCAGATACATATTTAAAAAAGCAGCTACATGTGACCGGACATCATTATCTAATTATGGCAAAACTCGCGGTGGTTCATCTAGATGTTCGTACCCACCACACAATTTTTAGGTTCCAATACCCCAGCTCCATTGCTTTTGGGAACAAGAGAAAAACGTCATTAATCTTAACTCAAGAAACATCGATACAGTTTCCTTGACCACTGGAGGACAAGCATTGTTTCTGCCAGAACTCCAATAAATTTCTCTCATCTGAAAATTCCAGGATTTGTTCGCCAATCGACAGTCTGCGCATTTCCGTGCAGTTTGCAGGTTGCAATTTGAAAGCACAGACCCCAACACTGACCAGTTGATAGGACTCAAAACTTTATTTGGGGATGATTGATGTATCTTCTGCGATCCCTTGTAGATACCTTGTCGGTTGCTGTAGATCATGATCTTACTCATACTTACCAACAGCAATTTCTTTCATTGGGAGGGGAACGTGGCTGGTCATGATGTAGCGTTTCAACTATAGCAGCTGCAGCAAGTTAGTAGGGAATTTCGTAAAACCCAATCGCATCACTAGATCTCATACTATGCCCTTGGCACTTGGCACCTTCCTCTTTAGGGTGTATCACCTGTATTTGGGATGGTTCAAACCTTCCTTTTCGATGATTTAACTGGTGCCGTTAGGGTAGGTTTTAACATCCGCATGGGGATGGGTTCCAACAGCAACCACCTCACGATTGGTTCAGGTGAGGGTGCAGGCTTGGCATCAAGCACTGCAAGCAGTGGGAACCCTCAGCCCGCTGCTCCGCCTGGCTGCCACGCCACTTCAAGGGTCCCTTGCTAGGATCTAGGAGTTTTGACCCCCCAAAGGATACACTAGCTATAACAAAAAAATTGTTGTGGGGTTAATGACACAGTAATTCTATGTGTTATCATCATATTGCTAATTGTCCACGCCAGGGGATGATTACATAACCAGAAATAAAAGGAGCGAGCAAATTTCAATGATCGAAAGTCTTTATGGTTTTGTGTCAATACCGTGTATCCCTGGTGAACGCCTATAAAGGACCAGCTTAGTTTTTGTTGGGATGTTCATCTGACTTTGTTTTCGATGGTTCGTGATGACCATCCCATATATATGATATCCCTCTAGGATGGCAGCCATCAGTGATTATGCCATCAGTGGTTATGCCATCAGTGATTATGCCATCGTGGTTGATGAGTTAATACCTTTGGATGAGTACTATCTACAAAAATTTGAGATTACCATTTGGATTTAGATGATCATCGCTACTCTTTGGATCATTGCCACAAACTACCATAATTTGGATCACAAATTAGTTAGTGATGATCCAAAGATTACTAGTTGGATCACTAATTAATCACTGCTCTTTGGCTCCAAGAGCCACTACCTTGTCGTCGAAGTAGTGGCGTGTGAAGGCGTATGCTTTGGCTGCCGGGTGGTTGGGAGGGAATGAGGCCACGAGCAGATGTTCGGGGTATCCCATTCGATCCCTTTAATACGTGGGAGCCGTGTCAGGAGCTATCAGGAGTGCCCGGTCACCAAATGGTAGTTCGAAGATATGTAATTTGCAATTTTTTCGTTATCTATTCGCGATACGCATCGTATCATCACATTTGATCGCTTTGATTTGATCATAGATTGATACACCATGCAAGATCTATTCACTGCACTAGATTATGAAAGATGACTCAACCGTCACTATAGATTTGTAGAATCTAGTCTCCCAATTTTGTCGATTCCAATGAAAATGTTTATTCACAAAGTAACATACAAACAATGACTATAGATATGATGCACAAAGTGAATTGAATTTATCTTTCAATTTCTTCCGCTTTGATGTGACGACGATCCTGAAAGCTTGACCCATTCCGCCAAGCGATGTTTCACTGAAAAATCTGGCCCCTTTCTGAGGTGTGTTCCACGATGTACCACAGCCTTTGGGAATGATCTTGGCCATCTTCGCATGTTTCATGGTGGCCACTGGGCTTCTGAGCATGGGCCACTAGCTTTGGAACTGAGGCCCCATGGGATTTGTTGGTAATTGAATCAACAAAAACACAACAGGTCCGCGGGAACCAAGCATGACCGGGCAGGGCATGGCAGGGCCATTTTGAATCCTGTTCTGAAGATTCAAGGGCTATCACTGGCTATTGATGTCTTCCTCAATGCCATCACCGGCTAACACATTGATGTCTTGAAGCGATGGGTATCACTGGCTATCACTGGATACACAAAGACCAGGCCCCGGGTCAACCGATTGCTCCATATGTTGGTGTCTGATCATCACTCCTACCCTCTTGTAAACTAACATTCATGGCGATGGAAAATCTACCACTTTTGATTGGAAACCCTGGGAAACCAGCTATACAGGGTGGATTCTCCATTGCCAGATTAGTTTACCAGAGGGTATTGGTTGTTGGTTATGTGCCCTGTACGAAAGAACGATCAAGCAGCTTGTCTCACCCGTTATTGTGTGACCGTGACTCACCAACGAGTGTGTGCATGTATCCTAACAGCAATATCCTTACCCGGGATTCTAAACAAATCTATCATTGTATAATATACAATATTAAATTGGACACCTATCAATACCAAATGGCCGTATCTTGCACACTAATGCTCAACAAGCAATGGTTGCCAACAAACAACCAAAAGGATTCATGCAAGCATCCATATTGCGAGTCTTCACAGCGGGTCTCACAATGATTCATAGCTGCAGCTCCTGGGGGATACCAACAGAGAATGGCAGGTTCTAACCAATGATGGTTTGAGTTGACGGTTGGGAATGGACCGGCAACCGGGCAATCCATTGTTGGTTACTGCCAGAGAGTTTTGATCTACGCATCAATGAGTTCACCCTTGCTTGAACTCATGATTCACATTTTCATGATTCAACAAACCATTTGTTACTAACAGTAGATTGATACTAATAGACTCAGACCATTCAATTTTTTTTCAGCTAAATTCCCTGTGATTTGCGGTAAAAGGCGGGGTGGTTGTGAATATGGACCAACCAACCATTTTTGAGAGTAATATAACAATTGTCGGTCATTGCAATTGTTGGCCATTCTTAACCAACCGCTATCTACCACACACAATAGACAGCTAATACAAGTGCTTAGCCACCACTGGCATCAGAAAATGGAACCTTGGCAGATAATTCCATTACTACCAGTTCTGAACCATGAGTTTATTTTATCAATACGTGCCTGCCGTTGATTTTAAACAATTTGTGTTTTCCCAAATGAAAATATATATATATATATATTCACAAACGGTTGGTTGACTTGCGCATATTTTTCATGACGGGGTGGTTCAACCACCAACCACTCAATGATTTTTGCGCATAAACGCAAGAGGAGTGCTGCTCGGTTGCTCATAATTCTATTGCACTACCAGTTCTGAACCATGCCTTTATTTCATTAATGTTGACCCAGGATTAATAAACCAAAGGTTGATTAATAGGGGGGTATCCCTTCAAACCCTGGTTTCCCTTTAAACTGGTCACCCTCCCCAAATCATCCTTTCTAAAGCATTTGAGTAGTAAGCCAACCATTATAGTTGGTATATCCTTCATTGTTGTTTATGATATCCTTGTTAATAGCCATGGTTAACCATGACTTTATTCATAGACTTCCCCGGAACACCCCAACGGCTTTGCCACGCCCAGACCTTGATCTTCTTCCGTTCCCTGCCGACAGCCACGGTCCAGCAACCAGCTGACACGCCCGCCGCGGCCCCGGCCCCGGCGGCCGCCCCCGTGGTGGTGCGAGCACCGGCAGCGGCCAACGTGGACTTGAGCCCAGTGCTGAAGCAGCTGGAAATGTTGCAAAGGACTGGGATGGTTGTCATGGGAAGATGCATCGCAGATCTGGTGGCTGATGTTAAGCTGAGTGTCGATCTGGTGCTGATGAGGCGACCTGCTTGGATTTGGTGCATGTGGAGTATGCATTTGTCCAGGGAAAGACATGTGTTTTCGCTGCGGGGTGTGCGTAGCTCAACGGGTGAGGATCGTCACCACCATCATGAGGATCGTCACCACCATCATGAGGGAAGTAACAATCATCATGACCCTTGGGTACTATCAGCATTCCGCCATGGGTGTCTGCATTCATTGATAGAGTCACTGGATCAGCGTAAATCTTGCAACCAGATCACCCTGTGTGTGAACAGGTCATCATTGAGACATCCACATCAGCCATTCCGCTGCAGCTATTCTGCTGCTCATTTCTCCACGGGGATAGATCGTAAGCAAAAGTTGATGAGTTCCAGAGGAAGAAAACTAGATGAGTCGTCCCGGACGAAGGCGTTTGGTTGCTCATGTTTGCACTATGATGCAAGGTGCCGACCTGAACCCACAGCCATGTCACCTGTACCACACAGGGCATGCATCCCCAGCTTGCACCTAGCTGGACCCCAGCACCTCAGCCGGGCTGGAACTCCTTGGAACATCACCATGGTTCCACTCATGCTTCCCCGCTTGCCAGGAGCATGGCGCAGCTCAGCTCGGAGGTGCAACTTCTCTCCACGGACTGCGTCAGGAATTTCAAGGAGCTCCGGGAAGAAATGGAACAAAAGCCATTCGCTGCCCCACCCCAGGCGCGACGGACGCATCGGCAGAGACATCGAAACTCGTGGTGCTACCGGTGGTTGATCGAAGGTTGATGAATGATTGCAGACCAATGGCTGACACCAGTCGTTAATGCCGAGAACAAGGATAAGGTTCAGTTTGGTCGGTACAATTCAATCAACTAACTTATGCCTGAATTGAGAACACATCGTCATACCAGAAATGACAAAGTTTCATGGTCCGCTTGGTAGGTGCCACATGTCTTGACACTAGACGCATGCTCGCTTTTTTTGCGAGACGACGGTTGAATCTGCAAGACTAGAAATATGATCTGAACTGAGCAGTGTCCTAAGCCTGATTAGCCGATTGTTTACTTGGAATCAAATGCCTTGCATAAGTTGAAATTCGCATGATTTATGGGAACCTATTCTTGTTAGACCTAACAGCACAACGAGTTCAAGCATATAAGTTGAACCCATCCACAATAGCTTTATTGTATCTTATTGTTGATACTTTCTCTTGTTTACTGGCATTTGTTCAATCAGGTGGTTATACCGTCATACCACTTATGCCGCTCTCCATTTGGCTGATGGTCGTTGTTAGCTGTCCCCCTACTACTACACACAATTACTTGTAATTAACCAGTAGAGCCTGTAGGCTACAGTACATTTATTTCAAGAGAATAGGTATAATGGGTATACAGAACCAATACCCAAAATTGGTGGAGGGATACGCTGGGTAACCATCAATGGTTGAGCTCTGTGTCAAAGCTTGCCAAAGGCACCGCTCAATTGATTCAATTTGTCAGGTGCAAAACCCAGCAAGCAAATTTTTGGAGGTCCATGTTTTGAAATAACATCATGGAATCATGGATCATGAAATTAGCCATGGCTGATCACTTCTACGACCGCTTTGTGTAGAGAGTTCTGTGACCATCCATGCAACAGGAAGTGGTCACCAGCCAGGAACTGCTGTGAGGCAGTTACAAGTACCTCCTCTGGCCATAACGGGGCGCTTGTATGGGTCCCCGGTTCACCATTGTGACGCTACAACAGAACCTGACATGATCTCACCATTTCAGCTGTGAGCGGCGAAAAAACATCTGGAAGTTGTTTTGCCCAATTTTCTGAATCACTATGACTATGGGTCACTTTTAGCAATCAATAATGGGGGATATACAATAGCAACTAACAATAGTCGGAAAACAGTGGTGAACGAAGGTACGCCAGGCGGAGGGGGTTTTGAGGCCTACAACTGAGGTTGTATTCTACCAGTACAAAGCTCGACCAGCTGAGTAAGATTGAGCAATTAAGCGTAATGGATCGTAATAATCTACTGTTGTGGAACCATTAGCAACACATATAGTGACCACGTATTAGCTGTTCTTGCCCACCATGCTCAAAATGACATCAGGATTGCTCAATGTTAGGCAGTCTTGCTGTTGAAACTGTGCCGTACATTTTGGACACCGGCGCAGGTGGAAGATCGGCCGCCGATGAATGGGGCCGAAAAACAGCATGCGACGCCGAACGGCGCGAAACCCATGGAGAACGAGGAGTTGATCTCAGTTTCTCAGCATGGTGGGTCCAGGTATGGTGCTAGTAATAACGGTTCAACAGGGGCGGTCCAGTGTTATCAATGTGGTGGTTTCTCAAAATGGGGGACCCAAAAAATGGCTGGTTTATTACTATAAATGACTATTAATGGATGATTTGGGGGTACCCCTATTTTGAGAAACCACCTTGTGGTTAACCCACGACCAACCAATGAGATCGCGCCTGAAGAGTGATGCTGATACTGCTGACCCTTGGTACTAAACGGGCTTTCTGTCAGAGGGGCTTGTTTGACTTGGATCGAGGGCTATAGGAGACCCATTGCCTAGTTAAAGGAAAACTAATTGTCTACAGCCATCACATGCCATCGTGATCAATGAACTGCATTGATGCCACATGGGATATAGTTTACACTATCTTGCCAACAACAGTGCACCATGATTCGTTCATTCTTCGCCCCACACGTGTTTCTTAAAATAGGGCTACCCCTAAATCATCCAATATTAGTTCTTTATAGTAAGCCACCAATTGGGGGCGTTCCCTATTTGAAGAAATCACCATTATTCCATACGACTTTCATAACCCTACCACCTTCCATTAGATCCGTCTCTGGCTGCTGTGACTTCAGGTTTCAATGCTGGAAATTCTCGAGTCCATCTCGGAGCATGAGGCTGGCGTCACAGCAACCCCCCAAGTTGTCCTGCAGCTGTCAGCGGGCCATAGGTGGTTGATAGGTGGCTAATAGTGGTTGACAATAGTGGTTGATAGATAGGGAGATGATAGGGAGGAACCATGGTTCAAGAACCCAGTTCTCTACCGAAAAATGCGCCATGTACAGAAGTTATGGTGGAGTTTCTGGCAGAAAATCATCATTTCTGGCACCATGATTTTATAGATAGCCCAGCTAGGCTTTGGCCCAATCCCTAGCAGCCTAGTGAGGCTGATAGATAAGAAGTTTCGAGATAACGCAGCTTTCAGTTTAAAACCATATTCACTTTGTCCCTGATCATTTGAAGCTGCTTTTGGTCAGTGATTGGACATCACTTACAATGTGAACAGGCGCATGCGACAAAGGTGATTTTTCAAGTCTATCTTTCATGACTCAACTGTTTACGCTTCCCAGACAATGTGGGTGCCTTGAGACTATCAATCAAGTCGCCAAGTCGTCACAGAGTCATTGCCGCATGGGGCTACAAGATCAACCGTGGTGCGATCTCGTTGAGGTAGCGATGATTAGATTAGCCATTACCAACTGGAGGCTGTAGCGGCCCCCGTCGAAAGATGGCGCAGATCACCGGATGACTGTTTCCTTCAACTTGATGACCTCACCCGATAGTCAGCAGGTTTTCAGGATCTCAGGCTTCACCATGGATCAGGGATAGGGTATGGCAGGGCACGCATGGGACCATGGTTGAAGTGTTGCGGTTGCGATTGTGTGTTGTAGTGTGTTGTGACTGGTCACGCCAAGAATTCAATATGAAGTTTGGTAGCACTTGTCATAGACAGAATCCAGCACGATGTGGCACCACTGTAGATACCACTATTTACTTGAAGAACTTTGTCCATCCCAGCAGCCGGCTACGATAGGCTATTTTGCAGTTGGTTGATTGAATTTCGATGAATCTTCGGATATGCAAGGCTGACCAACCCAGCGGTTTGGAAGAATTGTGCTTTCCTCCTGGGATAGGGAGGTAGAAGAGGTGCTTGCGCCAGCTTTTCTCGGCACTGGTCTGCCAGGTTTAGGATAAATTCTTAAAGCTTTGCTATCACCAGCTTGTTCAATGCTCATTGACCCAACGGTTATCTGCAGCAACTGGTGATCACTGGCTGTTACCTCTAGCGCATAGTCATTCTGAATCTTAATTTAAGAAGTTGTTTTTCAGTATTATTGATTTTACTAATTAAACATATTTCCACAGTTTGATTCTCTCCCATCTTTGGGATGGTTGGTTGATTGACAAGCATATTTTTCAAAGGGGTGGTTCAACCACCAGACTTGCACTGCAGCAAGTCATGGGGGAGGTGACTATAAGTCAGTTGGAGAGAAGCACCAGCGACATAGAGCAAGAGGTGGGGCCGGGCACAAGTTTGGCAACGATTGTTGGTCAATGATGGTTAAGAATAGCTAGATATGGTTACTAGCGGCTAAGAATAGTTGATGCTTAGAACGATGTTCGTAATCATGTTCAAGAATGAATCATGACTGAGACTGGTGAAAGATGGATCAGTTTTGGTGCTTGACTGCTTACAAGTAACTTAACCGGTGGAAATCATTGCTTGAGGAAAGCACTTGCTGCAAATGTGATCACAAGCTGGATGGAGTTTTTCACGTCAATGACCGTCGGACAGCACGACTGGTCAGCTTACGCGTGTGGACTGATGAACTACTGAGATGTTCAATTTTGGAAAGATGTGTCAATGGATTTAGATCAAGCATTACCCGGTAATACCCGAAGAAAAGATGGTGATTCTATGATTTTCCTTCAAATTTAGGTAAGGTTCAATGTGTGTGTGCGGAGGAGTCTGATGGTTGGGCGGAGCAGTCAGTTGTTGAGAACCGTTGGTAGTTTATACTGGTGGTTTTAGCCATATGTACATATCTATTTATACTTATATGTAGTATACATTTTTTGACAGCATATTATGTATATCAGCCATATGTTTTGGTGGTTTAACACATATATATATATATATATACATATATACATACATATATATATCAGCCGTATGTATTTATCTTTACAGCCACATTACATGTATAGTAGTTGGTGATTTAGCAACATTTCTTCTTTCCCCCAATAGTTGGGATGGTTGGTTGATGCACTCATACTTGTCTAGATGGGTTATAATGGGATATCATGGGTTTTAACCACCAACCCATGTACATATATATATATATACACATACACAAATGTGATAGGGTAGCCAACACACACACACACATATATATATATATACATATATACGGAGATTTCATGGTTTACAACTGTTCATCAGAGTTGATATACTGGCTGATACTTGCTGACGATGGTTTATAATATGTAGAAGAAAGTCATTGTTATGATATTATAACCTATTGGAAACCAAATATAATATGTCAACTTAGGCATTGATATTTGGATGATTCATGATCCTTAGTGATGGTGAACCCGATGGGTGATGCTTAACGAGGTGAGCTTGCGCACCAGGTCGCAAGCGAAAACATTCATACGGGTGAACGAGCGGCGTCATGTTGCCATGTGCCCCTTCCATCGGTGATGTTTCCCTTTTAAACACTCTGCATACATCCGGACATGTCGACATGTCAGGTTTTGGGATCAAACACCATCTTTTTGAGTTGTGCTAGACATAGCTCAGCCTGATTGATACTCAATTTAGGCCGTTCTGCAACAACCATGCGGTGTGCCTGAAGTTCTTGTTTCTCAAAATGATAAAAAGAAGATGTCAAGTACACAATAGCTTCTAAGTACACAAGAATCGATGTTAACTGTGGGGACCGGCGAGTAAAACACACAAAGTTTTCCAAAACACAACAGGGACGTGTTTGCACAGTTTGGACCCACCGTTGGTCAGAAATCGCTTTGAGGATGCAATGAAACAATGGTATATATACATATATATATATATACATACATATTTATACATATATATACATGTATATATATATATTTATTTATTTACATATATATATATTTACATACATATACATATATATACATGTATATATATATATATACATGTATATATATAAATTTCCATATTTATATATACACATACATATATATATATATATATGTACATACATATATATATAAATATAAATAAATAAATAAATATATATATATATACATATATATATATATGTATATATGTGATGCAGCCCTGGTCACGCGCTTTTCTGCAAACATCGATTTTCGGCGTTTGTCATATTTTTTGAGAAACTTTGTTTTCAACGGCGAATTCTTGATGTTTTTGAATTCTCGGAAATTTCCCTGTGAAAAGACAATGTTTGGTTGAAATTTCCCAAAATTTGCGTTTGTTTCTGAATTTTTGAAAGGAATACTTTGGTGGCGATCTTTTTTTGCAAAACTGCGACATTTTTTGTGCAAAGCATGGAAAAAGACAATGTTTTCGGAAACAATCGGTTTGATTGTTTAATTTCCCGGAAATGTTTTGTTCTCGAGGTTCTCGTAATTTTCGGAAAAATCGTAATTTTCGGAAAAATGTCTTTTTCAAAAATGTAAGATGCGGGTAAGTGCTTTGAAGACGCATATCATTTTAGATGTTTAACAAACATTGGTATTTTGAGAATTTACGGACGGTTTTGCGACAAGATAGTCACAGATTTCAGGACTATAGCAAGAAACCTTTTGACATTTTTATTAATCAGAATTGCGAGTAGTTTTACGACAAGGTAGTCAGGTAGTGAATGTTTGAAATGAGCGTAGATTTCAGCCTTCGTTTTGAAATTTGTATTTTTCCAAAATCCGGTTAGTTTTGCGACGAGGTGTTGTGCCAACATGGCTGGATATGAAGGAACGCGGTGGGCTCCATGCATAAGCGTTTGGTATTCGGAGGCATGTCTAAAGAGCCCCAGAACCAAGAAATTGTTTTGTTGATGTGTGCCTGTGATGCAAGAATTTAAAAGGAACTGGTTGTTCATGTAATGAGCTTGCCATTGATCAGTTTCAAATTTTGTTTTTGACTAGCTTGTGTCAATTTCGTTTGTTGTGTTCTGGGAAGCGTTCATAGGAGGTAGTTGGGCAGAATTGCCAGCGGTCAGACCGCAGCATCAATTTTCATTTTGGTTGTTGTTCTGGTTGTGTGCAGTAAATGTTTTATTCCTTCTAGTTTGTAAATGTATGTTCCTGCTTGTTGTGTCATGTGGCGACTACTTGAAGGAGGGTTGACATGAAAGTAGATATGTATGATTCAAGTAGGCGGTATTGGCTGGCATTTGTAACCATGTTTAAGAACCCTAAGACCAGGTTAGCATACATCCCCTCCTAGCTGTTGCATATTATAAAGCATATGGATGTATTATATGTAGGGTGAACCCCTATAGTTTAAGTATAAACCATACAGTTGGTTGCCATATAGTTGGTACATATACGTGTCCCCTACTATTAGAAAGTATTACTATATTAGTAACCTACTATTGTTAAATGGTTATCTCCTATTATTAACCATATCCGAACATGAACATGTTTCTCCATGCCGCACAGGAGCCAGTCAAGGCGGAAACCAAGGAAGTGGAGCGGCTCGTCGAGGCCGGGGCGACGCTTGGGTGTTGCCATCTCCGAGGGTAAGCGCCTGCCGGGATCCTGACGTGCTATCCTCGGAGAGTTGGTGGTCATTGGTTGGTCAATGGTTGGTGTCCAGAATGGTTGATGGTCGAAGGGTCTCCATAAGCGACACCCGACCTGATTGATCAGCTACAAAAGAATCCAAGTCTCCAACCAGCTCAGCTACCAAAGGAAGCATTGGAACACCCCAGCAAAGGCTGGTTGATTTCAACCACTTCAACCTGATTGGTCACTGATCGTTGATGGTTGCCAGGAGCCTCACCATGAGTCCTCCGCCGGGAGACCCAGTGCTGGCGCCTCCTTAGCGCGGGAAGGGCGACGGTTTCCAGTTTCCAATGGCAAAATTCCTGACTTTGACCAAAAGCCTGGGATGTACAAGTAACAATAAATTGTTGATAGTGTTTGGGTACCAATCACCAAGAGCTTTCACGTGAACATTCCAATGCTTACAGCAAATGTGCCGGAGTTTTGGGTGTTGGGGCACGAGGTTAGCTTGATCCACGGTCCTGAGTATCATCCACTTGTCTTCAACTATTGTTACTTATCATGTGCATAAAACTACACATTTATCTATTCATCATCAATCATTGAATATCTAACACAAGAAGCTCAACTCAATCCATCAACAATATCATCATCCACGAATCCACGATCATCCGTCAGAATTTACCAGCGCATATCCATCATCCAATCATCCTGGGAGAGGTCCTCATTGTGATCATGACAAGCATCAGAGTCACCATCATCATTGTCGTCATCATCCATCATCCATCCATCATCACGCAGGAACCGGCTAAGAAAGAGCCGGAAGCCAAAGAGGTACAGGGGCTACAGGGGTGAAGGGGTTGCCGTGTATACTCCAGGTTAAGCACCATGGGATTGCTACTGACGTGTCATCCTCAAAATGGTGAGTTGGTGGTCATTGGTTGGTCAATGCTTGGTGAGTTATCCGAAATGGTTTATGGTTGAAGAAATGACTGTCTTGTGGTTGCATCATCCAAGCCCTACACCAACAACAGCTGGCAAGGAACATGGTTGACACCTCTAATCAGGTACAACAACTACCGTGGTTGAATATACCGATCCCCTGTCATTACCAGAGGAAATTCCTTCTGCAAGCTTTCAAGTCTCCATGCTGATATCAACGAACCGCCATCAACAATCATCCGACAACCAACTGATTCATACGAGAAACCCGGCCTGATTGGTCAACCAGCTGATTTCGAAGAGAAACCAAGTCTCCAATCAGCTGAGTTATAAGAAAAAACACCAAAAGAACCATTGGAAAACCCCCACACAGCCACAAAGGCTGGTTGATTTCAGCCATTTCAACCTGATTGGTCACCGGTCGTTGATGGTTGCCAGGAGCCTCACCAGGAGTCCTCCGCCGGGAGACCCAGTGCTGGCGCAACCTTAGCACGGAAGGGCGACGGTTTCCAATGGCAAAATGCCTAACGTTGACGAAAAGCGTGGGATGTACCTTTAACAATAGATTGTTGATAGTGTTTGGGTACCAACCACCAAGAGCTTTCACGTGAACATTCCAAAGTGAACATTCCGATGCTTGCAGCAAGTGTGCCGGAGTTTGGGGTTTTCGGGGACGGGATTAGCTTGATCCACGGTCCTGAGTATCATCCACTTGTCTTCAACTATTGTTACTTATCATGTGTATAAAACTACACATTTATCTATTCATCATCAATCATTGAATATCTAACACAAGAAGCTCAACTCAATCCATCAACAATATCATCATCCACGAATCCACGATCATCCGTCAGAATTTACCAGCGCATATCCATCATCCAATCATCCTGGGAGAGGTCCTCATTGTCATCATGACAAGCATCAGAGTCACCATCATCATTGTCGTCATCATCCATCATCCATCCATCATCACGCAGGAACCGGCTAAGAAAGAGCCGGAAGCCAAAGAGGTACAGGGGCTACAGGGGTGAAGGGGTTGCCGTGTATACTCCAGGTTAAGCACCATGGGATTGCTACTGACGTGTCATCCTCAAAATGGTGAGTTGGTGGTCATTGGTTGGTCAATGCTTGGTGAGTTATCCGAAATGGTTTATGGTTGAAGAAATGACTGTCTTGTGGTTGCATCATCCAAGCCCTACACCAACAACAGCTGGCCAGGAACATGGTTGACACCTCTAACCAGGTATCACAATTCCCGTGATTGAGTATACCGATCCCCTGTCATTACCAGAGGAAATTCTTCTGCAAGCTTTCAAGTCTCCACGCTGATATCAACAAACCGCCATCAACAATCATCCGTCAACCAACTGATTCATACGAGAAACCCGACCTGATTGGTCAACCAGCTGATTTCGAAGAGAATCCAAGTCTCTAATCAGCTGATTCATAAGAAAAAACACCAAAAGAACCATTGGAAAACCCCCACAAAGCCACAAAGGCTGGTTGATTTCAGCCAGTTCAACCTGATTGGTCACTGGTCGTTGATGGTTGCCAGGAGCCTCACCAGGAGTCCTCCGCCGGGAGACCCAGTGCTGGCGCCACCTTAGCGCAGGAAGGGCGACGGTTTCCAATGGCAAAATTCCTAACGTTGACCAAAAGCGTGGAATGTACCTTTAACAATAAATTGTTGATAGTGTTTGGGTACCAATCACCAACAGCTTTCACGTGAACATTCCAAAGTGAACATTCCGATGCTTGCAGCAAGTGTGCCGGAGTTTTGGGTGTTGGGGCACGAGGTTAGCTCCATCCACGGCCCTGAGTAGCATCCGCTTGCTTTCAACTATTTTTACTCATCATGTGTTTACAACTACACATTTATCTATTCATCATCTATCATTGAATATCTAACACAAGAAACTCAACTCAATCCATCAACAATATCATCATCCACAATCATTCATTAGAATTTACCAGCGCATATCCATCATCCAATCATCCCGGGAGAAGTCCTCATTGTCATCATGACAAGCATCAGAGTCACCATCATCATTGTCGTCATCATCCATCATCCATCCATCATCACGCAGGAACCGGCTAAGAAAGAGCCGGAAGCCAAAGAGGTACAGGGGCTACAGGGGTGAAGGGGTTGCCGTGTATACTCCAGGTTAAGCACCATGGGATTGCTACTGACGTGTCATCCTCAAAATGGTGAGTTGGTGGTCATTGGTTGGTCAATGCTTGGTGAGTTATCCGAAATGGTTTATGGTTGAAGAAATGACTGTCTTGTGGTTGCATCATCCAAGCCCTACACCAACAACAGCTGGCCAGGAACATGGTTGACACCTCTAACCAGGTATCACAATTCCCGTGATTGAGTATACCGATCCCCTGTCATTACCAGAGGAAATTCTTCTGCAAGCTTTCAAGTCTCCACGCTGATATCAACAAACCGCCATCAACAATCATCCGTCAACCAACTGATTCATACGAGAAACCCGACCTGATTGGTCAACCAGCTGATTTCGAAGAGAAACCAAGTCTCTAATCAGCTGAGTTATAAGAAAAAACACCAAAAGAACCATTGGAAAAAACCCACAAAGCCACAAAGGCTGGTTGATTTCAGCCATTTCAACCTGATTGGTCACTGGTCGTTGATGGTTGCCAGGAGCCTCACCAGGCGTCCTCCGCCGGGAGACCCAGTGCTGGCGCCTCCTTTGCGCGGGAAGGGCGACGGTTTCCAATGGCAAAGTTCCTAACGTTGACCAAAAGTGTGGGATGAACATTCCAATGCTTGCAGCAAGTGTGCCGGAGTTTGGGGTTTTCGGGCACGAGGTTAGCTTGATCCACGGTCCTGAGTCTCATCCACTTGTCTTCAACTATTGTTACTTATCATGTGCATAAAACTACACATTTATCTATTCATCATCTATCATTGAATATCTAACACAAGAAACTCAACTCAATCCATCAACAATATCATCATCCACGATCATCCGTCAGAATTTACTGTGCCAGCGCATATCCATCATCCAATCATCCCGGGAGAAGTCCTCATTGTCATCATGACAAGCATCATAGTCACCATCATCATTGTCGTCATCATCCATCATCCATCCATCATCACGCAGGAACCGGCTAAGAAAGAGCCGGAAGCCAAAGAGGTACAGGGGCTACAGGGGTGAAGGGGTTGCCGTGTATACTCCAGGTTAAGCACCATGGGATTGCTACTGACGTGTCATCCTCAAAATGGTGAGTTGGTGGTCATTGGTTGGTCAATGCTTGGTGAGTTATCCGAAATGGTTTATGGTTGAAGAAATGACTGTCTTGTGGTTGCATCATCCAAGCCCTACACCAACAACAGCTGGCAAGGAACATGGTTGACACCTCTAATCAGGTACAACAACTACCGTGGTTGAATATACCGATCCCCTGTCATTACCAGAGGAAATTCTTCTGCAAGCTTTCAAGTCTCCACGCTGATATCAACAAACCGCCATCAACAATCATCCGTCAACCAACTGATTCATACGAGAAACCCGACCTGATTGGTCAACCAGCTGATTTCGAAGAGAAACCAAGTCTCTAATCAGCTGAGTTATAAGAAAAAACACCAAAAGAACCATTGGAAAACCCCCACAAAGCCACAAAGGCTGGTTGATTTCAGCCAGTTCAACCTGATTGGTCACTGGTCGTTGATGGTTGCCAGGAGCCTCACCAGGAGTCCTCCGCCGGGAGACCCAGTGCTGGCGCCTCCTTTGCGCGGGAAGGGCGACGGTTTCCAATGGCAAAATGCCTAACGTTGACCAAAAGTGTGGGATGTACGTTTAACAATAAATTGTTGATAGTGTTTGGGTACCAACCACCAAGAGCTTTCACGTGAACATTTCAAAGTGAACATTCCAATGCTTGCAGCAAGTGTGCCGGAGTTTGAGGTTTTCGGGCACGAGGTTAGCTTGATCCACGGTCCTGAGTCTCATCCACTTGTCTTCAACTATTGTTACTTATCATGTGCATAAAACTACACATATATCTATTCATCATCTATCATTGAATATCTAACACAAGAAACTCAACTCAATCCATCAACAATATCATCATCCACGATCATCCGTCAGAATTTACTGTGCCAGCGCATATCCATCATCCAATCATCCCGGGAGAAGTCCTCATTGTCATCATGACAAGCATCATAGTCACCATCATCATTGTCGTCATCATCCATCATCCATCCATCATCACGCAGGAACCGGCTAAGAAAGAGCCGGAAGCCAAAGAGGTACAGGGGCTACAGGGGTGAAGGGGTTGCCGTGTATACTCCAGGTTAAGCACCATGGGATTGCTACTGACGTGTCATCCTCAAAATGGTGAGTTGGTGGTCATTGGTTGGTCAATGCTTGGTGAGTTATCCGAAATGGTTTATGGTTGAAGAAATGACTGTCTTGTGGTTGCATCATCCAAGCCCTACACCAACAACAGCTGGCAAGGAACATGGTTGACACCTCTAATCAGGTACAACAACTACCGTGGTTGAATATACCGATCCCCTGTCATTCCCAGAGGAAATTCTTCTGCAAGCTTTCAAGTCTCCACGCTGATATCAACAAACCGCCATCAACAATCATCCGTCAACCAACTGATTCATACGAGAAACCCGACCTGATTGGTCAACCAGCTGATTTCGAAGAGAAACCAAGTCTCTAATCAGCTGAGTTATAAGAAAAAACACCAAAAGAACCATTGGAAAAAACCCACAAAGCCACAAAGGCTGGTTGATTTCAGCCATTTCAACCTGATTGGTCACTGGTCGTTGATGGTTGCCAGGAGCCTCACCAGGCGTCCTCCGCCGGGAGACCCAGTGCTGGCGCCACCTTAGCGCGGGAAGGGCGCGGTGTGGTGAGTGACAGGGGATTGGCGGCCGAGATGATGAATACGGTTTTTCATGGTTCAGATGGTAGTGAATTGATGGCGAATTGATGGTTGATTTGTGGTGTTGACGGATTCTTAGTGATGGGATGCTTAATGATGGCTAAAGATGGTTAATAATCATGAATGAGTGGTTCGTAGTGAGCAAATCACCGTTGCTCATGTTTCATCATTGGACAGATGGTCAAGATTGGGGGATGGCCACTGAGAATGGGTGACGATGGTGAACGGTGGTGAAGCATCGTTAATGATGGTTTACGAAAGGGCTTACATCAACGAACTGTACTAGGGTGACGGTAGCTCTTGGTTTACTCAGTGGTGTCATGGTTGCTGATGCCCTTGAAGCGCGCTTGACGACGGAAAATACCCGGCGAAGATGGATTCCACTGGGGACTTTAACAGGTGGCATAGCCACCTATGAGGCCCCTAGGGGAATGCTTGTGGAGGTGTTCAGGTCGCCAGCCATGAGGTCAGGGAGATGAGCCTTGCTGAAATCCAGTCTAAGACTAATCCTTTTTACAAGCATGTTGAACAGATGACCATCAGTGATGGTGAATAGTGGTGACTCATGTTGACCTTTGCTGATGGGGATCAAAATTGGATCAACCACAACTAGAGCAATGATGGCTGATTGAGCAAGTTTGTTGGGATTTTCCAGTATTGCAATCAGGTCGATCACGGCCAACCAGAGATGATTGGAAACGCAGCCCGGGTGTGCTGGCAGCCGAACATCAGTTTTAACTGTGAGTAACCTCCTTGGTCCTAACGACGAAGAAGACCTCTACTACTAGCTGGTGGTTGGGAGGGAGCAAAGGAGCCAGGGGTATCTCAAAACCCTTCTAATGGGGGAGCCCAGGAGCTACCAGGAGTGGTGCAACCAGATGGTAGACTAATACCGTATGATGGAGGCT
>VSDK01015185.1:342772-352779 GCA_009767595.1 Symbiodinium kawagutii
ACTTGAAAAACACCTATGTGTTTAACGGTTGCTTGGTGATACCGGGGGCCCAGCCACTACCGTTTTTTCGCTCCGTCGAGTTGCCGCGGCGACAGCGAGGTCAGGGTGAAGCGTTTGTAGTTTTTGATTCGTCGAAGTCACTTGGAAATCAAGCGATATCTGTGCACGTATATCAATATCGCGTGATTAAATGGAATTATATGACATTACTGTATGTCATATGATTTTACAATCATACTACATATGATATCATTATACTATATAGATTGAACGAGTGTTTTAAATTGGTGGACTACTTGACTAAATGGATTTATCGTTTCGAGTGTCTTTGATGGGTCAGCCTAGTCATATGATCAAGATAGGTTCAGGGGCACATGACCCAAACAGCAATCCTGATGAACCCATCTAGCAGCTCAACCGAGCATTTGCGGCCTGTGACATACTACCCGCACAGGTCAACGAAGATCTTGCAGAGACATGTTTAGTTCCAAAAAGCCAAGAAGCAATGAGCAACCGCTCTCAAAATGCAGCTACATTCAACCACACATGATTAATCACTACTTGGACTACCCAGAATCAAGGGGGCATTATCACGCATTGATATATCAATCATTTAGCCATAATAAAGCAAGATTATGAATGATCAATTATCAATGATTTGCTTTGGCTATGTAGTAATCAACATTCACCACTTGTGATCCTTAGTATTTGCCGCTAATTCACCACTTTCTCAGTGATGAAATCAGCCAACGATCCGATCGGCACCGGATGCGCAGGCGACGGGAGATCCCTTTGCGCGACCCAGAACGAGCCCCTTTGGCTGAGGAGCCGTCCGTCCGGGAACGTGCAGTGCTTAGGTGGTGAAAATGGGTAACAACCTGTGACGACCGCGGACCGCAACAATAAGGGAATTCAAAAACAACAGCGACATAGCAACAATGTTGTTGTCTCGGTTGCTTTTCTTCTATCCTGTCAAGACAATGTTGTTTGCTCGGTTTCTTGGTTTTATATTTGTATCAACGAACCCACAGGGTAAAGCTTTTTTGGATGTCTTTTGTGTTTTTTCGATGTCTTCAATTTTCATGTTGAGGGAGGCCAGATTGGTGCAACAACAACAGTGACCATCTCTTTGAGGTTTGGACTCATGACGCACCTGCTTTCCAAAGCCGCTGCCGAAGATGACGACAGCATCACCAGCAGCTAAATTTCCAGCCATGTGGAGAAAACCTATCCAAATTTCCACCAACACTTATCTGCAATGGTATGCGCTGGTGGATCATTGTAGATCCGTATAGGCCACCACTAGTTGTACCATAGCTTCTGATAAATGGGTGATTCGGAAGTGGATCCCCCATGATCCTGCCCTACTGCTGATTGTCAGCTACCACGTGAACCACCATTTTCGCTACTCTCAACATGATAACAGCAGCACTGGCTTTGTAAAGAAATCTGTGGGTTTGGTGTTCCCTGAGTTTGGGCATGATCGCCGCCGGGAAGATACATATGACGTGTTTGTAATCAAATATACATATAACAGGTGTATATACATATTATTTACATATGAACAACATATATATAAATGTATATCTAAATGCATTCTACTTTCTATGGATTGCCAGTATTTATTTATCATATATTTATGTATATATATATATATACATGACATAGAACACCGACTGACTTGTCACTCAGTCGGGCAGATACACTGATATTTCAGGATGGAATCTGCCTTACATCACGCAGTTTCATGGGCAAGGCTTTGCCCGACTTGATGGGCAAACTACCAGCCCACACACCCATGGTACATGGGTGAACCAATCACTGGGATAATCAACAACAACAGCAGCGAATCTGAATAGCAGAGCTACTAGGTGGACCAGCACTTATGAGTTAAGGAGCCATCCAACTATAGTTACTGTCTACCAAAAGTGGTACCCTACCCTACCCTTCCAGTTACCTTTGTAGTAAGTAACTGACCCCAGTTACGACAATGGCAACAACCAGCTGGTTACCTACTATAATGGTAACTGGAAGCATTGGGCCAGCTATAAACTAACAGCTGCAGCTTATCAGGGGCCCGCGTTGAAGCTAACAATAACCAACACCATCGCTTCAACAACGTGCAGGACTCCATTTCGATTCACAGCGCAGACTGGCAAAAGCACCGAGGGCGGGTTCAGGTGCATGCTCTGCTTGGTAGATCCACATTAATGCCTAGTATTGGTCGACAATACTTGGAAAGTGTTAGTAGTGCTTAGTAATGGTTCATAGTGGCTTAGAATGATTTTAGTCTTGACACACATTGGTCATAGTAATGGTTCAAAAGGACTAATATTCATGATATTGAGTACTGAGGGTTATTTTAGCAATGATTTATATCGGTTATAATGATTTTAAAAGGTCAATATCAATGTTTTCTATGGTTGATCTGGTTCCTATTAGGGGATAGCAAGGAGCAACAGAATGGTTCGGAACAGTTCAGCGTTCCAGCTCAGAAGAAACAGCCCCGGAGTTTAGCCATAAATAGCTGGTGATTTACCATCGAAGATGGGGGTTTTACACAGTGGTCTCCCAAAATGGGGGTACCCTAAAAATCATCCAAACCCGCAATGTTTCCACGGCGCCTGCCCTGTTGCGGAGAGAATCCATTGCGGCTCCCTTTAGACCTTGTCGATTAAGCCTCAGGGTTGAACTTTTCAGTCATGCAGTGACAAGCAAAGTCGTGTACACAATGTAAATGTCGCAGAAAAGGGAACAGGCAAAATATATTCTCGAGCTGAATGTTGGCGACAGAAAGAGGACAGTCTGCCTACTTGAAAATATTTGCCATGTTAAGCTGCACCGACACTATGAATATCCGTAGGTGAGGTTTAGTGAGATTTATCGATGTGCATGAGTAAATATGGTATATAGAATTGTATGACAATGTAGACATGTTCATGATCTATGATTTCAGGATCCACAAGCAACTCAACTGACTGCAGCAGAGCCGTGGCCTAGACACTGGAGAAGAATCTGAGTTTTTGTGGTTAGCATTTTGTAGACTAGGATTAGGACTATATGTATGACCAGATCCTTAAGAGATCAATCCACCCTCGACCTTTGAGATCATTTTTGTGGAAGGGGATATCATAACTTCTTGTGTGCTCTTGTGCAGAGGGAAAGGGTGGGAATCATTGCCATGCAGTCTCTGGGTATACCGCGGTATACCTCGGGTGAAAACGATAGGGACCCCTAAATCATCCAGCAATTTATACAACCATGATCTACAGAAACACCAACCATTTTTTGGGTTCCTTATGGCTTGAGAAACTGCCGATGGTATCGGGATTGCATCATGTCTCCGATTTTGAGGAGGTTGCAAAGTTTTGAATCGGTTTACTGTTTTTCGTATTCGAGGTCTATCCCAGGGTATTTTCTGCAATGAGAATATGTAGGGGGACAGTCTCCGTGAACACCATTCTCGAGGGGTCATTTCATTCATCCAAGCGATGCGGCTGCATGCGACGCTAGCGTGGTTACACAGATGCTAAACCAGGACCCGGAGATACCAGGAGCTCGTTGCACCAACAGCTCCGAGGTAGTCATCTAGCACTGTTTCAAACTTGACTTCATGAACCTATATGGCTGTTTCTCAAAATAGGGGACCCCCCAAATCATCCATGAATAGTAATTATTAGAAGTAAACCAACCATTTTTTGGGTACCCCTATGGCTTGAGAAACCACCATATATCAGGGGAGGTCATCCATCGGCAAATCTTCGGGGGAGCGAATCCCACGCTGGAAGTCATTTCCCAGCTTCGCTGCCTCCTAAGAGTTCCCTTGTGACAACTCCAGCGTTCTGCAGCCACGAACCGCCGAACCCCGACGTCCAGCGGCACGCCGGCGCGAGGTCGCGGGTGTGCCGCTTCGCCGGCTGATCAAATCTACTCTGCGTGGTTGATTGGTGTATAGCGGGTGTTGGACGATTATTTTATTTTGATTTGATTTTGAATGTATATACATCTATCTATTTGTACATGTACAAGTGCATACCAGTGTGTGCACACACAAATTCTACGAATCATAAGGAATGCACAACTTTCTGAAGAATGTTGTACTGAAATCGTAGTGTCTGACGTGCCAACAACAACGGTGACCAATCAACCGATATCTGTTTGGTTGATGGCACAGCCGGTGGTCTCGAGCTCCGCCCTTCACAATTCATTGCCATGGATAGACGGACCAGTCGATTTTTAAGAACTGGCTGGTTGGTGGTTTCAAACATTGTTTATTTTCGCTAGTTTGGCTACATGGTTGGCTGGTTGACTTCGCGCATATTTTTCATGACGGGGTGGTGACCAACCACCAACCAGCTGATGATTCTGATTCGCAGAGATTGTCATCCACATCATTCGCAATCCTGCTGTGGGTGACCCTAAGCAACAGTCGTGTTGACCGCTGGAAATGCTGTTTGCTGGTAGCACCATGTAGCACCAAGGTTGGGACTTAGCGCCTCAACATTTGGCGATGATACTCTCGACGATGACCCCCTGTTGCAACTGTTCAACCAGCAAACACCGTTCGCAATTGAATCAATTCCTCCCAACTGACTTTCGCAACAGATTTTCTACTTGAAAGACCCCGATCTTCATGATGAGACTGAGAATAGCCAGCCACATCGGTGACATCGAACCACAATGAGATTGATGAAATTTCCGAGATTGGATTCCTGTCCCCGTTCTCCAGGCCAAGGATGGGGTCAGGCACTCAGCTGTCTCCGGCGCAAGCCGGCGCAAGGGGCCGCGCCTGCCTGAAGCTGCTGTCAGACATCCAGAAGCCAAGTGGATTTCAAGCGGATTTCACACCTGGCTTCACCATGCTTCACCATGCGTCGACTTACTCGACTCCTTTTCCACTGATTTCTGCTGCCAAGTCGTCCAGGGCGGGCTTCGAAGCCAAGGCTCCTAGGGAAGCTAGGCTTTTGGAAGAAGCCAAAAGTCTCTGCTGTGCAGCCCGTGATCATGGAGGAGGTGGCACCTGAGGCGGGAGGTGTCCCATGGTGTGTCGCAGATTCTCGTGTTGGCATCGTTATCGTTGCAGCTTGGGTTTGTGGATGGAGGTACACCAGAGACATGGAACATATGGGAAACCTTGCCACCTGGCTTTGACACCTGACGATTGTTAGCAAGTTTGGGAATTTCTATTGATGGGAAATCCAGATCACGTTTCACCAACTGCGAGGAACACCATGGAATACACAGAATACACAGTAATTCACCATCAAGTGTGGGTGGTCTATCAGCAAATGCAGCACTCATCATGGGAATCATGGCATAACTGCGAAGAGTTTGAGTTCCACCAGCAAGTTGCAGGTTAAACAGATGAGATTTTTACAGAGTCACCAACCGGTAGAAGCGCATACATTCCGCGAGACCCCAAGGACAGGGCCCCTGTTGATCAGTGATTGCTGCACAGGATGATGAGAGTGCTTGAACATATCTGAAGGGCTTCCACATGCGAAGGAATTTAAGTCATTGTTTCACCAAGGTTTTCCGCATGCCTGCATTATCATGAAAAGATATGAGAAGCAATATCTGCTTCACCAGACATTGCATACCTGTGCAATGCTTTGCCGTTGATGTTAGTGTCGTTGGTGCAGGTGTTGTGGTGTTTCTTTTTGCTGCGGTTGTGCCATCAGTATCCATAACTTCTGTGGTTAGTCACTGGGTGTTTCCTAAAATAGGGGTACTCCCAAAATGGACGGTTTATTACGATCAATGGTTAGCAAAGGATGACTGGGGGGGTCCTTTCCTATGACTTGAGAGACACGGAGATCGCGGATGGCGCGTTTGCTACGCGTCCCAGGGGCCTCGACAAGAGCTGAGTTCGGCAGCCCAGTTGGAAGTTGAAGCACAACCAACGAGGGCCTGATGGCCTCAGCCATCGGTTTCCTGCCGCAGCTGTATGGTATGACCCACCAGCAGCCAACATGCGATATGTGCGGTTCAATGTTCGTTCACCAAACGGAGAGAATCAAACGATCCTGGCGAAGCGGCAAAGATAGGGAGCAGCCATCGAATTTCCACCACACTGTTTGTTATATCGTTCCACGTGGCAGCTGTGGTGAAGCTCTTGTGGCAAAATCATGCAACATCTGGGTGTTTGGTGGTGGGAATTCCAAATCACAGATGACGAGAATCCCTTGTGATCACTGCCAGTTTGCGATTGAAATATGAATGCCATCGAATCGCACATCGGATTGTAATCGTCGGCCTTACTTAGTGGCTTAGCTCACATAAAGCCTGTTTCAACACTATTCAACACTATTGAAAAGCGGAAAGAATCTGAAGAGTTCACAGTTGCAATCGCCAATCAAAAGGGGGGTTGAGTTTTGGCCACTGGTTCCTGGCACCGGCTCCCAAAAAGTAGAAAGTCGGCTAAGTATTGAGCCATGTTTGCTCGGTCAACGGAGTTCCCGATGGTGATAAGAACTGAGGGATCAAGTTGGGCCCCGCATTCCCTTGGGTTCTGGGAGAAGTGTGACAGGTTCAACTGAGGAACAAGCACAGTCAGGTGAGATGGTGGTGATGACGAGCTTTGATTTGGCCGGATCCACTACATGGACTCCCCTTGTGGCCTTTTGGTGGGGTAATACTGTAGCGGAGCACTTCTCATGGGCGTAATGGCAGGGTGTCATGGCAGGTTAAGAGGCAGGGTGTCATGGCAGGTTAAGATATGTTGATCGACCAACTATCGATGAAGTATACCCAACTACTCAAGGGCTGCATCTTACGATGGCTGCATCGGTCGGAACCCCGACCTTCGCTGCCCTTCCTGTCAGGACCGCACTGTGTGCAGCAGGAGACCATTCAAGAGGCTGCTGGTGGCCAGTGCTGTTCCCGAAAGGGGCTAGGTTGGCAGAGTGTATCCTCAATGGATCATACCGTCATACCTTTTTGCTTTGAACCGATTATGACATAGAAGATGGGATAAAGTTTCTTCTGGAGATTGCCTTCGACTTCATGGAGTATTGTCATTACAAGCTCGGGGGGAATCTTCAAACATCATTTGCGTATCCAATGATGTCTCTCCGCGATGAAGTACTGAAAGCGGGACCAACAGTTGGACACTGTTCCGAATCTGGTCCGCCTCGTCGCTGGATTTCAACGGGCGTGCGGCATGCAACATGGAACATGAACCACGCATGATTCATCAAACATGTGACACTTGGACTTGCTGTGGCTGATTCCTTCCTGGCTGCATGTGCCAATATGTCTCAGTATGATACCCTATGAATCAACCATCAACTATGAATGAACTAATGTTGGCTCTTGATTAGTGGGGGGGGCCCCCCCCCCCCCCCCCCCCCCTCAACAAAGCTATGGTCCTCAATAAAGTGGAAACCTGTTTTTTTCCTTGCCACCACTTTTTGAATTGTTTCCTTTTACTTTTTGAACCTGGACTTTGCAATCCTTTGCCTTTCTTTCTTTCTTTCTTTCTTTCTTTGCTTTCAGGGCTGAAGTTGTCTCAGGGCTGAAGTTGTCTCAGGGCTGAAGCTGTCTCAGAGTTGAACTTGTCTCAGTTTCCTCCAGATTTCTTTTCCTTTCCTTGAAATAGTTTCTTTTAATATAAACATTTTTCAACATTTTTTTCAAAATTTTTTACCTCCCAAAAAAAAAAACTTTCCACAATTGAGGACCATGTCAACAATGCTGGGGGTCTGAATAATTTTTGAAAAACTTTCCACTATAGAGGACCATCCTACTAATCAGGTGCCAACATTATTCAGCAGCCAGCCATGTATCAACTGCCAACCAACCATGAACTAACCCTCTGAAATCCTGGTAATATGAATGCGCAGGGATGGCAGCTGACAACCTGTTTGCAAGGGATTCACCGTTTTCATCATTCTGCACACTATGTGGTCATTGGATGCCATTGGGGATTGGTTGTCCAGCCCCCGAGTGCCATTGCTTGGAGGAAAGTTTTTTCTAGGCATAGGATTGTTTCATACAGATCAAATTTGCCAATGATATTCATTGACATGTCATTTTTGATTGATGCCCATGCCAGCATGTTTGGCGATTTCTTCACATTCTTGGTCTTTGACTATTGTGAGAATGGGTTACAGGTTCAACACCGTGGATTCACTGCCCAGGATCCTCTAGTGTTGCAGTAGCCCTTTAACACCAGGTGAGTGTTTCTCAAAATTCATCCTTGATTCACCATTTATAGTCATTTATAGTAATAAATCATCCATTTTGGGCGTCCCCTATTCTGAGAAACAGCCATATCACACTATATATTGACCACTTTATTGACATTCTATTGACCACTATGCTATGCAAAATACATCGTGTCATGCGAACGATCATAGACGCGGCTGATCCTGAACTTGCAAACCATTCAGAATCATTCTCAATCATCATCCATCATGAAGTATCATGAACCAACATGACCCATCATCAACCATCACTAAACAACATAATCCATCATCAACCATCACCAAACAACATGAATCATCATCAACCATCACTACTCAACATGAACCATCATCAACCATCACTAATCAACATGACCCATCATCAGCCATCACTAACCAACATGAACCATCATCAACCATCACTACCCAACATGAACCATCATCAACCATCACCAACCAACATGAACCATCATCAACCATCACTACCCAACATGAACCATCATCAACCATCACTAACCAACATGAAGCATCATTAATCCACCATTTCATGGGTTATTGCGCTGCATTTCACCAGGTCGATGACAACGAAGAAGGTCGCCCGGCCCGGAGATTGATTTCCGCTTCTGCTCGTTTGATCCGAACGGAATGGGGTGATGGCAAGCCACAGGCATCACTAATGGTGGTATAGGAATGGTATAGGAATGGTTTATAGTATTGGTTTGCAGATGTAGGTGATAAAACAATGATGAGAATGGCGAGTTGGTCAAATGGGAGGTGGTTCATGGTTCGATTCGGATCTACCATATCATTAACTGAGAAAAATCGGCAGCTGGATTGCCACCTGGACATTTTTGTTCGTATTTTTTGTTCAACACGCCATTTGTTCCCCAGTCACGTGCTGTTAGGGAAGTCGCACCTAGTGCTGTGGCTGCTTGGTCGGGTCGAGGGCGATCATCTACTTCATGGGCTTGGCCTACCCAAGCAGCCGGCTGGTCATCATATCCGGCCCTGAAGGCCATGGAAGTTCCAGATTAGCCAAGCCCATATTCCTGGAGGGTATCCTCTGGTGAACTAACATGGCAATGGAAAATCCACTAGAAATGGATGATTTCCCAGGGTTTCACTATAAAATTACTTTGCTTCGAGTGATCCCCACCATGTCATGTCAACGCCGCTTGTTGACTCCACTGTTGTCTGACATTCTGTCCGACATATCTTCTGACGTTCTTTCTGACAACTTTCTAGTCGGACATTCTTTCTGGCATATCTTTTGACATTCTCTCCGACATATCTTCTGGCATTCTTTCTGACATATCTTTTGCCATTCTCTCTGACATTCTTTCTGACATATCTTTTGACATTCTTTCTGACATCATCTTTTCTGTCATCTTTGAGGTCCGGCAGCGACCACTGGCCGGGGATGGTCGTGGTTGAGGTCCGTCTTCTGACATATCTTCTGACATTTTCTCTGACATTCTTTCTGGCATATCTTTTGACATTCTTTCTGGCATGTCTTCTGACATATCTTCTGACATTCTCTCTGACATTCTCTCTGACATATCTTTTGACATTCTCTCTGACATTCTTTCTGACATCTCTTCTGACATTCTTTCTGACATATCTTCTGACATTCTCTCTGACATTCTTTCTGGCATATCTTTTGACATTCTTTCTGACATCTCTTCTGACATTCTTTCTGACATATCTTCTGACATTCTTTCTGACATATCTTTTGCCGTTCTCTCTGACATACCTTTTGACATTCTTTCTGAAATCCTTTCTGGCACATCTTCTGACATTCTCTCTGACATTCTTTCTGAC
>VSDK01015185.1:353167-363286 GCA_009767595.1 Symbiodinium kawagutii
GGATGGTCGTGGTTGAGGTCCGGCAGCGACCACTAGTCGTGCATGGTCGTGGTTGAGGTCCGGCAGCGACCACTCGTCGTGCATGGGTCGTGGTTGAGGTCCGGCAGCCACCAGCAGGCATACATGATCGTGGTTGAGGTCCGGCAGCGACCACTAGTCGCGCTTGGTCGTGGTTGAGGACCGGCGAGGAGAGGAGGAGAGAGGGAAGGAGGAGAGAGGGAAGGAGGAGAGGAGGAGAAGTCAGCTCTGATAAAATCTAACAACCCTCACCTGACAGGTGGGGAATAAGGTGAAAATCCATTGCCAGGTTAGTTTACTGGAGGGTATACCTGTGGCTTGGGTCAATGCGCATTCCCACTGGGGTCGTGTACCTGCTCAGGGAGTGTGGTTCCAGAACCACCCACTTCTTCCAGGACGGCTGCGAATTCCAACTGATACAATGCTGATGGAATCTGTGTTTTTTCTTTGGGGCGTGATACCCTATCAAGGGACAGATGTTTCTTAGCGATTGAATTGTGGTGAAATTCAAAGTTCAGTGGCCAGCAAGTGTGTGAACTCATGGCCATTCCGCAGAGCAATGAGTGTTTTGGTTGAAGACACGATTTCTTTGAATATTCAAAACTGGTTGGTGGTTTTAAACATTTTTTGTTTTTCCATACTATTCCATACTATTCCGGTTTACTCATATTTTTCACAGGAGTGGTTCAACCACCAGCCAGAAGATCATATGGGCCAGGACGCTGCTTTGACTTTGAAGCTGATATTTAAACACACGATTGCTGTGATCAAGTCATGAACGATGGCGTGGTTGCTGTGGCGACTGATTTGTTTTTTGTGCGGCTTTGCTACCTGGCATCTCCGGAAGAAACAACATCAGCCTGTAATGAACACGCCAATTTCGATTGCTGGTACATTCACCGAGGATGGTTGCTTACAGTTGCCGGTTGTTTTAGTTATGGTCATTGCATTGACATGGACCAATCACTACAGTTGGGGGGGTATGGGGGGGTCACTTTTTTCACAAATCTCAAGGGAGAAACATCAAGCCGCGTTGCGACAACGCTTGTTTTGGCAAGCAAACAACTTGGCTTAGTCAAGTCATGATAGTTCATGTCCAATATGGTGCTGACTGCTTGTTTCTCAGTTCAACCAGCTCTCATGACGATGCATTCTAACTAATCAATTCAGGCTCTACCGGACAAGACTGGACTATAAATGTGTCACAAAATTATGATATCCGTTGATATCCTACAATCCCGAGATGCATGCATGCATGTATGCATACATGCATACAAGCATACATACATACATACATACATGCATGCATAGATACATAGATACATAGATACATAGATACATAGATACATAGATACATAGATACATAGATACATAGATACATACATACATACATACATACATACATAGATACATAGATACATAGATACATAGATACATAGATACATAGATACATAGATACATAGATACATACATACATACATACATACATACATACATACACATACATACACATACATACATACATGCATGCATACATACATACATACATACATACATACATACATACAAACATGCTTGCATGCATGCATGCATACAGACATACAGACATACATATATACATACATACTTAATTACTTACATACTCTTTTGCATGACTCCAGATGCATATATACATTATATGGTGTCCTTCATGTATTAATATAGATACACGTAGTGGTGTACACGAGCCCCCCCTTTGAATTTTCATTTTTTTTCATTTGTTCAATGCATATATATATATATATTGATGTATAATGTATGTTTATAATTATTCATATGTCTTTCTCTATGCAAAAAATATCCATCTACATATATGTTGGGTTTCCCTGAGGTGGAAACTGAATTCAAAGCAAGCATCAGCACCTGACGACGATGGTTTCCCTACCCTTGGTACCTGCACCGGCACGGGAGATGCTTCGCCAGGAGTGCTGAGGTGCGGCTGCCAGAGCCTGGTTGCAGGGAAAATCCACCAGTTACCACTGGTTCACGCATCAATTTGATGACAATCATGAGCTTCCAAGCTGGTTGCCAGAGTGCAATGAGAACTGTTGGTTGCTTAAGATGGGAACACTACCAGCTATGGTAAGAGTACTGCCGTTTATCAATGATCTTACAAACATAGCAGCAGAAGTAGAAACAATCCTTGCAACAGCAAACTGCTCGTCTAGCAACTGATTGAAGTCAATCGTGCAGATGTAGTCATGTGAAATAAATAAGATATTTATAGACGTATGTACGTACACACATACATACACACACACATATGTGTATATATAGATAGATTTATCCTACCAAAGCAGAGGAACAGATACCGGTCCAACCCCCCGCCCTGTTGCTTGACCATGGTCCGAGTTCCTGCTCCTCCGCTGCCATTCTGTCGCTCCCGCAACAGTTGGCGCCGCAACAAAGAGTCTTTTTTCGGTAACTCTGGAGCCACCAAAGCCGTGAGTTCGTTCCAGTGTTCACAGAAAGGCAAGAGCAAGTTCTTGGAAGTTTCAAGCTCTGTTGCGATACAATCGTTCCGTTTTGTAAGCACTTGCTGATTTTTGGGCCTGTCTCATTGGCACCGTGTCTCTACGCGATGTCGCGAGCATTGGACTATGCAGCCTGGACCTAAGTGGAAGCACTGCAACACTGAATTGGGGGGTGGGGTGGTCTGAATCATGACTGACCCACCAGTCGTAGCCATCGCACGAAGCAGTGGGTGCCCTTTGTCCACAACATGGATCTTCCATGAGCTATCATTAGGATCCATACTACCTTAAGCTGATTGTTCAAGGTAGGGGATCTCTCCCCTTGAGATACACACATATAGTATTCTCATTCTTTTCTGTACATGCAAGACTGCAGGAAGTTCCTTGAGATAATTTGTGCGAGGCAAGATTCTGTGAACTGCAACAGGGTATTCAAGGATCTCAAAATCATTTTGTGGAACACAGCAAGAAATTATGTGCAGGGGTGCAGCTCCCCGAAAGCATTGCCTGCCAACAAATATGTACAGAAACCATCAAACAACCAGGGAAACATTTTCAGAGTGGTCGACAGCCCATCCACCTTCAAAATCATCCGACCATGACATTATCTAATTACCTTAACTACTTGTTCCAAGAGGGTGAGTGGGATAGTGGAATGATTCGGATGGAAAACTTTTGTGAAATATCTTATTTTGAGGTCTCCTATGTGCGCAGGAGCTCCTACCATGTTCTGTGATCATGTCGCATATCTCCTATTCAAGGACATTTGTTCCACTTGAATTTGTAAAACGATAAACATGATAAAAAGCAAAACAAAAACAAACAAACGTCAAAATCTCGGTGGTAGCCATTGAATCCATCAATTGGCCGCAAAACGAGCGGTCGTAATTCTGTTTTACAAGACCTTGTCACTGGGTTGTAGCCCATTGCAGTAACTGTTTAATAGGTCAATATTCGAAGATAATCCAGCCAGCAATGACCCATGCAATTGACTACAAATTCTGTTGAGGAGGGTGGACTGTCGACACCCCAAGTGCCTTGAAAAAATGTCAATCGAGGGGGTCCTTTCTACCCTTGAGGAGAAGTAATGCCGTCGACTCCCAGTATTTTCAGGGTAGTGTCTAGGAAAATCGCTGGATACTCTCATGATCATCCAACCTTTTGAAGAAGCGCTATGATCAAGCACTGCTTATTGGATCGGTGCCAGTGCTTAGGAGTTTGTGACATGGTGCGCCATCACGAGGTCTGCTACTTGGCTTTCTGTCGCCGTTTCAGGGAGCTTGTCTCGTCCCTGCAGTGCTTTCGTTGTTTGTGATCCCTTGGCACCATGCTGATGCTGCGCTGCCTTCTCCTGGCCGCCAGTGGTGGGATGGCTATGCGACAGCTGGAGGATGGCAAGACGGAGGCACGGGCAGTTCTGCCATGTTTTGCCATTGCAAAATCATGTGAATTTGTCATAGTAGGAGCATATAACAACAGGGATGTGATTTGACCCAGCGAAGACTCGGAAATATTCTGAATGAGGATTGGTTAGACTGAAGTAGCTCCTAAAATGACCGCGTAGCTCCGAAGACCAGATTGGAAGCTGGAAATTTTTTTGGACACCAAGCTTCGAAACTTTTCATGGCCATCCATATTCTGAGAGTGACATGGGACTCCATGTTTAGAATCCATGTATTTAGTAGCTGCCTGAGAGTGACATGGGATCCATCGCATCCTCGGTTCACCCTGTTCCGGTCCCGTCCAGGATGCGATGGATCTGGAAGAGGCTTCCATCGATTGGTCCTCGATACCGACTCCCCGCGCATCGGAAACGCTGGAGTTCGAAGGCTTCGAACCCAGCGCTGTTCTGGAGGAAACTGAGGTGGGCTGCGCATGGCTGCGCATGGCTGCACGTTTGGTTGAAGGGTTGGATGTGATGTCAACGACAAAAAGCATCTTCAAGGGCAAGCACGTTTTCTGAAGAGCAGAAGTTCTTCGGGAAAAATCAGACGTATCAAATGTGTTGAACGGTGTCCTTAAGGCTTGAATCCGTGTTTGTCCAAGGGTTGAAAATAGTTTGCAGGCTTGCAAGAGGAAGAACCAGCATCCTGAAATAACACTTGCGGGGGATTCATGTCCTCCAATCCCAGCCTCCCTCAGCCCGCCTTGGAAGTCTCAATCATGGGGAATCCCGGCAGGAGGTTAACAAGTGCGATGAAAGCTATGAGAAAACTGGCAAGGTGCTTGGAAAAGGCTGGGTCAGAATGAGATTGCTGTAGCCAAAAATGCAGATGAATGAGCTTCGATTGGAAGGAACTCTAGACATCCCAGCGCCCAGCATCAAGGGCCGGCTCAAGGTGCCTTTGGAAAAGTCTACGAGGTGAAGAAAAAGACGGGCAGGATGCTGTGCTCATAGCTGTGCTCATTATTTGGACTTTGTTTGGTAGGTCCAATGGTTCAAGTTGCGGAGGCCTTTAGCAGCTGGATCATGTAGAGGGTTTCATGCCTAGGAATGATCTACTGAACCATCAAACTGTCAGTTGGGGGTTAGTGACAGCTGGATCATGCAGGATTTGCCACTACGGTTTCTTTCAAGTGTGGCTACACTCCAGTAATCCAACATAGAAATGGAAAATCATCATACCCAATAGGTAGGCAATCTACAAATCAAAAATTGCCCATTGTCATTTTAGATTACCAGAGGGCAAACTGCATGTGGATAATATGCGCTTTTCTTGCTTGGTTTGCTTAGGTGAAAAAAGCAGAGGGATATTCGAGAATTACTTTTCATCCATACGTGTGCTACAAGACACAGACTTCAGAGAATCATCAGTGGCAAAATGTGGCAAACATCGGAGGGAGTTCAGGAATACAAGGCCAATGTCTTCTCTAGCTCCTAAATTTCATGAAAGTATTCTCAAGACTTGAGAAAATTGTGCATTTGTTTGATGACCGTTCCACCTACTGAACCCCACATGGATCAAGAATCTTGGCCAGCCCTGGCTGATGGTCATTCACCAGCCTTGGCGGCCGCCGACTGTTCCAAAAGCATGGTGATTGAGGCGTAGGGCTGCAGGGCCGACGCTTCCCACAGGTGGTTCGATGAGTTGAACATCGTCACAGGTCGCCCAGCGCTGCCAAGGAAGTGGAATTTTAAGAAGACATACAGCGACATCAACTTTGCCTTGAAAATTCCAAGTAAAGGCGACGAAAAGGAGCTGATGAAGGAGACACTTGAAGCGAGCAGCAGATGCTGTGCAGATGCTGAAGTAGTGACATGATTGGGACCACTTTTACCACCGGTAGTGTTCAGAAAGTACACAAGGTCTTTCTGTTGGAAAGCGGAATGGAGCCTCATTTCCAGCAGCCTCCAGGACGATGGAAACATTGTTTTCAGCGGATTAGAATGGCTCATAGTCAGGGATAATAACAAACCACAATGGTTCTTACAACTACTATTTGATGCTTAGATTGACATCTCTCTTTCACCAATATTTGGGATGGTTGGTTGATTTATTAAGTGATATCATTCGGATGGCTTCAAGCCATCCACCAGTAGACATTTCAATCGCAAAGAATGATCAAATGCACCTTCAATGACTATTCTGGGATCTGTGAATCTCCACAGCATTGTGAGTCTTAGGCTCCTTTTTTAACAAAGAGAAATGATTGATTATTTTAGGTTGACATATTTTGCGCTCTCATGACAGCAGTCGGATCGTGGCTTTGCATGAGCTCAGGATGGCGATTATGGGAAACATGCAATGCGAAAACGTTCTCCCATTGGTCCAACCCAAGCCTTGTGTGGATGGGAGGGTGCTACAGACTGCCTTGGTGACGAAACTGATGTCTATGGACCTATCGCAGTCTCTAGTCAAGCAGATTTTAGCAGGAAGGATTGGGAGGGTAGGGTTCCCCCGTCAACTGTGTAAGGGTCAGGACCGGAGAGAGTGAGATGTGATCGATAATGGTGGTAAGTCGGCTTGACTCACATTTTGTTCGTGTTCTGGGATTGACCGCTGACATTTTTCTGACATTTTTTGACTGTCTGACGCAGGGATCCTGGTGCAAACATGTGCAAACTGCAAAAACCAAGGTGGGAGAAACATGTTGGCAAGTATACAGTCAAGACGCTTGGACTTGAAACTAAACACGCATGACGGCCAGAGTGTCCTGACCTTGGCAGGGAAAGGTCAGCAAGGAAGGAATTTGCTTCGGTGTGTAGATCCTTGGTTTTCAGATCTAAGGAAATGCTATCAGAAAGTACGCCGGCAAGTGGTCGATGGCTTGAATTGTATGCACCAATCAGGCCAGCTGCACCAAGATGCGGTTCCTCATGTTCCAGGATGATCTTGCGAATGCTTGTAGGGGTCGGTCACGAAGATGTTGAAGCTCAGGCTATATCCACAACGACATCAAGGCAAACAACATTTTGTTTGAAAGCCTCGACGAAGACAGTTGCCCAGTTGGACTGGATCTTGCCGACTTTGGCAACTCCTACAAGATCGGAGATCCCATGAGAAACTTGGCAGTTTCGACGCGTTCCATTTTGATGGCTTTTTTGCGACGATATCAGCTGGTTCCCTGCGGGGTGTCACAAAGTTCTATGATTTAATGTCCTGTGTAACGCCTATGTGTGTGATTTCTTTGCTGCTTTCGAAAAGGTGCATTTAGGCGACGTAGATTCCATGTCATGTGATACAATCGACATGTGCCTCCCTGATTTGATCTACCTGGCAGGGACCTGGGACACAACATGAGATTGGATCGGATCCATTTTTGCCCGAGAGAATTACGTACAGATCAGCCTGCATCGCTCCAGTCACAATCCCGTTCTATCTTGCGTACATGATACCCTGGGATTCCAAAAACCATCAAACCAATGGCTGATCATGTTTGGAAACCTCAGGGATAGTTCTACGCCAACTGAGCCACCTAGGGGCACCAGCGTTTGTAGAGCACCGAGGCCTCTTCGATGCATCGTTCTATGAGCCCTGTTGGTACGTTGCGGGGTCTCTGTTTCGTGGCGGGGAGGACTGCGCAGACTTGGGGGAGTCGGAGGGTTCAGGCCCTGCCCATGAGCTCGGGGTCACAGTGCTTCATGATGGCTGATGATCAGAAATACTCAGTGTATATAGTTGATCAAGGGGGTATCAATAGTTTGCTCCTATTCGTTCACAGCTATCTGGATAACTCATTGCCAATGATATATTATGTAAATGGTTTTGCTATATCATACGAACCAGATACAGTACTCGTTGCCAGGCCAATCGTTACCACCATTAGATGATATTAGCCTGGCTAGTAGCGATTGTTTGTCAACTATAGCGAATCTTAACCATCTTTGAGCGTTTGGGGGTACCACTCCAAAGGCCCTTGTGGAGTTTATTGAGCCGAGTGCTCCAGGACACTCTGGGAATCCATCACACAGCGAAGACGAGAAGTGGTCGAACGTTTGATGTTCCAGTTGCGGATCCAAAAGTCGATTGGTGCCGATCTGAGCGGGCCCACTGGCAGTTCCCAACGAAAATGGTCATGGAAAGCATCACTCAACGCTTGGCTGATCACTCATCCTGTCCTGTTCCATGCTGTTCCGTCCAGCGGCCTGCAACTTCGCCCAGGTGCTCGTGGTCAGTGCTGGCATACTACACCTTTGGGCAAAGGGATACGGCTGTTCAGGAGCAAATCGGGAAGGGCGTGTGCGGTGGCATGGGCCCAGGACGCAAAAAGTCCTTTCCATAGCCCGGTTGCGTTGCGCGGAGCAGGGCCTGATGCTGCGGAAAAGATGCCACCGTGCTGTTGATGGCCCTGCAATTTCACTGCAGCGGCGTGGGGTCGAATTCCAGTGGGTTGAACGGTTGCACCATCTCCAAAATCATCAAAGGGACATCTCAACCAAACACATTTGATCATCAAACACGATATGTAAACACATGCTTAAGTTTATCATCGGGGGTACCCAACCACTCAAACTTGTTTGTGTGCCAAATATTTTGAGGTGCGTCATTGATGGACACCACTCCAGTGGTCAGCATTGCAGCTGCGTCTTTAGGTGTGGAAGGAGCATCTGGGGCGAGTACAACGGCAAGACCTTGCCAGGTTCGAACCTGGGGGGGTGAAAGGGCAATCTGTAGGCTTCGGGTGGTGGCCCTTCAATGTGGGGACCCGTGTCAAGCCTTCAACGAAGCAATTTCATGGGGGATACAAGTAAGTTCATCAACAAACTCATAGGAAAAACAACCTGGTAATTGACCCGCTGCCATGTTTTGAAGGACAGTTCCAGCCCAGCACCCGTTTGGGAATGTTTTCAAAGGGGGATGGGGAAAAAAAGCGAACGGATCCCTACCCTATTAAAAATGAAAAATGAGGGGGGGGTATGCTCTGAAATTTCATTTGTTTTTTTCATGTTTTTTTGATTCTTCTGGTTTTTTCAATGATTTTTAATGATGTATAATTTACGTTGTTTGTTGGTACTTCAAAGTGGTAATTTATAATTTGTGATTTATATGTTATATCATTTTATGGTTCTTGGGGTGGGGACAGGGCGGACCAATTTCTTATGTTGTTAGTTGTTTGCTAAGGACGCCGCATAGTGATAATAATATTTATATTACATCTAATAGTAATCAATATGCATTGTATATATTCGAATTTTGAAATTTTGACACAATCAAATTGATAGTAGCAAACATAACAATCATTTTGGCAAATATTGATAATAATAATGTAGGTGTCGGGCGTAGGTGTCGGGCGCTGGTGCCGACATCTATGTCTGGCATTTTTGCTATCGTATTTAAATTGTCTTAATGTCCAGATTTCTTACTTGTGACCCGACAACCTAAAGTTGAGAGCGGGCTAGCGGACACAGAGACAATAGATTTAGTCGCTGTTCTGAGTTAGGTGAAATGAAAACACATTAGATGGGAGGCTGCCTGGCGCCGGGGGCGCCTGGGGCGCCTGGGGCGCCTGGGGCGCCTGGCGCCTGGGGCGCCTGGCGCCTGAGACGCCTGGCGACTGGTTGCTTTTTGTTTCTCGGGTACAATTCAGAAATATGTTATGGAAAGGTTCGAGAATTGCAAGAATACAGGCATTTCAACTGATCCTTCGACAAATGCTTTTTTTGCAGGGAGGGCAGCCAACTCATTTGTCTGTGATTATGTTGGTGTTTGATGGGTTTCATGACAGATGATAGAGCAAAACAAGAGATTGCAACACCTTGCATTGCGGGCAGCCAAACAAAACTTTTTGTCTAGTGTTTTGATGTCAAGATAGTAAAGGGCAAACTTCCAGTGCAGGGTTTACATGGTTTTGGACAGCTCAGGATGTGGTAAAAATAAATGTGGTAAAGTTATTTTACTGCAAGTTAGGTGTTCGGGAATCATGCAGAGAGTAATTGCTGTGCTCTTAAAACATTTTTAGATTTGATTTCAAACTTGTTGCGCTGCAAACTTACTAGCGAAGGATTTTGTTTGCAGAACTTCAATGTCAAGATGCTGGTTTGTTTTCAATTTCTTCGCCTCAGGCAGGTCACTGCTGCCACAAAAACTTCAGCAGTCTCAGCCTCGGCGGCAATCTCGGCGCAGGATCCAGTGCAATGTGGCTTGGG
>VSDK01015185.1:371813-398356 GCA_009767595.1 Symbiodinium kawagutii
TCTTCCATTTAACCGATCCTTTGCACGCGGCTGGCCGCACAGTTTCTACAACGATTCATCCAAGGCGGGGAAGACTCGGGACGACCGGGGCAGATGGATAGATAGATAGATAGATAGATAGATAGATAGACAGGTCAATAGATTGACAGGTCAATAGATTGACAGGTCAATAGATTGACAGGTCAACAGACATAATGAAAAAAGAAAGAAACAGCAAATAAAGACATAGATAGATAAATGGAGAGATAGATAGATAGGTAGATAGACATCATATGATAAGGATAGATAGGACATCAGCACGCATTTCATTTGTAGAGAGAAAGGAAGATACAGAAACAATGGCCGGTGTCAGCAGCTGATTTCTGTTGAACAGCGATGTATTTCCACAGCATCTCTGGGTGGGGGTTGTTCCATCCACCGGTATAGTATATCCAATCGAGTTTGTAAAAGGCCTGAAACGCTGCATGCAGATGTGGAGATACTTCGATTGGCAAGCTGTAGATCCAATCTGTAATTGGATCCGTCTGTTGGGGTTGGTGAAGCTGACAATCCATGAGCTGGTGACAGCAACCTAGCATGATAAAGGGTCACCACCAGCAAACCGGTGGCGGGTTACTGCTAGTCTTCAGTATCAACGGCTCGCCACGAGTATCAACCATCATGAATGCCCCTATCAACCGTCATGAGCGAGTATTGACATTTACCATGATGAACAATCTGAAGCCATTATTGGTTGTTTGTTGATGTATGTCAATAGTAGTGCTTGTCTACTATAGTTGCATATTATGGTGGTTTCTCAAAATAGGGGTGCCCCAAAGTCATGGTAGGTTTATTAGTATGTATGATGGCAAATAGACTGGATGATAACTGGGCGGGGTCCCCTTAGACTTCAGAAACCACCATAGTTGGTTCACTATTATTGTTGTTGCTTATCCCCTATGATCAACCATCATAATCTCCTATTAGCCGTTGAGAAGCCACCATATGGGTGTTTCTCAAAACCGGGGGACCCCCAAATCATCCTTTCTGAACCATTTATAGCCATAAACCATCCATAGCTTTGGGGTTCCCTATGACTTGAGAAGCCACCAGCCATCATGGTTGCCATGCTGGCACCGCCTGCCGTTCCTGGACGTCGCCAGACTCGAATGCTCCTGACACCGGTCCCTGCAGGGCCTGGAGGAGCGATGCAGCGCAGATGGACGTTGGCGCACGGCTCCGGGTCGATCCACAGGGCGCACAGTGCTTCATGAATGTGTTGATGGATATTTTGAGTAGGCAATGATTGGATGTGTTAATGGATAATTTTGGTAAGCAACAATTGGATTTCATGAATGTGGTGATGGATATTTAACATGAAGCTAATGATCCATTAGCAAGCTTAATGTGAATTGATAATGATGATCAATGATGGCTTAATCTCACCCCTGTTAATGGACGATGATTTACAATGATAAGCAATAATTGGATTTGTGAACAATACTAATGTGAACACTGGTTGATGGCTAACCATGGTTCATAGGGTTGATGACCGCTAGTAATGATCCGTGTGTTGCGATAATGATGGTCAACAACGGTCAGGGAACCATTGAGATATTAATAAGCAATGACAATGGTTAACAATGGTTAATGGTTCATAACAGTCGTTAACACATTATGGTTCATAACGGTCGTTGACACATTATGTTTCATAATGGTTAACTGGCAAAGGGTTCATAATAGCAGATAACCAGCAATAATAGTGGTTGATGATGGTTAGTAATGATCCATTTGTTCACCAATCGCCCCCACCACAAGCATCAAACTTCCACCAAAGGCACCCCAAAACAAGGATTGTTGATGGCGATTAGAATTTAGGTGGCTTAACAACCATCAATCATCCAATGGGCAAGTACGGCCCATTTCCCCAATAGTCATGATTGTCAGGATTTCCATGGCACCGCCACGTTTGAGATTTGCGGATTGCAGGTGTAGGACTTGGGATTATTTGGGGATGGGTCAAGCCCCCAATCATCCAAGAAGATCCAAAACAAGGTAGGTTTGGGTAGGTGAATCTGGGTACAGGGTATTGACCCGCAGTCATTTGTTGGAGTACTTCGCAGAGACCATCATCAGAAACGAGCCCACATATCCGATCCTTCAATTCCTTGCAATGTGCATAGGAAACCTACTTGTCCACTATATAAATACATATAAATACTAACCTAATTCATTGTTATTATCAGATTAAAATCCAAAAACGTACTAATCAGATTTATTCGAAACCTAATAGATAATAGATTCACTATTAATAGTAACAATGAATCGCCGAATTAATGAATCGATTTCTTTATTTGAAACAGAGGTGATCTGAAAATGGCCGCGGACAAGTACCTTTGCCGGCCGGTCCTCCCGGCCTGTGGGCCCCATGGATTCATGTATGGATTACGGGTGAAGGCTAACAGAGGTGCTCCTGGGATAACGCACACTGAGTTGTGCTTCGCGTTGGTTCCTTACGATTTGTCAGGGTAAATGATGTGGGTTGAGGGTCGGAGATATGACTCAGGGACCTGGTTACTGAGTCTTGTGGAATTGGGTTCCGATTCAGGAAATTTGCGGCCCGGACGAGAGCCTCAGACAGACCTTTGCCCCAAGGTAGCACCAATTTTCAATGGTTTACACACACTTCTGTTGTAGTCGTCGGCCTAATGTTTCTTTTGTTTTCCCTAATATTTGTGGATGGTTGATCGATTGACAATTATTTTTTGGATGGCTGGGGTGGCTTATAACCACCAGTGCATGTACTTCCTGATGCTCCTAAGATACTTCTAAGCATGTCGTCGCAATTTGTACATTTTGGACCGTGGTTGAAACTGCAAAAGGAGGGCGATTGGAGTGAGAAGATTATTTATGCCTCTGCCAAAACTAGTGTTTTGTAGTGTTTGAGATTCTGGATTGGTTTATCTCTGGTAATTCAACATGGCAATGGAAAATCACCATATTTTATAGAGAAACCTGGGAAATGATCCATTGATGGTGGATTTTCCAGCCAGCCATGTTAAATTACCGGAGGGTAGGGCCTAGGGTACCAATCTCCACCGCCTCCAGGACGAGGCTATAGCAGAGAAGGCAGCTGCGCAGGCGCGCGCACGCCGGTGGCAGGTGTAGATCATGGTCCCCTGACCGACGAAAACCGGATTTTTTCCCAAGAAAATTTGGGGTTACATGGGATTACATGGGATTACTGGATGATTTTCCTACTGGCTGATTCTTGAGTATTTGCATGTATTTACGTCATGTGTTTTTTGTTGGGTGCCAAGTGGTAAAGGACTGGCGTTGGATTTGCTAGCGTGTAACAACCATTGGCAGCAACAGTTCTGCGGATTTTGGTGGTCAGGCTCGCTGCAATTGAGATAGACAGGTGTGTCCACACGGCTGATGGTTTCTTCAGCTGTCATAACAGTGGGTTCTCAATGATCAGAACAAGTGAAGACCCGATACCAGTTCGGTTGGCCCCGGAAATACCTCTATTGCAATCACAAGGTTGAACCGAACCCAGTGGCCCAAGTGATTGCCAGTCATGAGGCTGCCCTCAGCTTGCAAGTCCATGAAAACTCGCCACAACTTGGGATGCCAAGTGCTAATGCCCAACATGAAAACTGGATCCGCATCGTGGGTTCCCACGCCTGGACAGGTCACCTTTCTTGGACATGGGCTGACCACTGGTGGGTACCAAATGTGTTTGTTTTTGCAGCACCACGTAGAGCAGCATTTCAGATTTCGAGTGGTTGACCTTACCTTGGCTTACCTTGATTGACCCAAAAATTCGTGGAGTGCGGAACAAAGCAAGGGCCCCCAAGCACAATGTGAAATTGAACTACTGTACTGGGTCGGATGATCCAAATCTCATTTAGTTGGTGTAGCTAAGTGTTCAACTAGTGTTGGTTGTTGTCCAACTGTGATTGTTGGTTCATGTTGGTTATCGTCCTCCTTATGAACCATGAGCTTACAATTAGTTTCAAAACTAAGAGTTAGATAATCATGCAAATATGGGTGCTTGGTGCCTATTACTCATGACATTTGGTTATTAATTTTTGTTGTTACACTATTTCTAGCCATTGGTTAGAATCTTGCAATATTGGTTCAGAACAATTGGTTTACAATGTTATGCCACTCTTGATAAACCATCATGATGCCGTGTTTAGAAGTGATGGCAACATCCCCTACTATTGCTAATCATGTGCTCATAATGTTGCACTATTGGTTGATAAGTCTTGGTTTATACAATTATTTCCAATGCCAGCTATAGTGCCAGCCATTACTTAGTGTTGGAATAGTGTCCCAAACTTATTAAGAAATCTGATCATTTAAACATACTATGAACCAATATGGCTATGGGTCAAAACCCTCTACCCCTGGTTCCCATCATTAACCATTGTTTTCTCTATTATAGTTGCTTAATCTTGATGGTTAATATTGACCCATACCCATATCATTGAGCGATATATGATTCGCCCCTATGGTCAACGACCGTGTCCCGTATGTTTGGCTAGTCATCCCAGCTGCTTCGTGTCCCTTACTGCCTCCTCCCTGCTGCCGTTGGTTGCGCAGGTCTAACCCCCAGACTTGGTGATTTCAAGGACGGATCAGCCGCCGAACCGAGTTGGGTGCCAACCGGAGAGGCGATCAGATGATATCAGATGCGATGAGTCAGCGCCAACAGTTGGCGAGTTATATGGCGCTAGGTGATGCATGGATTGATCCCATGAGCTAGGATCTGTTCATTTATTGGATGTTTAGTAGGGGTTTAGCGTAGCAGATTTTGTGGCGGATATGGTTTCTGAGAAATACTTAGTTCATGGATTCAAGGTGACGCTGGCGAATAAGTACGTCCGAAAAACAACCACTTTCCATTCAAGTATCGTGCGATTACTGTAAGTACCCCCAAAACATCCCAAATTGTTGGCTATTCCTGACACCATTAGAACAGTTCGTCATCGATGATGCTTATAACGGTGAATTAGATGATTTATTCCCCCAACTTTTTTGGACAATGCTTTTGTTCAAGCCAGGGAGCACTTCAATACACCTCTTCCACGTAGGTCTTCACCTGTGATTTGGCGTGATATCCGTCTTTCAGCAGGTTGATGTTCATCCCAGGAAGGGCTGGTAATGCTATGAGCGATGGAAGGGTGACCCCAAATAGATGCGGCGGCTGTTGCATTGTGAATAGCCTGTGGGAATCAAACATGTTTGGCTCGACAGTTACCATTTCCAAGAAGTAGATGAAAATCACAGGTGGCAGATTTTTCACTGACACATTGATGGTATAAAACAATGGACCTTTGGTTCAAGCAATAGGTGTTGATCATGGCCATGCTTGGTACTGGGGTAGGTTGAAGCCAAACATGTGCAAAATGTGGTGTCTGTATATGTTTAGCCCAAAAAGTGTTCCTTTCCGGCCTGAAGCGACTTCTATTGAAGGTTGGGAATACCATTCATGAGGACAATCCAATGCATAGTGCCCACAAAGGTTTTTATCTGAGTAGCGCGCAGTATCATAATTTTAATTCATATGAGCCAACTTTTAATTTGTAGTGCTGTTGCCGTCACCTAGGAGGCGGTAGCAGCGGTTCGTGGTCACACGAATCACGCAAGAGACCGAAGCCAGAGACAAAATTATAGTCAATTGCGTTCAGCTTAAGCGTTACATGGAGATGTGTTCTGACGATTTTTCTGGAAAAAACGATAAGCCAGGCCATAAGCCGAGCTCAACACGGACTTCAGTGCGCAACGCTGCCGCTGCCAAAACTTGGATTGATTTTGTGACAGAAACAAGCGTGCAAGCAATTTTAAGATGCCCCACCCCACTCCCATCCTTCACGTAGCATCCACTTCCAGAAGTAAGAAGAAAGCATCATGAGAGTATGGCATTTTCCCGCAGCTCCCGGACAAGACAGATGAAGAACAAAATAACAAAATGATGCAAAAGATCGCACAAGGGGCCAGGCCTGCCACACCAAAGACTTCGAGACGACTCGGCAATCGAATCCGGACAACGCACACGAGGTGCACGAAGTGCCACGCATGTCACACGAAATCCAATCGCGCAAACAGAAAAGTGAGTGTAAAACGAGGGCGAGACACGGGTATTGCGGGTATGTATGTATGGAAAAAATAGGATGGTTTTCTTGGTTGTTCCAGTGTTTTAGCTGTGCGTCCCAAACAACCTGCAACACATGCTATCGAATACGTATTTTGCCATTTTCCAATTAGGGAATGCCCACGCCGATTCAAGACACGCCAGGAAAGTCATGAGAGGTGGGAGGGCGGGGGATTTTGCTGTGGTGTGTTTCTTTTCCTTTACTTGCACGATTTCGACGCAGCTGGGATTGTTGGTATGTTCCAGACACTTGGAAGTGCTCGGAGGCTGCTGGAGGTTTGGCAAATCATTAATCAACAAATTGGTCCCAGGGATCTTGATGGTTTACCAACCCTCCTTGATCATCAAATATAATCACTATCATGCGACGCAATCGGGGATCCGATTGATACTGATGCTGATCCGTCCAAACAATACACTGATCTAATACTGATATAGCTTACCAAGTGACTCGTTCATTGTATTGATCAGTCATTGTCCAGGGAAACCATCATTAATCATCATGAGCCATCATTAACCATTATTAACCATCATCAACCATTATGAACCATTATTAGCCATTATCAACCATCATTATCAGTCATTGTCCATCAAATTTCATAACCAACAAGCGCCACAGCTGTGACCGGTGGCACAGTGCCAAGGCCGTGGAGAGCGGAGAAGATGGAGGACGACCGCGGCTGCGCCGTGGCCGGTGTGGGGGGGTCGCTGGGGGTCATGTTTGACCGTGGCAAGCACGGTGGAATGGTTTGCATGGTTAAACATGTCTGCAACTGATAGGAGTTTTGTGTTTGGCTAGTAGGAATTCTTGGGAATTGATTGACGATTCTATAGAAACTGCTGTGTCTTCAACCCTGGTGATCCATCAAAATAGCACAAAAAATCAATCAAGATTCATGGAAATTCCATGAACAATACCATGAAAAGACCATCAAAAACCATCAAAATCCCATCATCGACATATGATTCTCCATGGTTTTTGTAGTCTTTCTAAACTATGCCATCATGTGATTATCTTTGAGAGGCTGGGTACTAGTTCTTGATTAAATTGCCATAAAATGATCTATGACCCAGTGTACCACCTTTTCGATTTTTCGATACCATCAATAGGTAAATTTTGATCTGTGTACCATAAGGTACACTATGTTTCATTGACCTATACATTTATCGACCTTTGCTTACCATAGGTATGAACTTTGCTGCTGATGATAGTGGTTCAATGGTTCTTACCTGTTGATCATCAACAACCATACCTTCAGCAACTATTCTATAGTTACTAATTCATCAATATTGGCAGTATACCAAACGGCGAATAATCTAATTAGTTGCCAACTATAACTACTATAGTTCCTATAACTATTTGCCATGAGTTATAGTCACGTATAATCTATATCACATCCAATAGCACTATACCATTAGTTAGTCACTAGAATGTACTAATATAGATTACAATAGTTACTTGCTCCAGATTACTTAACCATTAATAAAGATTATAGCTCATAGACAGCTATAGTTGTAGCTACTATAGATGGTAGCTTATATCTATTTACCATTAGTTGGTTACTAAAGATTAACTACTACTATAAACTATAGCCACTAGCATTGTAACTAATAGCTATAGTTACAATAGAGCACTGCACCATTTATAAATAGCTATAGTTGGAACCATTAATATAGATTTTATCAAATGGTTATAGTTACTATAGAATATAGCGAATAGCTATTTACCACTGGTTACCATAGACTATAGCCACTTAATATAGCTAATATGAATTATATCCAATAGATTGTATAGCCCAATTACCATCAGTTAATATACCTTAAAGTAGCCACTAAATATAGATTAGCTAACAGATTATATTAAATAGCTTATGTATAGATTAGCTATATAGCCAATATATAGATTATACAGCCACTGAATATAGCTATAATAATATGCTAATAGATTATATCCACTGGCTATATCCAATATATAGCTATAACCGCATTAATCATGTCGATTAATCAATATATAGCTATAACCAATATATTGGCGATAATAGCCATTATTGATTATATAGCCATTATATAGCCATTATAATAACCAATATATAGCTAATATATTGATTATATAGCCATCATAGTTGGCCATTAATAGCTATAGCATTGGGAACTTCACCATGGCTACTCCCCGGTGGCAATTCAACGGCCGAAAATTTGACCAAACGTGTCCAGGCCGACGATCCCCGCCTCGATGGGCGGCGCGGCTCCGAGTCGCCAGGGAAGCACAGCAGGGCGGATGAAGGGGAGATTTTCCATGGGGTTTTGAAGGGTTTTTGGTGGATTTTGAAGGGTTTCTGGAAGGTTTTTCATGAGTTTGATGGACTTTGGTATGTCTTTTTGGGGGGTGTTTAGATGATTTTGGGTTTTCATTGGTGTTTTTGATTTGTTTTGGTGGTTTTCATGGTGATTTGTTGGCTTTGGTAGTTTTTGAGGGTTTTTTTGAAGGTTAATGATGGCTCGTGAGAGTGATGATATTATGCCCTTAATGTTGGCTGACTATGATGATGTTTGATGATGATGGTAAAGAAAGATGAACTTGATCATGATTTTTACCCACGGCTAATGATGATTTCTTATGGTCAATCATGGCCAATGATAGTTGAAAATCCCATCTTTATGACCACCCTTTGGCAGTCCCTAACCTGGAAGCTCCACCATTTTCATGCGCTTGAAAACCCCAGCATGGTGGATGTTCCATGGAACCAGGTTAGGGACTGCCAGAGTGGAGTGGAGTTCCTATAGAGAGGATGGTGCCATGGGAGCCCATGGTACTAGTGATTGAACAGCATGCTTAATAATCACTAGTTTGATACTGGTTGATCCATGGTGAATCATTAATCATTCTAATATGGTTAATGATGAGAGATCCATATTTGAAATCCTATGTTTGGTGACCATGTTTAACGGCGACGCCCTGACATCGCTATCTCGCCTCCCGTCCGAGGTTGCGCTTGCCCGCGCTTGGGGAAGAGGTGGGCGGGGACGATGAATAGAGTGATTGATACCCAGCAATAACCAGCGGTTGTTCACCATTAATTTTTGGTTTATTAACAACGGTTACCAGCAATTAATAACCAAAGATTTATGGTTGCTGATAACCAGTGATTGCTGGCAACCATTAATTCAATGATATTAATTTTTGGTTATCAGCAATCATTAGATTAGCAATAATTGATTAGTGATTGATAAGCCGTGTAATTCATTTTCATCACAATGAACAATATAGTGTTGGCAACAATGAATGGTTTCCAACAATACTAGGGATTGATGGCCAGCAGTGGATGACCCTTGGCCATTAACCATGATAACCAACAACAATCATGATGATTACAGGGTTAGCCAACAATAATAGTGGTATAGCCGGTAAGAAGAAACATAACTGGTTGGTTGATTGCTTGGTTGGTTGGTTGCTTGGTTGCTTGGTTGGTTGGTTGGTTGGTTGGTTGGTTGGTTGGTTGCTTGCTTGGTTGGTTGGTTGGTTAATTGGTTGATTGGTTGCTTAGTTGGTTTATTAGTCGGTTGATTAGTTGGTTGCTCGCGTCATGTTGTCATACCGCTCGTTCATTGGAAACAATGTCTTATGGGATGTGCAGCCACCTTTTCACCAGGTACAGCTAGATTGGGTTATAGCTGTGTTTCTTTTTGCATGGCTCAACCGATGTACTCCCATCTCTTAGCAAACAGCAATAGACATTTCTTGAAACATACATAATTCTGGGACACATTGGGACACATGGGCAGGATCGATACCAAAGCTCCCAGACTGTGTGTCACACGGGGTGCGGTGAACATCCCACGCAAGACTACTGTGGTCTTGAGGGTTGATAATATGAAATAGTGAAACAAGCATAGTCATAGTCTTTGGTTTATCAAGCCAGGTACCTAGCTTTCCGTACATCAATTGAACATATCCAAAGCTATTCGGCTGTGGGTCAAAACCCTTAGTCCCCCTGGTTCTCCTCTCATTAACCATTGTTTTCTTTATGATTTGGTTGGTCATTAAAAGCCATAAACTTGATGTTTAACTGCTTGACCCATAGCCGTTCCAAGACCATCCGAAACTCGTGGTGCTACCATGGTTACACGTCTTAAGACGTCACAGCTGCCCAATGAGCTCAGGCACCTCGTGTTGGGGCGCTTGGAGGACATGGGTCCCATGTGGTGCCTCCGGTGGCTGACCTGGTCCAGCTGTCAATGATAGCGCACCACCTGGTAGTTTCATTTGGTTCATAATAGCTAGTAATGGTTAATCATAGGGAATGATAAGCAACAATAATGGTTAAACAACTGCTGGTTGCTGGTTTTTGACATTTTATTTTCCCTGGCTTTATCAAATGATAACCAAATGCTTGGTCGGTTGACGAGTATTTACTGCCGCTTCTGGTGAGGACTGCTGGGTCCGACAGGTATGGAATGATTGACTAACTTTTGTTGACATTTTTCATAGGGGTTGAAACCACCAACCAGCTTGTGTTTGGTGCATTTGAAGGGTCATCATCGCTAGAAGCTGGCGATTCTTATTTCTATGAAGCTGTTGCTGTGGAGTTGGTCATCGTAAACATGGCGATGGTTGTACCGCATCAGTGATTTGCAAGGGGTTAACAGCACAGATTGGTGTGCCTGCGGCATCAGCTGTACAATTAGATTACTCGATTTTTTTAATAGTCATTTTTCAAAACCAAAACCTGCTGGTTCACCATATTTGACCATACTTAAACACCAAAATTCACCATTAAGCATAGCCATCCATAGCCATTCATAGCCATTCATAGCCATTCATAGCCATCCATAGCCATAGTGTTGGTTTCTAAAAATAAGCGTACCCCCAAATCATCAAATATCAACCACATAGAGTAATGGACTTAAGAAACCACCACATAGCTGGTATATCCCCTACTATTGTTGCTTATTATCTCCTATTATTGAAAGTATAAACCATTCTCAACCAGTATTAACCAGTATAAACCATTATCAGCCAGTATTAACCAGTATTAGCCATTGTTAGCCAGTGTTTTAGTGTTGGCACGCGAATGCAGGCCTTCACTATAGCCCAGTGCACTCCATCGCAAAAGCCATTGTTAGCCAGTAGTAACCATCATTAACCAGTATATTAATCTTTTTTATCCCATCCTTAACCTGGTTGTTGCGTATATCTACCGCTGATCTTGGGATTGCGTTGTGGAGCCCCCAGGTCACTCCGCGGAATCCGCGGAATCGGCATCGCTGGAGCAGTGGGGGGAACCCAGGGAACCCTGGAGCAGTGGTTGGTCGCCAAGCTGTGAGACTTTCTGTAGCGAATAAAGATGGAAATAGTTTTGCACGTATACGGTATATGTATATGAATATTTATAGAATATGTATATGAATATGTATATGTATGTGTATGTGTATGTGTATGTGTATATGTGTAATTATGTATATGTATATGTATATGCAGATGAGTTTGACAAAAAAGTCTGGTTTTCAACCATTTGCTATCCGGAGTAGCTTGTTTTGCTGGTCATCAAGATTCGTAGCCCAAAAACTGGTACAAGGTCACAAAAAATGTGAATTGTAGTTTTTGTCTACAACACGGTGGGACGCATCCAGTTCAACATAGCATCCGGCTGATGTTGTCAAAGTAGCGGTAAACAGTCAACAAGCAATACTACAGACTACAGTGTTACCGTAGTTGTGAGAAAAGGCGTTGGGTCCGGACCCAGAGCAGCGTTGTAGCCAGATGGATGCTGTTTCGCAGGAATGGAACCAATATTGGGCATGTTTTATTAACTACTGTATAAAAGGCTGATCTTTTTTTGTGCGGAGACATGGAGAAAAGCATCCTCGCATATGGATCTTATACATATGAGCTACGAATACAGATATGTGTGACACCAACCAACAAAAGGGGATCATTGTTTTTCATGGTTAGATGCACCAACGGACAAGGGGAACTGCTCAGGTCAAGTTCACATGAGCGCCGTGCCGGAATTTTTTTGTCCGCCGCTGTGAAACGGTTGCGTGGCGTGATGGGACTCTGATGGAAGTTCCAAGCGGATGCAAGGAACCGACATGAACAGCCCGAGTGCTTTAGCCCCAACTTGGTGTTGTGTCATGTTGTGTCCCTTTAGCATGTCAACTCAAATTAATGTTTCATAGGGTTCAGGAATGTTTATGAGGGTGTATCCTTAGAGCAAAGATGCAAAGATGAAAGGACCCAGTCGTGTTGGCCGACCATTTCGCGGGGGACAGTAGCTACAGCCTTCCCAATGGTGCTGTTCCGGTCATTACCAAGAATCCTAAAATGGATAAACATCCCAACACCTCGCCTAGTTTGGTCATAGGATGTGAACAGCTGGGGTACAGGGTATTGACCCGCAGCCATCATATTGCAAGTAAGACACAAATCTTCATATCATATGGCAGTGGGTCAAAATCCTGTACCCCTGGTTCCCCTATCATCACCCATTGTTTTCCTTATTATTGGCTGGTGAACTTATCCCCATTATGTTGTTTAACTGCATGACCCAGCTCGCCATATCTACAGATATAGAGATAATCACCCTGATGCATTGCAAGTCCCAGAGGAACTTCCTGGAACCAGAACTGTGACCAAACCGTTGAGCCGCAGGCCGGCCCAGGCACATAAATTTCTAGCACTGACATGGTTGGTGGTTTCTTTGGTAGTTTGGGATCCCAAGCTTAGAAACAGCAGCTGGTTCATGCCTTGTTGCGACTCGATAGTGCTTGGAAAAATGGAACTGGTGGTTCTTCCCAGCAACCAGAATGTTGCTATTTGCGTCAACGACTCCCTAGTAAATGCTAATCAAATGATGATTGTAACCACTTATGAATCATACTACTGTGGTGGTACCATTGTCCCTGGTGATTACCGTAACTACTGCAACGACCATCATGGTTGAGGTTCATCCAACAGAGTCATTGTGTTAGTCATTGTGGTAGGGCGATTCCAAACTTCCAGGGCCAGCGCAGGGCCCGGGCGCGTGCTCATGGCTCGCCAGATCTGTGTGATGGATCAGTTTCAAGATTTGTTTGACATGTGGAGGCTCTCAAGTCATAGGGGTACTTCCAAATCACCCGGGTTTAATCATTATAGTAATAAACCAACCATAACTTGGGGCTTCCCAATTTTTGAGAAACCACCGTGTGGAGAAACACGGTTTGCTCAACATCTCGATGCGGAGCATTCTCAGATTTCTTTTTGGGTGTTGGAGTACTGGGTTTTGACCCACGGCCGTACGTCATCACGAGTCACATGTGCAGTGGGAAAAAACACGTTGAAGTGCCCGCCTCTCACTCCGCTTTGATTGTAACACAAATTACTTGTGATCAGCATGCAGCATAGTTTTTTGCGATTACGAATGCACACGCCCAGATACTACAGTCAGTGTATACAAATATGAACCATCCCAGAGTTGATATCATCTATGTAATGGGAGACCCATAGCAATCGACCATCTGAATATTGACCATAGCCCTTGAGGTTTCTTCCAATAGATCCAACACCGCCGCACAAACCCTTTGGGCTCATGTTTTTCCTGGGCCCTGCGCGATTTCTGTTTGCCACCGTGGTGGACTGGTTTGGGCCAAGCCCACTGGTTTCACCACCTAGAGCGCATCAGAATGAAAAGAAAAGTGGTTGGTTGCTAAATGGTTATGGGTCAATATTCACCAACCAATAATGGTTGTAATACTGTAACCAACAATTTCATAGGGAAATCAATGGTTAATGATAGGGGAACCAGGGGTAAAGGGTTTTGACCCACTGCCAAAATGATCCGAACTGATGGTGGGTGTTGTTGCTTAATGATGCGAACTCAGTTGTTGAATGGTGCCCATGATCCTGGTTGATGATATCTGAATTGATGCAAACATCACAATTGATTTCTCCACCAGTTGGTTGGGACAACGTGGTCACCAACAGCAACCAGTGGGTTGTTTGGGATCAGCATTCGATATGGGATATGGCACCTCAAGAACATTGCTTGGTTGATCAGCTGCCAACAAGAAAAGACTGATTGCAACCGGGTGAGGTGCTTTGTTCAGCTTTAGGACCAAGCATCAGTAGGGGTCGGTTAGAAGATTGCTTTACAGAGATGTTTTCATCAACCAGCCAAGCGAGGAATCTTTGACCTTGAGCAGTATAGCAACTAGTGGGGTTCGCACTCGTCGCTCACCCCAATGAACGGTGATCGCGAACAGTTCGCCCACTTGGTGGCGCCGTTTAAGATCTCTATGTGCCACTGGCTGAGGTGGGCCATGGTGTATCGCCACGGATTTTGAAGGGGGCTTGGCCACGTCGCTAACCAATTTGTAGTTAAGCCGTGCCAGCCTGATACATGCCCCTGATTGATCCTGATTGGTGGTTGTCGTTCTTGACCAACAAGAACATGGCTTTTTGATTGATAAAATCGCTCACCCGCCATCAAGAACCAGCTTTGGCGTGTCGGCCAATTGAGTCATAGTAAGTACATTCCCTGTGTGGCAAATTCTGGTTCTGAACGCCCAAGTGTTGGCATGATATGGGCATAACACATATCATACTGGCCTAATATTACACTATCCATTTGTTTGGAAACAACGCATATCAAGGGGTTCGGCTTTCACTGCCCTTCTGCAAATTGAAATCGGAACGTGCAACCGTTGATCTCCAGAATTCTGTAGGTGAAGATGATAAGAAAGATTCCGTTGTGATTTTTGGTTAGTCTGAACTTCAGCTGACATGAATCAATATGATCTACGATCTACTATTGGAACAAACACTTGCACAAACCAGCAACCAATGACCCACCAAATCACCAGGGACGCAACGCGCAAGCAACAAATGAAGCATGGCCGCGCCAGGCGAATCGCGAAGCTGCGAGACAGTCTCAGGCGCCCCGCCGGCTGATCGATGGACATTGGCATGGCCTGTGTTGAAGTGTTGAGTGGGGAGACTTGGCAGGGCATTGGTCCTGTAGCCTTAGCGTAACCTGGTTAGTGGTTTTAAGCATTTTTTATTTTCCTTACTAATGATGAACAAGTAGTTGGTTGATATCTTTCATAGGGGTTGAAGCCACCAACCAGTAACTCATAGGTTGTCATAAGAACTCATTGGATCAGAGTGCTTGGCTACAGTTGTTGTCTTCCAACTGATGGCATGCAATCATCCCAAGAGGTTCACGTGGTAGCAAGATTCTACATCCCCATCCAAGAAGCGCGATGTTCACCGTCATGGTGTGGGAGATCCAGCAGTCGATAGACTCTCCTTCATCACTATCACTGAAGGATTGTATGCCCATTGTTGAACGTGAATTTGCCATTGTCAACCATTTTATTTGTTGATCGCTACTAATCAGTTATGTAATCATTGTTGGCACCTATGTTTCATTATGATCACTCTCAATCGCATGACTCGTCCATCTTTGACCATCAATAAGCATTGGCGTATTGGCACACTTCATCAGGATTACTGTAATCACTCCTCATCACTGCAAATTGCTATCTATCACTGTTAGTCACTGTTACAAGGCCATTATTCACCATTCCTCGCCATCCTTCACCAAAATTCATTGCTCTTAATTCATCGCTCTTAATTGATCACTATCAAACCGCTATCAACCACATCTGATTGATTCTGGTCGTTGATAGCGGTGAATTTTCATTACTATTGCTAACCAATTCTTGACGAAAATTTGCCGCTATCAATCGCGTCCCCTGCGACCATTTTCGAAGCCTTCCCGCGGCACAGGCACAGCAGCCGAAGATCTCTTTCGATGTGTGGAGCCCAGTGGAGTGGCGAGGTTCGGAAGTGGTGGATGTGTGGTGCGGTATATTGGTAGTGGATGGTTCGTCTATGCGTTTTGCATTTCTACATTTCTACAGAAATAGCATGGTCAGTCTATGGTTGGTACAAGGGTCGGTATGATATGGGTCACATATGTTGCTGTAATGTGGTATAGTGGTAAAGAATGGTATTAATCATGAACAACAACATGCCTGTTTGCAGTAACGATTGTTCATATTCATGGTCAAGACTCCAGCTGGCCTTGATGGTTGACAATTGGTTTGTAGTTATCAGATTATGAAATGTTCACTGTTCATGATATTTGCCGTACTATTGCCTACATAATCCCATGTCAGCATTATTTCAGAAACAGCTAATGAACCAAACTACTTATGCTATGTAAAGCGAACAATCACGAGGTGCTGAAGAACAGGTAAGACCTAGCAGTTCCAGCATGATTGAGCATGTGTGAAGCCATGTACTGGAAGTAGCAACTCATGGTGCAACTTTTCGTATTTGGCTCGAGATGAAACACAGGCTACCACTCTTCCGAAGGTCGCATGCCTGCAGGCGGTTCTGAACCTGGCCACCCATTCACCAGTGAGTAGTTAAATTTTGCTGGAAGGTCCGATTTGAATTTTGTGAGCGGTTGTCCTCCTTGAGTTGGTTGGTACTAGTAGGGTTTACCACAGTGGCCTATTCTTCTTGCTGCCCAATACGGAGGGCAAAGCTTCTAACAATGCACTAATCAGTGGCTTCGGAGTAGTGCTCACATTTCCCAAGTTTGGAATAGAACAAAACCTTGCTGCAATGGTTGTACTTCAGCCTAGCTTACAGCTTGGCCCTGCAGGGCTGGACCAAGCAGTGAAATGGTCATCCAAGGTGTGTATCGGCCTAAGCTCAGGCCCGAATACTCGTGGATGATCACTAAGAATTCCATCCGATTTGATCCCATCAGCATCGAATCCCATCCGTTTCAGACCACTCTGTTCGCCGTAGCAAGAGGTGCGAGGCCACGCGTCATTGATCAGAAGTTTCGATACACAAGTTCTCCATTCTGCACATCTGCGAAGAGACAGACAGGTAGCTGTTGGTTTGTTGGCCAATCTGTTGGTTTGTTGGCCAATCTGTTGGTTTGTTGGTCCATCAGTTTTGCTGAGAAATCAGTTGGCCAACCGTTTGGAATACCTCCCTCGTGGCAGTTGGCCGCGGCTCAGCTACGGGCTGTGCCCCAGGATTCGGACACCCGCACCCCTTCGCCCTCTGAATGCGGAGACCCGGCCACTTGGCAGCGCGCTGGGCTGGTTCGCTTGGTTGGTTTGGTCAGTTTGATTGGGGTGGTTATGAAATGAAGCCGGTTCAGTATGAGTGGTTGGCGGGTAACAGTTCATTGAATATTGATTGGTTCACTTGGTTCACTTGGGGTGGTTATGAATGAAGCCGGAAAACCCATGCGCCATTGTCATTGGATACTGTCAATTTAAAGCAGTTGCAATTGCCAACTGCGCCAGGTGAGGGCAGTCAAACGTAGTCATAGCATGGAGGAGACTCTATTTGATATCATTTGATCAGCGTGTAGTTAATGGAGCATTGGATTGGTATGCTGGTTCTCTGGTTGATCCACGGTGAGCTCATGCTACTATCTACTCAGGTATTTCCTGGATCATGAACTGGCTGGTTGGTCCCGCTCGATCTGTAGGGATTCGGTCATCTGAAAACGGGCCCCCTACCACTGCGTATGTTTCCATCAACAGTAGTTTCTCAAAAGAGAGGACACCCCAAATCACATCATCCAATATCAACCATTTATAGTAGTAAGCCCACCATTTTTGGATGAACCACCATTTCAAGAAACCACCATAGTGCCCAAGACCTGCTAGCGAAACCCTGTCCAGGACAGCCTGAACTTCGATGCTAAGCCAGAGCTGACCTACCTGGGGATCACCAAGGTGACCGAAAGTCGTAGGGAGCACTGTGCTTGGGGTGGTCAATCAACATCAATTGGTGGTTTCTCAGAATAAGGGACCCATAAAAAATGGTTGGTTTGATTGTGTTTAATTTGGTTTATATGTCTATCATTTGTTGATAGAAAGGATGATTTTGGGGTACCTTTGTTTTGAGGAACCGCTGAACCATCATACTCTGATGTTAAGTCAGTCTATTGCGGAACATCAGGATCGACAATGTTTCCGAGATATTGCTCAAAACATACTTGTATAATCTTGTATATTCAATAGAATCTGAAATCGAAATCGATGTTGGTTTGAAGGGTTGCAATATCTTGCAACGGACTTCTCTTCACATTCATGGTTTGTCACCTCGTCATTCAAGTTCTCGGTCATTATGATCAAACATTATGAAGGACCATGAAGGACCATGAAGGACCACTTTTGACTTTCAAGTTTCATTCATGAACCCACTTCGAAGACTGGTAAATGCCGATTTCCCACTCAGATCCTGAAAGAAGTGCCTGTGATCGCTGGCTGGTAGGTGGGTTGGTTGGCAGCTTGGTTGGTATTTGTTTCGCGTTTCCAGAAGGGCAATCCAAAAACATGAGAAGGTTGCCCTCTCTGTCAAAACTAGTGGTTACCTCTTCTAGGAGTACCTGAATCTCCTGACTACTGATGTTAACCAGGTTTTTAGAGTTGTAAAGAACCTGAATCTCTTGACTAGTGATGTGGTGGTTTCTCAAAATGCGGGTACCCCCGAATCATCCAATAGAAACCATCTATAGTAATAAACCAACCCTTTTTGGGGTACCCTGATTTTGGGAAACCACCATGTGAACCCTCCAGTAGTCTCCATCAAAAAAAAACTGCGCTGCACTGCTGTGCCCAACGGGAGACCATGGAGCACCTGGCAGGAGTTCGGACATATGATCGGCAGCTCCTTGCAATCCAACAAGTGGGACCGGCGGTGTCAGGCGCGAAGACATGTGATGAGCGGGAAAGTGTGGGGATAGCAACGATAAGGACTTCAGTGTCATCATCATCATCATCGTCATCATCATCATCATCATCATCATCATCATCATCATCATCATCATCATCATCATCCTCATCCTCATCCTCATCCTCATCATCGTCATCATCATCAGCAGCAGCAGCATCATCATCGTCATCATCATCATCACCACCATCATCATCATCATCATCATCGTCATCGTCATCGTCATCGTCATCGTCATCGTCATCGTCATCATCATCATCATCATCGTCATCATCATCATCCTCCTCATCATCATCATCGTCATCATCATCATCAGCAGCAGCATCATCATCGTCATCATCATCAGCAGCAGCAGCATCATCATCACCATCATCATCATCGTCATCATCATCCTCCTCCTCCTCCTCATCATCATCATCATCATTGTCATCATCATCATCCTCATCATCATCATCGTCATCATCATCAGCAGCAGCAACATCATCATCGTCATCATCATCATCATCAGCAGCAGCAGCAGCATCATCGTCATCATTATCATAACCATCATCATCATCATCATCATCATCGTCATCGTCATCGTCATCGTCATCGTCATCGTCATCGTCATCGTCATCGTCATCGTCATCGTCATCGTCATCGTCATCGTCATCGTCATCGTCATCGTCATCGTCATCGTCATCGTCATCGTCATCGTCATCGTCATCGTCATCGTCATCGTCATCGTCATCGTCATCGTCATCGTCATCGTCATCGTCATCGTCATCGTCATCGTCATCGTCATCGTCATCGTCATCGTCATCGTCATCGTCATCGTCATCGTCATCGTCATCGTCATCGTCATCGTCATCGTCATCGTCATCGTCATCGTCATCGTCATCGTCATCGTCATCGTCATCGTCATCGTCATCGTCATCGTCATCGTCATCGTCATCGTCATCGTCATCGTCATCGTCATCGTCATCGTCATCGTCATCGTCATCGTCATCGTCATCGTCATCGTCATCGTCATCGTCATCGTCATCGTCATCGTCATCGTCATCGTCATCGTCATCGTCATCGTCATCGTCATCGTCATCGTCATCGTCATCGTCATCGTCATCGTCATCGTCATCGTCATCGTCATCATCAGCAGCATCATCATCATCATCATCATCATCATCGTCATCATCATCATCATCGTCATCGTCATCGTCATGGTCATCATCATCATCATCATCATCATCATCATCATCATCATCATCATCATCATCATCATCCTCATCATCGTCATCATCATCAGCAGCATCATCAGCAGCAGCCGCAATCATCAGGAATCATCATAACTGGGACTCGGTGAGAGTCATCATCAATCATCAAGAGATTGTGAAATATGTTGCGTTTGCTCACAGACGAATGCGATGCTGGAAAAGGTATGAACCTGCTTTGGAATGTTTGAATTTTAAGAACAGGGGCCATGCCAAGTGGTCCAGCAACCCAGACGGCTTGTGCACCAGTTGCGGGTTTACTACATCGTTTTATAGGCTCTGAAAATTGACAAGGGGTGCTAAAAATCAGATTTTCAACAAGCAAGAAAGAGGGTTTCAAGATGTCAGGAACCATTGGATTCAAAGGGTGCTACAATTTGATGTCGCCTTCATTTTCAACAGATTGATTCTTTTTTCGGGCAATCCACTGTGAAGCTAGAGATATCCTCACGTGATCAACGGGCTAGGAGCTTGACACCATGCGGCACACTTGACGTGAGGCATTGAAGTCTATGATGCAGGTCCTGAAAGGGCGACTGGGTTGCATTTTTGGTCATGCTTTACTCCTTAATGAATCAATCTGGCGAATTTGGGGAGGAGGTATCGTTTGAGCTGGAAATTGCCACTTCTGGGAGCTACGCCCAATAAGAACTTACCTGGGTTCTTTGATGTTCTATATATTTGAGTATGAGGTCAAGACAACTTAGCATCATCAAGCAGCCATTCAAGGTCCTGGATGGTGCTTGTGTATCTGGATATGGTGACCAAGATGAATGGACTGCAAAGGCTGAAAGTATACCTGCCATGAAATAGTCCAGCATCCGGTTCCACCGCCTTACCTCACAGCGTTTGGGGAATGCAGACAGGACCCAGCGCTGCTCTGGATGGTTGATAGGAAAATTGGTGTCCTCATGACTTTGAATGCTGTGGGCTGCGCCTGCCAGCTTGGGGAACCAACATCATCGGATGTAAAAACCCGCTTTCTTCCGGGAACCAATGCCATTTGCACTTGTTTGCTGAGCACACCAGCGGCGGGTATGCATCATGGATGGTGCCATGGCTTCGATAGCTATTCCTTGAAGTTCGCAGAACTCTGCTTCCGATTCGTCTCGATCACCGATCGTTCCCCTGCGGTCTACCCTCTGGTAAACGAACATGGCAATGGAAAATCCAACACTTTGTTAGGAAACCCTGGGAAATCACGCATCGAAGTGAAATGCTGGATTCTCCATTGCCATGTTAGATGACCAGATGGGAGGGTAGCCGGGCTGACGCCCCAATGACGGGGGGGAATCCCATCGAAGCAATCCCATGGAACCATGGAATTCGTCAGCGCTTTGCTGACCTGAGGCTGGACTTGGAAGGCCAGGTCTCCCAGCAGTGGAGCAGCTGATTTGGAAGCATTAGCAAAGATCAGTATTCTTCATGAACATGATTTATTGAAACAGTGTCAGCATGCTAATGGTATGATTTAGCATGATTGAGTATAGCCAGTTATCCTTAGCAGCTGATTGGGAATAGCCATTAACATGATATAGCACATGATTAAATGTATTCAGCAGTATTAGCATGATCAATAATGATGAATTTTATACAACGTGCTTCATTAGCATGATGTACAGAACGGTATGGTGGTTTCTCAAAATAGGGGAACCCCCAAATCATCCAAGTGTAATCATTTATGGTAAACCAACCATTTTGGGGGGGGTCCTATTTTGAGAAACACTAATATGATTAGATGTATTGAAACAGTATTGACGTTATTTAGAATGATGAATCTTTGTAACGCATTGTCAACATATGATATTAGCATCAATACTGACATGATTATTGTGAAATATTCGTTCTCAGGGATTGTTTTGCTGGTGCCCACCGGGAACCCCCGGAAGCATCCCGAAAATGGAGCAACATGTTGGTCATTTTTCAAAATGGTGGAATCCCCAATAACTTGGCGTTCATACTCCAAGGTCAACAACCATGTGGACGCATACATGGCCGTAGTGTACTCGAAAGTTGCTGGTGGTTTCACTGAGTTTCACCTGAAACATTTGTTTATTTTAGGATTGTTGGGCCTGAAGCTGTTTTGATGAGTCTGCCATCAACCATGAAGCATCAGCATGCAACAGCCAAGATGCCTTGACCCTGGTACAACTTAGCTAGCGACCAAATGATAACCGAGATCCAGCAGAACCCCCGAGAAAACTGATGGTAGATCGCCACTTATGATTAAGCTGATTGTCAATTATGAACAGCTGGATATGTTATAGGTGTATCATGGTATATGACCAACAATACGGGGATTCTGTTAGTATATAAAAACCCTATGTTAGTAATAATATTGGGAGAATGACCAATTAATAATCATCATGCATATGTTGTTGGTCATTATCCCTATATTACGAACTATTCAAAACCATTGAACAGTCTATCAGAAATTAAGCAATTAAGCAATCACAACTGTTATATTCCCAACTATTTCTAAGTGTTATCAACTAGTAATTGCGGACCATTACAAACTATGACTAACTTACTGACGACAATCGTAAGTAACTTTTGCTAGCGGTTGCTCCGTCAATTTACTCCGGCAAATTACAAACTACTACGAACCACTACTCACTACTACTAAGCGTTACTAAGTACTATATAGTATCGCCGTTAGTAACACTTAGTAACAATGGCTACCACATACTGTAAAGTGCTACAGTTACGCACAGACGCCGTGGTTTGCCCAGAGGGCAAACCACCGCTGCTCCTATCAATTGAACATTGCTCGAAGAATCAGAGAGAAACACTGGCTATACACAGTGATTTAGGGTTTTAGGGTTTAGGGTTTCAGGGTTTTAGGGTTTAGGGTTTTTGCGTTTTCGGGTTTAGGGCTTAAGGCTTCTTGATTCTCAGAGTTTCAAAACAACGGGCCTGCGCAAGGTTTTGAACAGCTGACAAGACTAGCTTCTGGGCAGGTCTTGTGCATCCGGGCAAACCATGGAGTCTTGCCGTGCAGCAACCAACTACTACTACTACTACTACAATTATTATTACTACTACTACTACTACTGCTACTACTACTACTACTATTACTACTACTACTACTACTACTACTACTACTATTACTACTACTACTACTACTATTACTACTACTATTACTACTACTACTATTATTATTACTACTATTATTATTATTACTACTATTATTATTATTACTATTATTCATATTATTATTATTACTACTACTACTATTATTTTTATTATTACTATTACTATTATTCTTACTACTAGTACTATTACTACTATTACTACTACTGCTACTACTACTACTACTACTGCTATTATTACTACTACTATTATTATTACTACTACTATTATTATTACTACTACTACTACTACTATTACTACTACTACTACTACTACTACTACTGCTACTACTACTACTACTACTACTACTACTACTACTACTACAACCACAATCCACCGTTGTTAGCCATGAAAATAGCTGAGTGCTCGTAGCCTCGCTGCTGGTCCAGGAATGGCGCCTCCAGGCTCAACAGGAGTCCTAGGCGAGACAGGGACGTCCGCTGGGTGGATATGTCCAGCGGATGTAGAGAAGTTTACACGTACAGAAATATGTCATACGTACTTATATTTGTTGCACAACCATTTGCTATATACATATGTATAATTTGTATTTATATTCATATTTTTATTTATATATATATACGTGCGTATTGATTTATGTAAATATGTATACCTATGTATACACGTATGTGATGTGGAATTCCATTTGGCGTTACACATGCAGTTGCTCTTGCAGTTTTATGCAGATGTTTTAGCAGCTGCATTTGAGGAAGTTATGGAGGGTGATTTTTGCAGCTGTATAGTTTTGACTCCGCATATTTGACCCAGAAAACCCTGGGTTTCCTGTTGAATCTCACAGTGTTATGGCCTTTGGTGCCTGTTTTGGAGCCAACCATACAAGCTACAACTGAGCATGTTATGCATAGGTACGAATGGTGTATATGTATATATATATATATATTTATATTTATATATATATATATAACCATTTGGTTTTGGATGGCTCTATATCCTCCCCCATTATGTGTTCTTTGGAAATGCAAATACGTTTTTCGAAGCGTGAGTTTGCCGATTCATAGATTTGCACATGCGACCCACACACCGGACCGTAGGACGTGGTTATTGACATACAAACATCAAACATGTAAAAGCGTATGTGCATACAAACATATGTGAGACATGTTTGCACATAGCTTTGGGAAACACAACCCATTAATTGCCCATGCGAATCCTTCAAAGGTAAAGCCTTCCAGGGGACTGGATACGCAACTGGCAGGGCCAGCACCCACGGTGTCATCCAATCTATTCCCAAGTCACCTGACATCCTCGCACATGTCTAGGTGGTGCGGACAAGAGTGCCAGGGTGTGATTCAAGTTCTTCGATTTGGTCAATGGGTTTGTTCATGGCCATGGTGGTACTTACGAGCCATCCAACTTCATAGCTATTATCACAGGGGAAAGTATTAATTTTGGGGGGTCATTGTTGGACAGAACTGCAAACACTTCGGACAGTCTGATCAGTTGCGATTGGCATGTTGCCAGCAATGTCTACAGTAGTTTAAAACGAGTTACGGTTGGAAGTTGAACATACTGGTGGTGTTGACATGTCTCATGGAACTTCAATTTCCCTATCAAGATTTGTTTGATATTGTGCATGCTAGTTGTGCACAGGAGATTTAACATTTTTTTCAGCTTTTGGTGTGCATATCCTGCATACAACCTACAATTCTATGCTCTGTTTGCATGTATGTCTTTGTATATGATACAATTCAGCGCAGCGGTGGGAACCATCTCAGCGTGACAGTAAAACATCTGAATTGGACGCCTCTCAACAGTTGGCCATGATGGCAGCAGATTGGTCATCTTCGTGATGCTGCTGTTTGTGGACAAACATTCTGCAATTGGTGATGAGTCGCTGGCTTGCGGGATCGCCATCATCGACATGTCAAAAAATCCCAAATGACTCCGGCCATAGCACCTTGCTCCTTGATCATCTCCAGGAAAGGCTTCGCAAATATTAAACAAGACAAGATTTGAGACGAGTAAGTGCCACCAGGGTGACACAATCTGCACCAACCACAAGGTTTCAAGCCACCGGTGAGTGGCTAGTCCCAGGGATGGTTGTCCCAGGTGCCGCAAACCGCCACGGGTTCGCGCACCAGGTTCCTTGCGGCCTCGGGATCCCGTGCGCCGGTGGCGACTCACCTGTCAGCTGCTGCACCACATGGTCCGAGACAAGGCGCCGCAGCTGAAACGTGGCTTGAGATTCACTTGGCTGTGGGTCAAGCAGTGAACAAACCAACAAAATAGCTGGTTAGTAGGCGGGTTCCCGTTTTTGAGAGACACCCATGTGGGGCAGTGGATGCATTGGCAGCACCAATTCAGCTGTGCAGCTGTGCAGAACATATAGGGCGAGTTGATCATTTCTTTTTGATACTTAGAGCCTGGACCTGGTATACATTCATCCGTGCTACCCTCGACATGCCGTATTTTTGGGGGTATAGGAGTTGTAGACAGTATTTCTTTGCTAGTCGTCATGATGCTTGCTTTGTCACACCGAGGGGACGACAACCTTCCTGGCGGCAGGTGATGCTGGTGCCACTGGCGGCACTAGACCTCTACCAACAAGCCTTCAGTGATTTAGATTGTTTGGAGAAGGCCGCGCCATGGCAGGGGGCATTGGCCTTCGTTTGGTGAGGTGGTGAGTGAAAATTCCTTGACCAGCATCAAATTCAATAATAAACCACAGTCAATTCCATCATCAAGTTCATCAACTATCACAAGGCCTCATGAAAACTGCATCAACTATTACTAGTTGTCATTAGCCTTCACTTCGCGTTGGTGCAACATGGCAGTAGAGACTGAACCTCAGATGGAAATTGCCCATGAAGCACTGTACCACCCAACAATACCCCGGGTGAGAACTGTTCACGATGGTCAAGAGTGATGGATCTCATGGATAAGGGTCAATGGCTTGCGGGTTGAGCACAACTAGTCATGATGAGATAGGATTGGTCCTTTGTAATGGATATTGATCTTTGATCCTGCTTGTCACAATCATTGGCACTTGTTGTGATTGGTAATCTTCAATGATGGTTGATGATGCTGACAAAGGTTAATCAGCGTTATGATGGGTTTGCACCGGTTGACCATGATTGTTGATGTTGACTTCGCTTGGTACTGATTGATAGTTCTTGATGAACATGGGTACTAAACGTTCGTAATGACTCATAGTTTGATAAGGGTGGTACATAGACAACATCCAACAATTACATAGCAGTTCCATCATTTCTGTGGAGTTTCAACCATCCTGGATGTTCAGCAG